>VDFB02257894.1:0-37849 GCA_007258455.2 Sequoia sempervirens
AGCTCTTCTACCAATCATTGGCTTCTTTTAACCTTTGTTTGATCAACTTGACCTATTCTTCCATTTCTAAGAGCATTTCAGGACCGAGGATGATTCTATCCTCCATTCTATCCTAATTGGTTGGTGTTCTACACTTTCTATCGTATAAGGCTTCAAATGGTGCCATCTTGATAGCTGACTGATAGGAGTTATTATAGGCGAACTCCACTAATGGTAAATATTCCTCCCATTTATACTATTGATCCATGCAGTACATTCTAAGTCTGATTCACCCTTTCCGTTTGTCTATTGATTTCGGGATGATAAGCTATGTTGGTATTCAACTGAGTTCCCAAAGTAGAGAACAGGGTTCTCCAAAATCTAGATGTCATTCTAGCATCCCTGTCGGAGATAATCTTCTCTGGTACTCTGTGTAAACAAAAAATTTCCTGAATAAATTTTTGAATAATTACTAAAGCTCCATCCGTCAAATTCCCTAGTATAAAATGTGTTGTCTTGGTGAGTTTGTCCACCACTACTAGTATTGTGTTATGCCTATTCCTGGTCATCGGTAAACCCTAGACAAAATCCATTCTAATAACTTGTCATTTCCATTCGGGTACACTATGAGGTTATATAACCCTACTGGATGTTGATGCTCTACCTTAACCTTCTGATATTCAAAACAACCTGCAACGAATCTGGCTGCATCCCTTTTCATTCCTTTCCAAAAATATAGGGGTTTGACAACTGGCAACATTTTTGTTACCCAGGGTGTCTTGAATAGGGTGCTGAGTGGACCTCTTGCCATATTGTATTCCTTAACTCTAGAGAGTTGGGTATGTATATTCTGCCCTTGTACCTTAATAATCCATCTATCTCAAACTGATAACCTTCATACTTAGGATCCTATGGATTTGCATGGAGAGCTTCTCGCACTTGACGGTAAAATTCATCTTCATTCAATTTCTACAACACTTGAGTTCTAAAACTGGTATTGATTGTCATCATGGAAGTTATATGCCTTCATCGGCTCAAAGCATCGACTACTCTATTCTCTTTGCCTTTGATGTAACTAATTTCAAAATCGTAATCCGATATTAATTCCATCCACCTTCTTTGTCAGGCATTTAAGTTAGGCTGAGTAAATAAGTACTTTAACCCTTGGTGATCTGACTTAAGTTCAAATGTTTTTCCCAACGGGTAATGTCACCACATCTCTAACACATGAACGATAGCTACTAATTCCATATCATGAGGGGCATAATTCTGTTCATATTGTTTCAATTTCTTAGGATTTGTATGCCACCACCTTCTCATCTTGCATCAATACTTCTCCTAAGTTATCTCCTAACGCATCCGTGATTACTACAAAATGACTATTAGGGTCTGGTACAACCAAAATAGGTGTTGTGGTTAACTTCTCCTTCAATGTATCAAAGGCCTCCTGATATTTTGCAGTCCATTCAAACCTCTTTCCCTTTCTCTGAAGGGAGGTGATGGGGTGAGCAATTCTAGAAAAAAAATTCACAAACCTTCGATAATACCCTGCTAAACCCATGAAGCTCCTAACCTCGTGCATGTTCTTACGTACCAACCATTCTACTATAGCTTTTATCTTTGCAGGATCTACCATTATTCCCTCAGTTGATATAATATGACCTAAATATTGTACCTCCTTTTGGAAGAAAGTTCATTTTGTCAACTTCCCATAAAGTTGATGTTCTCTTAATCGTTGAAGGACTATTTGAAGATGTTGAATATGTTCTTCCTCATTCTTGGAATAAATAAGAATATCATCAATAAATACCAATACAAACTTGTCAAGGCAATCATGAAAAATGTTGTTCATCAAATTCATAAATGTTTCTAGAGCATTAGTAAGTCCAAAAGGAAACACTTTGAATTCATAGAGGTCGTACCTAGTTCTGAAAGTTGTTTTGTGGATATCTTCCTCTTTCAATATTAACTAGTGGTATCCCTATCTCAAAACTATTTTCGAAAATACCGCTACCCCCATCATCTGATAAAAAAGATCATCTATCCTTGGCAAGGGATATTTATTCCTAATGGTGAGTTTATTCAACATGTGGTAATCAATGCATAATCGGAGTGTACCATCCTTCTTCTTAACAATATCACTAGTGCGCCATGTTGGGTGAAAATTATGTAATCATCTTGTCAATAGATTACACAACTAGGACTTCAGCCACAATTATGTGAGATAAAATCTCTCCTCAGAAAGGGGAGGTGCCCTTCTTATTGCTAAGAGAAGCTATAGTAAAATTGATTAAATTATTTACACAATGTACACTATACTTACAAAATGGGGGGTGTGTGTCGCATTCATGCTTCTCTCTTTTTTCAGAGAAGATGTTTACAATGCTTCACTGTTGGAAGTTCTAAATTCACAATAACTCTTAAACTAACAACGAGGAGTAATACCAATATCTCTATCTTGTCAAAGCAAAGCATAGAGATACCAGATGTGAGTAATAATAAATAAGTAAAATAAAAGGGGAAAGCTCACAAAGGCACAAAGTTGTTCTGTAGCTTTTTCAATGATGAATTTGTGAGAGACGTGTCGTTTGTTGCATTAGAAGCACAAAGTCTTCGTAGACGCAACAATTCCTCAAACAACCTGAACAATTACAAGTACAAAATCTTGTAGATCTTTCAACAAAAGTATCCAAACATAAACTTAAATCCAAATAAGGAATGTAACACAAAGTTTACATAAATTACTTGAAGCCCTTCAAATATCATCCACTAATCACCACCAAATAAGATCAATTCATAAGATATTGAATCCAATAGAAAGTCTAGTTTACAATTGTCTTCTTTATTGATCAAATTTCATTCACAAATCATGAACACAAAGTTTCACAATTCTGCTTCAAAAAGGGCAGCACTTCGTTGCAAAATACTAAAGGTAAGCTTTACAATAGAAATCCCTCATATTTATAAAGGAGAGGGATGAGAAAAATTAGGAAATTAGTTGAGAAAAATTAGGAAAGTTAGGTGAGTTGATTTAGGAAAATCTCACCTAACTTTGACTAAAGTCAAAATGTAATTTGTCTTTAAGAAACTACATCTTAGATTTTTGGTGTAATTACATTTTGAGAAAAGACATTTAAGATGTCAGAAACTATTTACAAGATGCGTAAAGGAAAGCATTAGAAAGTTCAACACTAGAGATTAGGAATCTTCATGGTTCCTTGCTTAGGCATGGAAGTCTTCATACTTCCTCCTGGTCTCCTACATGAACGTCTCATTTGGACCGATGGTGTAATCCACAATGGTGTGAATCCTCATGATTGATCTCATGGCGGATGAGTGAACATTTTTGCATATGTTAAGATGAATCTTTAGATTATCAAGAGTAAGCATTGTATCACAAATAACATCTAGAGAGGCTTCTAAAAAGTCTGCACTCTCTACTAGCTTCATGATGGCTTCTTTGAAGATCTAGGAAAGCTCTGTGGCCAGCAGGAAGATACGATTCTCCTCAAGGAGCTACCCTGGTAACTCCTTGATTCCTCTTTCAAGAATAGCACGATGCCCTTCGACATCTTCCTGTACTTGGTGGAGATCTTCTGTACGAGATTCGATTATTTGAATAGAATGTTTCAAATATTTTCTTACCTATACATATTTCTCCTTGTTGGGGATCACCCCGACTTCGACCAATTTACTGAGCTTTTCCTATTTCATCTGTGACCACAATGACAGGCATTTTTCCATTTCTCTATGCTCTTGGGAAAGAACATTCTCCTCCTTATCAAGCTCTATTTGAGCTTGGCTATAAGAGTATCTTTTTCATCTGCAACAACTATAATTTGAGAACCGTGTTCTATAATCTTTTTGATGAAATTGTACAACACTTTGCCTTTGGAGGAAAACTTCTTAGCCTTCTTGACAGTTGGGTCCTCAGCGCTTACCATTGCTAACGGTTGTGCATTACTTGAAGATCCTGCAAGTCTCCTTACAATAGTGCCATAATGCTTTGCCCTCTATTTGTAAATGTTTTGAGCTTGCTCCATTTTGTCTGCTACACCCTTAATATTAGTGTACATCGGGTTATGAATAGTCAGCTTGTGGCTATCTTAACTCTCTATTAAGTCATATCATCATTAGTATATTGTTATTTAGTTGTTTAGGTCAGCCTAAGACTAATATAGGTTCGTCTAAGTCGGCCTAGGTAATTTATCCTAGGCATAAATAGTTATATATAGGAGGTTGTGAGTCTTATTTCATCATGAAGTTGTGAAGTGTGTTCTCATTAGAGATATTTGGAGGTTTTCCCCCTTGAAGTGGCTTATTATTCTTAGTCATTATCGATTATTTGCAGCATATTTCATATCATATTCTTCTATTGTGCAAGTTATTTCATAACAAGTGGTATCAGAGCATGATCTTGGCACCGTAGAGGCAAGGTTTTTTCTCAATTTTGGAGGAAATTTTGGGAAGAGTGTATCTTTCAGATTTTGGCGAATTTATTTCTTATTTTTAAAGGGTTTTTGAATAACATATTAAAGAAGATACAGTCTAGATTTTAGAACAATTGGAGCAGAATTAAGTGAATTGTTGCAGAATTAGGGTTTCTACATAATTTGTTTGGAATCTACATATCTCACACATATTGTCAAATTGGAGTCTTATTTTTATTGGGTTTTTTGAAGACATACTAAAGGAGATTACAGTAAAAAATTTGGAGGAATTAGAGTAGAAATAAGCAAGTTATTGAAAAATTAAATTTTTCACAATTATCACTCTCCACGCTGTAAATCTGCTTATTTTTTGGAGAATTTTCTAGGTGAGAGTTATTTTGGCCCTAGTAAGTTATAGTAAAAATTTCAGAGAATTGAAGTTTCATTTGTGTGATTTATTTCAAAATTAGTGGTTCCCATCATGAGGGGGCCTGCAACAAGGGGCAAAAAGAATGTTGTCACTCCGGAGAAGACTCCTGATAAGGATGGGGTAAAAATAGAGGATATTACTCCTAATGAGGAAATCAGTAAGGTCAAGGAAGACATTTCCTCAATGAAGATGGATATGTGTGACCTAAGAGGAGATATATCGGACATACAAAACATGTTAAGCACCTACATGGCTGAACCAAGAAAGGAGTTCTCAAGCGACCAAGGTGAAAATTCTAGGTCAGCTAACATTGACACAAGCTTTAATACTCCTATGGGATCTAGGAATTTATTTCCAAAGGTGGATATGTGCAAGTTCAATGGCAAGGATCCTCTAACATGGATAAACCAAATGGAGATTTTTTTTGAAAGTACACCAAATCCCAAATGGACAAAAGGTCACGATGGCTTCCCTATATCTAGAACTAGATCAATTCATTTGGTATCATTGGCTTTGCACTCATCGAAGGAAAAGGGTCTCACCATCTCATGGTCAATTTTTACAGGAGGAACTCCAAGCACAATATAGCAATAGCGTGATAGACAACTTCTTCAGCCAACTGGCTAAACTTCAACAAACAGATCAGTTAAGGATTATATTCAACAATTCCAAAATCTATCCTTAAGAGTGGATACAATTACGGAGGAAAAATTGAATGATTTATTCTTGGGGGGTCTCAAGGATCACAACATGAGGTACGCATGTTTAGCCCTAGCTCCATAAATGAGTCTTTTATCTTAGCATTAGGGTAGAGGAGAAGTATTTGATTCCTAAGAAGCAAGGGGCTAATGTGAGAAAGGATATTCAACACAACCTACTAGGTTGAATCCACGGCAAATTGAGGAGAAAAGAAAAAAGGTTGTGTTTCAATTGTGATAGCAAATACAATCGAGGACATAAATGCAATGAAAAGAAATTGTTCTATATTGAAGGTCCAAGTGAGGAAGAAGAGGAGGAACCCATACTAGAGGATGAAAGGGAGTCAAATGAGGAATCACATGATTCTCAACCAATCATTTCTTTTCATGCACTCTCAAGTTTTAGTGCTCCACAAACTCTCAAGGTGGTTGGGTTCTTAAAGAAGCGAAAGGTAACAATGTTGATCGACTCAGGTAGTACTAATAATTTCATCAACAAAAAGTTAGCTACTCGCCTAAATTGTTTTATTTATCCAACTCCAGAGTTTCAGGTTTTGACTGCAGATGGTGGTACAGTTAGTTGTTCAGGGAAGTGTCATAGCATTAAATTATCCATGGGAGATTATCAACTTGATACCCCAATGTATGTGATATCCATGGGTGTAGCAAATATTGTTTTGGGAGTACAGTGGCTTACTACATTGGGAACGATTGAGATGAACTTCCAAGAATTATTCATGAGATTTCAATCAGTAGGAAGGGTAGTAGAGCTAAGGGGGTTGAAGGAAAAATCCCCACAAATGGTAAGCTCTCATCAAATGCAAAAGTTACTTAAGAAAGGAGTGGATGGATTTGTGGCCCAGCTATGTTCATTAGAAGTCTCTCAATCTAATGCTCCTACTCATCTATATTTGCAAGCTATAATTGATCATCACTCAATTGTTCTTGGAGACATGCCTAAAGGAATTCCTCCTAAGAGGGGTCATGATCATGCCATATAGTTAGTTCCAGGGAGCCAACCACCGAACATCAGGCCTTATAGGTATCCACACATACAAAAGAGTGAGATAGAAAAAATTGTTGAGGAGATGCTAGAGGCAGGAATTATCAGGCATAGCCAAAGTGCTTACTCCTAGCCTATGGTGATGGTACGTAAGAAGGATGATACTTGGCACATGTCTCCATATTATAGAGTGCTCAACATGTACACCATTAAAGATAGGTTTCATATTCTGGTCATTGATGATTTGCTAGATGAATTGAATGGAGCTATGTATTTTACCAAGTTAGATCTTAGATCTGGTTATCACCAAATTCGGATTAAGGAGGAAGATATTTGTAAGACAACATTTCAGACTCCTGAGGTTCATTATGAATTTTTGGTGATGCCATTTGGTCTTACCAATGCACCATCTACATTCCAAAGTTTGATGAATTCCATTTTTAAGAAGTTCTTGAGAAAGTTTGTGTTAGTATTCTTTGATGATATATTGATTTATAGCAAGACTTGGGAAGAAAATTTGCAACATGTGGATCAAGCATTACAAATACTTGAAGATCATAAACTCTATGCTAAGCCATCCAAGTGTGCTTTTGGTCTTAAGGAGGTGGAGTATTTGGGACACATAGTTTCACATGAAGGAGTAAAGGTGGACCCTAACAAAATTAAGGCTATCATGGAATGGCCTATTCCAAAAACCATTAAGAAACTAAGGGGTTTCTTGGGATTGACAAGGTACTAGAGAAGATTTGTGAAGAATTATGGTCGTATAGCAGCACCTCTCACCACTCTATTGAAGAAGGATTATTTTCATTGGAACGAGTGCCAATACAACATTTGAGAGATTGAAGGAGGCTATGTGTACAACTCCAGTGCTTGCCACTCCTGACTTCACCAAGGAATTCATTGTGGAATGTGATGCTTATGGGAATGGGATAGGAGCAGTGCTCATGAAAGAAGTTCGACCAATTGCTTTTGAGAGTCGTCAATTAAAGGGTAAGAATCAACTAAAACCTATTTATGAGAAGGAAATGCTAGCAATCCTCCATGCAGTTAAACAATGGAGGCCTTATCTATTGGGTAGACACTTCAAGGTTAAGACAGATCATGATAGCCTAAAATATTTTTTGGAACAAAGACTATCTTCTTAAGAGCAACAAAAATGGGTCACTAAGATGTTAGGATATGACTTTGATATTGTATATAAGAAAGGGAAAGAAAATATTGTAGCAGATGCACTTTCAAGGAAGGATGAGAAAGATGAAGCCTTATTGTGTTCCCTTTCAATATTACAAGCAAATTGGGTGGAGGAAGCCAAAGCAGAGTGGCAAAATGATGTTGCGACAAGTAATCTCATCGAACAATTAAAAAGTGATCGTAGTAGTTCAGACAAGTTTTGATGGAAGGGAGATACTCTTTGGTATAAAGAGCGTTTGTATCTTTGCAAGAATTCCACTCTTAAACACAAGATTCTCACAAAGTTGCATGAGTCTCTAGTGGGTAGTCATTCAGGATTTTTGAAGACATATCATTGAGTCAAGCAATATTTTTTTTGGGAAGGGCTAAAAGGTGATGTTCAAAAATTTGTGGTTGAATGTTTGGTTTGTCAAAGGAATAAAGGGGAGACAATTAGGACACCAGGTCTCTTGCAACCCTTATCTATTCCTAGCCAGCATTGGGAAGAGGTATCCATGGACTTCATCACAGGGCTTCCCAAATCTAAATGTCATAATGTCACCATGGTAGTAGTTGATCACCTCACTAAATATGCACATTTCATTGCATTATCACATCCTTTTACAACAAGTGCAGTGGCAAAATATTTTTTGGAGAATATCCAAAAGCTACATAGTACACCTAAGGTTATTGTTTGTGATCGTGATCTTATCTTCACTAGTCACTTTTGGAAATATTTATTCTCATGTTTGGGTACTCAATTGGCTCATAGCTCTTCATACCACCCTCAATCAAATGGGAAAACTGAGTTTGCTAATAAGTGTTTGGAAGGATATCTACGTTGTTTCACTTTAGAGAAACAGTATCAATGGGTAGATTGGCTACCACTTGTAAAATGGTGGTATAACACTTCTTTTCATAGCTCATCAAAAATGTCTCCATTTTTGGCACTTTATGGATATCATCCTCCTTCCATCACATCATCAATAAAGGTGTCACCAAGAGTTCAGGCAGTAGAAGACCACTTGCTTCATCAACAAGTACTTTCAGGACTCAAGGAGAATTTAGCCATGGCACAAAATCGAATGAAACAACAGTGCACCAACATCGTAGTGAAAGAAGTTTTGAAGTTGGGGATTGGGTCTTCTTGAGATTGCAGCCTTATAAGAAAATCTCACTAAAGCAAAAAAGGAATAATAAGTTGTCTCCAAGGTATTATGGTCCATACCAAATCATGCAAAAGATCGGTAGTGTTGCCTACAAGCTAGAGTTGCCACCAACAACAAAGATACATCCAGTTTTTCATGTTTCCTATTTGAAGAAGGTAATTGGGCATAATATTCCCACTCAAACAACACTACTAGAGCTCGATGAAGAAGGAAGAATCATTTTGGAACCAAAGTGCATTCGTCAAACATGCACAAAGAAGCTGAGGAATAGAACTCTCACTGAGTATCTCATCCAATGGAAGAATTTACCAGTTGAAGATGCCACATGGGAGGATGAGGAGTTCATTCAAAAGAATCCAAACTTGATTAGCATTGAGGAAAATGCTTCTTTGAAGAAGGTGGGCATGCTACGCCCTTAATATTAGTGTACATCAGGTTATGAATAGTCAGCTTGTGGCTATCTTAACTCTCTATTAAGTCATATTATCATTAGTATATTGTTATTTAGTTGTTTAGGTCGGCATAAGACTTATATAGGTTTGTCTAAGTCGGCCTAGGTGATATCCTAGGCATAAATAGGTATATATAGGAGGTTGTGTCTTATTTCATCATGAAGTTGTGAAGTGTGTTCTCATTAGAGATATTTGGAGGTTTTCCCCCTCGAAGTGGCTTGTTATTCTCAGTCATTATTGAGTATTTGCAGCATATTTCATATCATATTCTTCTATTGTTCAAGTTATTTCATAACATTGTCCAGTCTTCCAGCTAGTATATCCAAAGTCACCTGCACATCTACTTTTGCACTTTCATTTATGACCTTGCCAAGCTAAACCCTTGTCACTATGTAATCCTCCATATTGACATCTCCTTCCTCCTGAGATGGTACGCCAATTTCTGCATATTTATGACCATTCTTGTCAACATTTAGTCGTGAATACACTTTTGCCTTTTTCTTCCCCTTAGCTTTTGGAGGGACTATCTCTTCAAGATCGAGCTCTTCTAGAGAAATGATTTTCTTTTTTCGCTTCGATACTTGAGATATCAACTAGGGGGGAGAGAGGAGGTATGAGCTTCTGGGTTAACCGTCAACTCTCTTGTCACCATCACCTCTGAAGGAATTACTGGTATTGTGACAATGGGCGTAGTGTCTGTCATAACTCCTCTTGTAGTTTGTACATTGAGTTCATCATGCATGGATTCATTCATGAACCGATTAAAATCAGTCTCTGAAGTGATATCATATGATGCGATGAAAGGCTAGGAATGGATGATGGAGGACTCAATAAAATGTCAACCGTTTGTATACTTGTCACTAAAGCGATATCGAGTATGGTTGATGATGTAGGGGTAGGTGAAATGTCCACTATGGGTACTGTAGATGTAGGGATAGGTGATGTAGGAACAGGTGGTGGAGGAGTGTTTGGATTCAGAGGTGTATGAGGAACATTTGAAGTTACAGGTGATGATGTTATGGGAAGTTCTTCAACTATATTCTCAGAAGGAGACATAGTTCTTTCTTCATCATGCCTGAGTTCCTGTTGATCATCCTCTTACTCTTCTAACTCTAGTTCACCTTCTTGATCACCTTCAGACTCTTGTTCATCTTCAGAATCTTCTTCCTCATCAGATTCTACTTCTACTGAATCTTCTTCTTCAACGAACTGATCACTTGAATTTTCCTCTTCATTGAAATCTATCTCTTCAGAAACAACCACTTTTCCTTTGGAGCAAGATGGTTCAGATTTTGTAGTTTCTCCTTCTGGGATGGCTCGTGTGTCCTTTCCGACAGTGAACTTAATCCTAGGGCCTCTTTGTGAAGAAGTGGGAATGGCCGCAGGTTTATCTTTCATGTGGGGTTCTTGTTGTTGGCTGGCTTCTGCTCTAGATTCTTCTCCCTCAGAATCTGTTCTAAAAATTTTCATCTCAAAATCATGCTTGTGTAACCACTTTGCAGTGTTAGCCAATATTGGTGCCAACCTCTCCCTGATGGAAACACTTTCCTTTCTAGACCATTGAATTGCAGGCAAGGCCTCTTGGAAATTTCTTGTTCATCATAGGCAGCGTTCATGATGTCACCAGGATCTGTGAAATCCTTTGGTAGGTCAGCAACACCAAGATCTCTGATCTACTATATGGTTAGCCTAAAAAATCCATCTTACAAATGTCCTCTTCATCTCTGCAATCGGCCCAGATGTCCTCAAAGCGGTACCTGTGTTGATGACACTTTTTCAACTTCTTCTTGACATTTCAGTAGTCAAAATCAAACCTGTATCTATAGGTCCTAATTGTCATGATCTACATCTCTGCATAGACCGACTTGAATTTCTGTACACTTTTGATGGTATACCTACCAATTGTCAATGGGAACTTGAATACCGGCTTGTGAATCTTCATCCGTTCTTTATGAACTGAAATCAACTGTTTGCACAACTCCATGAGAATCCACTTGTCTGAGGGGTATCTGGGCAACATTTAAGGACACCCATTGTAGCACCCTACTCTTAGGTAAGTAAAAGTTGGGAATTGCAGGAATATGCATCAAAATTTACTTACCACTTTGTAGGCGTCATCAGATATTCTCTTCTTCTCAAGAGTCAAGTCAAAGCTGAAAAGCAGAGATGCGAAGAAAGCATCGGTGACCCTCCTGAAATGGTGAAGGCTTTCCTTCAGCTCCAGTTGATAGAAATATTTGTACATAGGTATAGATTGTTGGTTCCCTTTTGTGGATAGACCCAAAAATTTCCTCATCACGGCTACAGCATACACCAGGTAAGAAGTCATGTAGAACTTCAAGGTGATTGGCATATTTGATCAATTGTTCATGTATTTCATCACTGATCTTTTTTCCCCAATCAATATGAGCCTTTTGTCTCCTTATGATCCTGATGTATTCATATATCCAGTCATGAAAATGGGATGATTTATGAAATCCTTTGACTCTACTCAAAAGTATGATCATGTCCTTGACATCTTCCTTGAAGTCACTTCGCGGAAGTCCCTTCAGCCATCTTGAGATAGTGTGCCTAGGTTCTTTTAACCATTGACTATTTATCAAGTACTTAGCCTTGCTGGGATCTGAGTCATAGACTTCCTGCGCTTGTTGTAATGAGATGTTAGTGTACTTCTCCATCTGTGGAACTCTGAAAACAATATCAAAGAAGTCAGGATCAAGTCTCAATATCTCATGCCCGAAAGAATCAATCACACTTCTGCTTTCCCTGATGTAATGGGATGCAACTTGGAGGAAAAATTCTACATTATGTGCAAAAGTAGGGAATGTGGACACCAAATGCAAATTACTATGCACAATGGCTCTAAAATAATCTTTAAGAGGATTCTTCTCAGTTCTTTCCACGAAATCAACGAGGTCTTGATGACTAACCTCAGTGTCTTTTATCTCATCCACCTTTGAAATAACTACTGTTGGCGGATCCTAAACACATTGGTACTTGTATTTCATTTTGTCTTTAGCCTTTGAAGACGATGGAGGTTTCTTGGCTATCATCTGAAAGCAATTGGATCAACAAGAAACAAGTTTGAGGATCCCTTAACGACATCTAAAAAGGCACTACAAGATGTGGAATCAACAAACATTAGTCGAAAAACAAAATTGGGATACATAAACCGAGCAACAATGTTGAGCAAGTGTGAAATGAATGATGAAGCATAGAAAATGATGCAGGAGTGGAGGAATGGGGTTTGGAGTGAAGCTAGAGCAATTTGAAGCGTTTTGGAGCAAAAGTTGTCAAAAGTGTAAGGGCACTGAAAATCCATGCCCTTGCACTTAAGGGAGATGTCTTCAAGTGCAATGGCACTAAAAATTAGTGCCTTTGCACTTGAAATGATAGTTTGCGAAAAATGTGTCAGGGCGCTAAAAATCAACGTCTTGACACTTAGTGTCTTGATTTCATGGAAAGTAAGTGCAATGGTGGGTTTAAATAGCACCTTGGCATTTGTTGACAGACCACTCTAGTGTAGGAGCGGTGATTTTCACTGCTCCTACACTTGGAGTATGGTGAAAAACGCTAAGTTTAAGAGCTTCAGTGTAGAAGTGTGAAAAATCGCCACTCCAGCACTTATGAGGATAGAACTTGGTGTTGCAGCGGTGAGAAACCTCGCTTTGTTATTTGAAACAAATGAAAGACAGATTGCAATGTTGGTGATTTTCACCACTTTGTAATTGACAACAATACAATCACAAATGATGACATTTCAGTTTGCATTCATGTCAAATTTCACCACTCGAGCAAGGAAAGAGGTGAGACACTAGGAAATATGAAGAAAAGAAGAGAAACGTGCACAGTAAAAAAAAATGAAGGATTCTTATGGAAAACAGAAACAAAAACTAAACCAAAACACAAAGGGACAAAGCGCGACATCAAGAATGCGAAGAACAAGAATAAAGAGATTCATTATGGTGTGTGGTGTTGATGAACTCAAAAATGAAGAAACAATTCGAAATCTAAGTCTCAGAAAAAAGTTTGTCACAAGATGGAAATAGAAAACCTTCAGAAATCTCAAAAACAAATGAAAGGAAGAAACGTCATGAAGGGAAAATAGCATACCTTGAGAAAATACGAAACCCTAGGTTGATTCAATGAGAGATCTCAAAACAAAAAATGAGTTTGCAGAAGATAGATTGGTCACCCAGCATGTTGAGAGTGAATGAATGAAGATAAGAATGAAGTGGAGTTACCTAAAATCAATTTTGAGTGATTTACAAGTGAAATAAATGAACAATAGTCGCTCATTTAATTAAGGAAAATTTAAAGGCATGAAACTAGGAAAAGTGCACTTGAGTTAAAAATCACCGCCCCTGTCTCAAAATGGCTAAGTATGGGTACATAGTGTAAGGGTGCTAAAAATCAGCGCCCTTGCACTTTTTGACCTCTCACTTAAGTGCACAGGCGCTGAAAAACCCGGCCCTTGCACCTTTTAACACTTAGAAAAATTTTGCAATAAGTTAGAGTGATGTTTTCTAGAGCAACTACACTTTTCACTATTTCCTAAGCATCAATAGTGAGAGTTTGCGAAGAAACTCGTTTTGAAGGTCTTCGCGAGATGAACATAGAGGGATGCTCAAATAGACTATTTGAGGCTTTGGAATTCACTTTGAGGTGAATGAAAATTGCCTCATTTTGCGTGCTTGAACTTCACAAACCTAGGAAATGGACAAGTTTCGTAGGGGGTTATCTGTGGAATGAGTGTTGCTTGATTTCGTGATAACACACCCCATGGTGAAACACTAGGTCAAATTAATCCTTTATCTAGCAATTCTTGCAACTGTTCCTTCAACTCCATCAGTTCTACTATAGTCATATGATACAGAGCTTTAGATATAGATTCAGCCCCTGGAACCAAATCTATAGAAAAATCAAATACTCTTTCGGTGGTAGCCTAGGTAGTTCCTCTGGAAACATGTCCTAATATTCTCAGATATAGGGATATTTCTCCACAAAAGTTTCCTTCTTAGGGTCAATTTCCATTTCCTCACTCTGATTCTGAGTTTGCATAATCATATCATCCAAAATTACACTTTCCTTAAATTCCCTAACTTCATCTTTACAGCATATATCTAACAACCTTTTCTTTTATTTATTTTCAATTGCATGGCACAAATTTTCCTCATTCTAACTTCTTATTGCACTCCTTGCAAAAATACCTCATTTCAATGGTCATCCAAACATTCCACTATCTTTGCCAGGCAATCAATCTTGGCCTTATGCTCTTTTAACCAATTCATTCTGAGAATTACGTCATAGGAACCTAGGGGCACTACATAAAGATTAACTTCAGTAGTGAAGCCTGGAAGTTCTAACCTAGTCTCAAACAAACACTACTCTACCCGAGCTCTTATCTGATTGGCATATTCTACAGTCCAAGAGTTTTCCATAAACCCAGTTCTTTTTGGAAATTTACCAAGTAGTTTAGTAGCCCCAGTGTCAATTAATATGGTTATTGGGTTCCCATAAAGCATACCTGATGTTTCAATAGGAGTAACCTGATACTCTACCTAACGGTTGTCTATAGCTACATGGATCCTCTATTGAAAAGTTGTCTGTTTGGATGGTAATGGCCTTCGTTGTTGCTACCCCTACTGATTTTCATAATGCTCTCCTCCACATTTAAAACATCCCCCAAGTGGTCCTTTCTTTTTTGGACCCTTGTTTGCATTAGATTCATCTTTTTTATTGCTCTTATTGCCCTTTTTATCCTTTTTGTTATCGTACTGATTATTCTTATTCCCTTTTCTCTTGAATTTTTGATGATATTTTTTCCATTTTCCCTTACCATGATTCTTATCTCTTATGGAATCATCCTTATTCAGTCTTTGTTCTAGATGAACTGCTTTCTCGTAAGCCTCATCCATTTTTGAGGTGCCAGAACATCTACCGAACCTCCAATGCAGTTATTCAATCCCAAAATGAACTTTTGGACTCGAAAGTTTTCATCTTGTTGATATTGAGGTACATATTTCAGTAACCGAGTATATTTTTCTTAGTATTCATTGACGGATAGAGGCCCCTGCCTAAGATTCTCAAAATCCAAAAAAAAATTATCATAGAACAACTGTGGAAGCCATCATTACTGGAAAATTCTTACAAACTGCTCCCAAGTCACATCTGCCACCTCAAGACCCATTTTCGCTATTTTGGTTTCCCACCACATTGCAGCTTCTCCAGCCAATTGGTAGGCTACCCAGGCGACCTTGGAAGTGTTTGAGTAGTCTCTTAACTCAAAGTATTTCTCCATCTCAATTAGCCATGCTTCCACGACATCTCCTGATGCGGAGCCCTCAAACTTCGGGGGTTTAATCTTTTTCATATCCTTGGCCAATTCATTATCCAATTGACTCCTTTTATTACTCATACTTATGGTTTTAGAACTTTCTTCCCGCTGGTCACTACGGTTCTCGGACCTTTCCTCATGCATACCAGTCTGTACGTTCACCTTCCTTTCCAAATTTTTAGAATTCTCCATTCCAATGAGGTTCCTGGAGTTGGGTATTACTTATTAGTCTATGTTGGTTTTATCAAATAGATACATAAAATAAATTTGCACAAATATTTCAACACAATATGCTATCAATTATTTATAGATTTCATTCAATAATGATTACAAATTATCTATCACTCCCTATGATAGATTCAATTATAAAAGGATTATAAATAACTATCACTCCATGTGATAGATTGATTACAAAATGAATCAATCCCTGTGATATATCTAGTTACAAAAAGAATAACTATCACTCGCCATGATAGATTTATTTACAAAATATTCATAAATAATTATCACTCCTGTGATAGGTTTAATTATAAAATTTGTTACTAAAAGGCATCTATCACTTCCTATGATAGGTTTAATTATAAAATTTGTTACAAAAAGGAATCTATCACTTCTTGTGATAGGTTTACATTGCAAACTGATTAGGTGTCCATATCCAAAGGTTGGTTTCTATTTACAAAAGATTCAGGCAACTTGATTCCAATTTTCTTTAGGTTCATAGTGTTGGTTTGTTTCAATTCAGCAAGGATGGCTACTTTAATGGCTTCCTTACTAGAATTTGTCCACTTCTTTCTTGCTCACTCAAGTCTCCTCAGAGCTTTAGCCATGGTCTCTGAGTCTGTAGGCATAGAGCATCTAGAATAATCATACTGAAGTCTATTTTTCCATAGCCGTCTAGATATCGGATCTCTAACCTTCTTTCGAGGTGTTTTTTGTATCTACATCCTAGAAAAACACCAAGGGATAGATTTTAGTTTTTCTAGGTTTGCATGATGAGCCTAAGGTTCAGTGTCGAACCTGGTAGCTCTGATACCATATGTAATACACTAACTGTTCTACGGTTAAATAAGGAAATCCAACCAACTACTTTTAGCTGAAAATGTAACTAACTTGTTACAAAACTAGGGTTTTCACTTTTCATTTAAATGGTAAGAACTTCAAAATAAAGTAATTTTTATAACATTTGATTTCAACTATTTTCAAACTTCAATTCAGCTAAAAAGAAATGACTAACTGAATTAACTGGAAATAGCATCTACTGATTTCCAATAACATAAATGTAATGAACTTAACTAACTTTTCATTGCTTCGAAAATGAAATTACAACTAATCATTTTACACTAAGTAATCATTCTAAATGCTTTAAGAGAGAGAATAGGGTTTCAAGAGTTTACAGTTAAGACGCTGAAGCACTTGATCTTGACACAGTCATCATGGGAAAAAAAGATATCATCAGGGGCTTTACCGCCCAACCGAAGACCTACTGGTCTCGCGTGTTCCTTCAATTGAAGGAACCCATCCCTTCACGAGGGTAATCAACAAGGATATTTTTTTATCATCATTCCTCTTAGCCTAGTGTCAAGGACCTATACCTCTTGATTGAACCTTACTAAGGGTACCTTTCAACTAGAAAGATCACTCTGATCAGTAGTATATCTGGTACTTGATGGCTGACAAATGTTGAATCTAGTATTGTACCTTGGCCAAGGATTTCTCTTTACATTTCTGGCACTCATGTGCCATCAACGCTCTCACCCTTACTTGACATGAGTACACTTGGCTCAAGGTTTAAATTATAAATTCAAGTTAGTTTTTCTTTTATATCCAATATATTTGCATTTCAAGTTCATCTTGTAGCAAGGTCTTAAGCAGAGACTTAATTCTTCAGAATTTACAGAGAGGTGAAAATATTAAATGACTCAACCCAGCATTCCCTCTCGAGGAGTCGGCAGTATAAATTTTAATCACAAGAAATAACTCTTAATCTGTTTCCATTCAAGATATCACAATTATGACTTTCTCTTAAAACTCTAGACATTGCAGACATACAGGTCAAGTTTGAATTTTTCAAAATAAGTTCAAGGTTGGAGAAAATATGTAGAGGAAATATTTAATTGTCTTCCCTCAAGTTCCAAGTTAAATTTAGAGAATGAGGGTTAATGGAACAAGACTCAGTAGGTGAGGAATATAACATAACACCTCTCAATATAGAGGTCTTCTTCAAACTTAGAAACTAAATAGTGCTCGGGGAACTCTTTATAGAGATCACAAACCCTAAAATAGATAGATTTTCATGCATAGCTTTTTAAGAAAATAAATTACTAAAGGCATGGAAATTAACATGTATTTAAAAGTACCAAAATTATTAAAACAAATTTAGAATTTCTATCTAAAGAACTCTATTTGAATGCTTGGAAATACATATCTTTATTTGCACATTTGGTGTAATTATCCAACAATAAACTGTGACATTTTTCTTCGCTCAAAATCTTGAAGAAGTTGTTAGTGTTTTGTATTTCGAAAGAGAAAGGAGCGATGTTTTAGAAATGGACAGTACAATCATTAGAATTAAGTTGATTGAATATTTTAAAGGAGCTTGCAATCATAAGATTCACAATTTACAGAGAAAAAGGGGCCTCTTGAAAGGTGTGTCGTAGAAATTAAACAATAAAGGAGAATTATTTTTGTAGAAGATTGATGCAACAGATGGAACAAGTCAAATAGAATTTGGTGTTTAAATTGCCCTGACAAGGAGGAATCATTGGAATAAGAGGACGACTAGAAATCTCACTTAAGATAGAAGGCAAGCAAAGCTATTGAAAGGAGAATTGAATAAGTGTAGCAGATCATTGCATCGTCATTTCATGAACATAGACAAGATTCAATGAATATACAACCTTCTCTTGTTGAAATTGACCTACCAAATAATTGTTGTGATGTTGATTGTCACTCCATCTAGCTTCAAAACAATTAAGAACCCTAACTGGCAACCTACAAAAACAAAATCATGCTCGACAACACTTCTACATTTTAAGCTCCTCAATCATTCATAAATCGACAGCTTATACAGTGCAGACCTTCACAAAATGCATCTTGAATTTCCCTAATACATATTCTATTTTCCTTCTTTTGACCAATGATCACTTTTTTCCCATTAGATTGTTGGCTTCACAATATTAAGTCTTTTTGGGAGTAGTGGGATTTTTGTCTTTATCTTTTTCCTTTAATTGGTGGCTATTGAAAAACCCACAACTCATCCATTTCTATCAATCTCTTCTATGAAAATTCTTTGATCTTTCTACAAACAACCTCCCTTTAAAACATCTCCAATGAATGATGCTTTCTCCTTTCAGGGACGTAGCTATAGGTGTTTAATGGACTGCAATCTTCTGTCTTCCATCCTTCATGATTTGTCGTGATCTACCCATGATCTCTCAATGATCTTTCTTTGCCACTTTGAATCTTTTTGAACGTATTCTAAGAAACTTGATGCTGACAATCTTCAACTTCAATGCTTTCCCAATCAACCTGCTCGGATATCGAATGTAGTTTTTGAAAACACTGACAATTAAAGCTGGATTGCGATAGCAAAGATAAATTGATAACACACAACTAATTCTTCTATTCTTAAAAAAATTTACAAGGACTAAAACATAATCCACCTCAATATAGAGGAATTCTTTAGATTTACAAACTAGACAGTTAGGGGAACTCTTTATGGATATCATAACTTCTAAAATAGACACATTTTTTGGATAGATTTTCAAGCAACTAAAATTCTAAAAAACATGGAAACTAAAATCTATTAAAAAGTTACCAAAACCACTAGAAAAAAAAATAAAATTTCTATCCAAAATGGTCCAATTGCATGGTTGGCATCACTTATCTTAGCTTGTTTCAATGCATGGAATCGTTATCCAACATACACCCTCTTGATGCTAAGCAAACTCACAAATTGAATATTTTCTAATGACTATGTAATATTATCATAACTTTTCTACATGATCTTATATAGACCCACTTAGTACTAATACTTTTTTTGTAGAAGTCAAGTACGCATTACTTGTTTCTTTCCTTCTTGATGAGTCACATAATTTTCCCATCTTTTCTCTAACATAAATAAGAGTAGTAGTCTCTCAGACTACATGACACCTTTTAGTGTGTCAATCATAACAAGCAATCATTAGCCACTTGACTCAAAATTTCGAGCCTTCTTTAACCATTATTTATTATTACATGTAGACATTTAGTCTTATACAACCTTTTGATTATATTTATAACCTTTTTCCAACTAGATCCATCAATCTATCCATAATTAATTTGCATACAATCTTTCTAAATTTTCCATTCTTCTGTCTATTCAAAGATTACTTTTTAGAATGATTCTTTAATTTGTAAATAGAACAAGGATGAAGATCCCTATACTTTGGTTTTATATTTCCTTCTATGTTACAGTGAGAACATTGCACGCATTCCATTCATTGATCAAATATGTTACTTGGTACATCTATAACATCATTTCTATCTCTCTTACCATATCCAAGGCCTTCCTTCTTTGGTCTCACAATTGGTTGAAGGTATTCTTTAAATCCTTGTCCATGCTTTTCAAAACCTTTTCCATCATAGACCATTTTTTTCATGATTTTCACACCATCCTTTATTTTTAACATCACAATCTACAAAAGTTGTAGATTCAAACACAACCTTACCTTGAACCTTACACTTTTTATCAAAGGAAACTTTAGCTCTATCACACAAATAAACTATTTGATCAAATTAATTTTTCTAGATGAGATATAACACATATTGGCGGTGTTGAATGCACAAGACAATTGAGGGGGAGGGGTGCTAGTGAATTAGAAACTAAAACAATATAAAGAAATATCAACACCGTATACAAAGGGATCACTGTCGGAGGGCTCATTGCAACAGAGGAATCCATCACAATATCGCCAGCACCTTTGCACCATGTAACTAAAGTATTGTAGAAACATTTTAATCACTACATCCAACAATCTAACTAAAGAAAGGTCATACTGAACTTTCTAAGATTCGTACTCTAACAAGTTCTACAATTCACATCATTCACATCATACTCATCTATCTTCACATCCCTCAACAATTTCACTCATATTTATATCACCTTCAACCTTGAAATTATTGTGAAAGGTCGGCTATGCACCCCAACCATGCAAATTCTTGAATTAGGTAGACACTAAAAAACTTCCATGGCGGATAGAAGCAAAGGAAAACCACACCACTTCTTATCTAGGACCCAAAACTATAACACCACGCTACAACATGCTTTTAAAAAGAACAAACATCCATCACAACTAGTGTAAAAACCATGTCATTAGTCACACGTGTAAACACCATTAAAATTTTAAGTGCATGCTTCCTTTTATTCAATAGCAACTTACAGACAGAAAATGAACCGTGAACACAATATGGAATATTCCATAAATATCTTGAAATCCAAGAAATTCCCTCGCAACAAATTTCATTTGAAGAATCTACACATGCAGTACACACAGGTAATTATGCCATACACCGCAACATAAGAAACTGACTTCCAAAGCACCAATCCTTGAACAGGTTTGATTGAATAAGGATATGAACACTATTAGGATGCCTTTAGATCTGCAAGACCTGAAACCAAACTGTGGAGAAATGTGGAGAAAAAACATTTCTCTCAGACACCTTCACAATACACTGTTCACACCAAATTTTGAATATAACACCTGGGTATGTGCAGGATCATCATGGAAAAAACAGGCCCTTAAGTGGCAAAAAAATCAGAAAAATCAGAGTTAGGCAACTTGACGTAAAAATTTGAATAAGTTATCTATATTATTTCAAAAATATGTAAGAATAGAATTTGTAGAAAATTGAATGTAGTTTCTAAACTACTAGGCTTAGTTAAAAAAAAATCTATTTGGTGAAAATTTGAAATTTCAATGTAGTAGTACTTAAATTTCAGGGAAAAATAAGAAGTAGGTGTTTGTCTACCACCCTAACCACAATAAAATGATAATATTTTTTTATAATATTTTAGATATAAGTAGAGGACTCATGTGCCTATGTGATGCATATTTTTTATAATTTTTTTGAAGTAAATAATTAATTATGAATTTTTTATTACAACTTTTTTAAAAAAAAAAAAACTCGTATGTCTAACCACCTTAACTTGGTCAAAAATTCATGAAATCCATTTCTTATTTTTTTAATCCTATAGTATATGAAGCATAGAATGTGACGCATGTTTTGGATTCAAAAAATATGATACCATTTGAAAGGTATATTTTTTTTCAATTAGCCTATCAATCAGGACTTTAGTTGTAATTCAAATAGAAAATAAATAATAATTATTTATTAAATTCAAAGTAAAGCATAATTTATAATGGTGGAAAGTTGAGAATCTCTTTTAAAAACCCTTTTAGTTTCATCAATTTTGGGTAAAAAAAAGTCGTCAGCCACATACCCTACAAAACCCCATCATATCGCCACTTTTTGGCCCATCATGATCCTGCACATACCCACCTCTTGATTCTTTTTGTCACCATATCAGAAACACATAGGAAAATGTTCAACCTAGAACAAATGTGAAGCAACACTAGAACACTACTTTGTAACCCAAAACACATTGTAACTCACAGCTTCCTCTTTTTATCAAATTTTCTCAAAAGTACTTGGAAACCAAGCACTGGGAAAATATCGTCATCAACTTCATCACTTCCACAACTATTATAGATAGAAGTTTATCAAAGAAACACTAGAGGCTGACTCCAGTAAGTTACTAATGACAACATAATGCAACTAATCAAAGCATCATCAATGCAACAACACATACTCTTGCAGCAATCTTCCTCTCATACAGTTGACACCAATGACAACACAAGCTTGTTGACATCAATGACAACACCAATAGCTCATACTTGCACCAAATGGTTTAATTTGAAATGCTCATTTTCCTTTTGCAATAATTTTAATTTTTCTTGTAAATCATCTTTCTTTTTCTATGCCTCATCAAACAAAGTTAAATTTTCTTTCAGCTCTTTACTTTTCAATTTAACATTCTTTAATTCTTTATCAAAATTCTCAATTGCACAAAAATATTCACATCTTTATTTTCCAAACTCCTTTAAATTTACTATCAATTGTGAATTACACTTCTTAATTTCCATCACTTCTTCCTCGAAAATATTTTTTTCCTTTTTTACACTTTTGCCATCTTTTCCATTGAAATAGATGACTCGCTGTCCTCTCTTAATAAGTATAGTTGTGAGAACAACTCTTGAAAATATCCTACAATTTCCTTTAGACAAGCTTCTATGACTCTACCACCTTCTCTAACTATCGTACTGATGGCAAACAACATGCATTAAATATGTGAACAAACAAAAAGTGACCTTTATTGATTTGGGCAATTTTCTTGCTATTCAAAAATAGTGATCTTCTTTGGTCATTCAACTTTGGGCTTGCAAATAATTGTTGTGACCCTGATTTGCACTCCATCTGGCTTAAAAACAGTTGTGAGCCTTTATTGTCAAGTTGTTTCAATAAAATCATACTTGGCGACAGTTCAAAAATCTATCTTTTTCCTTTATTCTCTCTTCTCATAACATTTATGAAGTCTTATTCTTTGACTGTGGCTTTATTCACTATTCTCATAACATTTCTAATATCTTCTTCTTTATCTATGACTATCATATCCTCTTGGGTGTTTCTATAGTGATCTCATGATCTTAAGCGATAGCTCCTCGATCCTCCTCAAATCGACAATTTATACTATGGAGACCTTCAGAAAATGATTTTATAATTTCCTTCACACATATTTTATTTTCCTTCTTGACTTGTGATCACTTTTCCATGATTAGCTTGTTTTCTTCAAGGATAAACATTGCTACAATATTTAATCTTATTTGGGAGTGGCTAGATTTTCTTCTTCCGCCTTTTCATTTAATTATTGGTTATTGCAAGATCCATGACTCCTCTGTTTCTTTCAATCTCTTGTGTGAATATTCTTTGATATTTCTATAAATGACATCCCTTTAAGACTTCTCCAATCAATAGCAATTTATCCTTGCAAGGTTGCATCTATAGGGTTTAATGCACTACAATCTTTCTTCTTCGTCGATCCTGTTAGGGTTAGAAAGGCAGATATCTAACAATTAAATGCAGATTTAATTAATAAATCGAGAAATTAAAACACACATAGAATAAATTATAACACAGAGAATTTAATAACATGGTTCACCCAATCCAGACTACATCCACCAAACCGCAGCCATCCAATGATTTTATTATCCAGTGCAAAAACCTATTACAATCTTTCGAATAATTGTGTTTTTCATCATACTATAACCCCCATCCAAACCCCTTTTTAACAAGCTTAGAAGCTTCCATATTCAGGTTTTACAAAGTCGGTTTTTTTTCTTTTTTTGTTATTTTTTTCTTTTTCGCCACATACCAACAATCTCCCACTTGGAGACTGATCAGGCTCCACACCAACACAGATCCTTCATATAGACACAACTTTGTCTAGAAATACAATAATATTTTGATGTCTTTGACCTCCTTGAATGTTATAATCTGCTTTGTTGCAATCTTCCCACGAGATGTCAATAATCTTTTGTTGCCACTTTGAATCTTTTTTAACGTATTCCAAGATGTGTGGTGCTCACAATCTTCAAGTTCAATTCTAACACAAGAAAGCTCATATCGCACTTTCCCAGATTCATACTCTAGCACTTTGCAATTCGCATAATTTCTATCATACTTATCTATCTTCACATCTCTCAACAACTCAACAAATATTTATATCATTTTCAACCTTGAAAACATTCTTCAAGGTCAGCTATGCACCTCAATCATGCAAATTCAAATTAGGTCAGCAGCGAAACACATCCATGGTAGATAGAAGTAAAGGTGGACCACATCGGTTCTTATCTACTACTCGAAACTATAACACCATACTACAATAGGCTTCTAAAAATGATCAACATCCACCACAACTAGTGTAAAAACCAAGTTCATTTGTTATCCATGTAAACACCATTAAAATTTTAAGTGCATACTTCCTTTGATTGAAGAACAACTTGTGGACATAAAATGGCACCTGCACACAATCCGGAATATTCCATAAATATCCTGAAATCCAACAAATTCCTTCGTAAGAACTTTCATATGAAGAATGTACACACCTAGTACACTTAGGTAATTTTTCCATACACTGCAACTTAAGAAACTGACTTTCGAAGTACCAAACTATGAACAAGTTCGATTGAAGAAAGATACCAACACTATTAGCACACCTTCAGATTTGCAAGACCTAAAAACAAACTATGGAGAAATGTGGAGAAAAAGCATTTCTCCCTAAAACCTCTGCAATACATTCTTTACACACTAGTGAACACAACTTATTATACACAACGATCCAACACACCAAATTTTGAATATAAATCTCTGGATTCTTTTGATTACCATATCTGAAATACATAGGCAGATCTTCAACCTAGTAGAAATGCAGAGCAACACCAAAACACTACTCTATAACCCAAAACACACTGTAACTCACTATTTCCTATTTTTATTAAATTTTCTCAAAATCACTTGGAAACCAAGCACCAGGAAAATATCATCAACACCTTCATCACTCCCTCAACTATAGATAGAAGCTTATCAAAGCAACACTAGAAGTTGACTCGAGTAGCTTACTAATGACAACATAATGCAACTAATCAAAGCATCATCAATGCAACAACACATACTCTTGCAATAATCTTGCTCTTATATAGTTGACACCAATGACAACACAAGCTTGTTGACATCAATGACAACACCAACAATTCATACTTGCAATAGATGGTTTAATTTTAAACACTCATTTTCCTTTTGCAATAATCTTAATTTTTCTTGTTAATCATATTTCTTCTTATTTTCCTCATCAAACAAAGTTGAGTTTTCTTTTAGCTCTTTATTTTTCAAATTTAACATTCTTTAATTATTTTTCAAAATTCTCAATTGCACAAAAATATTCACATCTTTATTTTCCAAACTCCTTTAAATTTACTATCAATTGTGAATTACACTTCTTAATTTTCATCACTTCTTCCTTGAAAATATTTTTTTCCTTCTTTACAATTTTTCCTATATTTCCCATTGAAATAGATGACTCACCAGCCTCTCTTAATAACTACATTTGTGAGAGGAACACTTGACAATCTCCTATAATTTCCTTCCAAATAATTGTTGTGACCTTGATTGGTGCTCCATCTAGCTTCAAAATAGTTGTGAACCCTCATTGTCAAGCTATTTCAATAACATCATACTTGGCGACAGTTCCACAATCTATCTTTTTCTTTTACTCCCTCTTCTCATAACATTCTTGAAGCCTTATTCTTTGAATGTGGCTTTATTCACTGTTCTCATAACATTTTTGATGTCTTCTTCTTTGACTGCGACTATCATATCCTCTTAGGAGTTTCTATAGTGATCTAATGATCTTCAGCAATAGCTCCTTGATCCTCCCCAAATTGACAACTTATACTATGGAGACCTTCACAAAATGCTTTTGTAATTTCCTTCACACATATTCTATTTTCCATCCTTTGACTTGTGATCACTTTTCCATGATTAGCTTGTTTGCTTCAAGGATAAACATTGCCACAATATTTAATCTTCTTTGGGAGCAGCTAACTTTTCTCCTTCAACCTTCTCATTTAATTGTTGTCTATTGCTAGACCCATGACTCCTTTTCTAGTGAATATTCTTTGATATTTCTACACATGACCTCCCTTTAAAACTTCTCCAATCAATAGCAATTTATCCTTTCAAGGATGCATCTATAGGGTTTAATGGACTGCAATCTTCCCTCTCCTTCAATCCTTCATATAGAGACAACTTTGCCTTGAAATACAATAATATTTTGATGACTTTGACTTCCTTAAATGTTATAGTGTACTTTGCCGCAATCTACCCACAATATCTCAATGATCTTTCTTTGCCACTTTGAATATTTTTGAACGTATTCCAAGAAGCGTGGTGCTCACAATATTCAACCTAAATTCTTTCCCAATCAACTTGCTTTAATACTGAATGTAGTTTGTGAAAAGATAGACAATAAAACTTGGATTGCAACAACAAACATAAATTGATAACATGCACACAAATAATTCTTCTATTTATAAAATGGATTACATGGATTTCAAAATAACACAACTCAATATAGAGGTTTTTTTCGAATTTACAAACTAAATAGTGAGGGGAACTCTTTACAAAGATGAGAAACCATAAAATAGATAGATTTTCATTCATAGCTTTTAAAGAAAATAAATTGCTAAAAGCATGGAAATTACTATGTATTTAAAATTACCAAAAGCATTAAAAACAAATTTAGAATTTCTAGTTGAATGCTTGGCATTACATATCTTATCTTTATTTTCACACTTGACCATATAATTATCAACCAACAAACTGTTATATTTTTCATCGCTCAGAATTCTAAAGAATGTTGCCAGTGTTTTGTATTTTGAAAGAGAAAGGAGCAAGGTTTTAGAAATGGACACTACAATCATTAGTAGGTGGTTGACTAAAGATTGTAAAGGATCTTGCAATCATAAGGATCACAATTTACAAAGAAGGCACCTCTAGAAAGTTGTGTGGTAGAATTTTAAAAAAAAAGGAGAATCATTTTTGTAGAAGATTGATGCAACAATGGGAACGAGTAGAATAGAATTTGGTGCTTAAATCACCTAGACAAGGAGAAATCATTGGAATAAGAGGACGAAAAGAAATCTCACTTAAGATAGAATGCAATCAAAGTTGTTCAAAGGAGAATCAAATAAGTGTAGCGGATCATGGCATCTTCTTTTCACAAACATAAAGAAGACCTGTAGTCTTATAGACTACATGACACATTTCAATGTGCCAATCATAATAAGCAATTATTAACCACTTGACTCAAACTTTGAAATAATGATTGATCGATATTCATTTTTACATGCAAAAATTTAGGCTTATACAAGTTGTTGATTATGTTTTAACCTTTTGTCAATTGGAGCCATCAATATATTCGTAGTTAATTTGCTTAGAATCCTTCATCAATCGACCATTTCCCTCTTTATCTGAACATGAATTTTTAGATGATTCTTTTATTTGCAAGTTTCACTCCAAGATAAATTCTCAACTTGAAATTCATTAGAATTTCTTCCTCTCTCACAATACTCAAATCCTGAATATCATTTGCATGCAAAATTTTATGATTATACAACCTCTTTATTATATTTATATTCTTTTTCCAACAGGATCCACCAATCCATCTATGATTAGTCTACATACAATCTTTTTTAGATTGTCAAATAGAACAAGGATGAAGATCCCAACACTTTTCTTTTATATTTCCTTCTATATGACAATGATAACATTGCATGCATTGCATTCTTTGAGCTAATTTGTTACCTATAACATATGTAACATCATTTCTATCTTTGTCACTATATCCAAGGCATTCATTTTTTGTCTCACAATTGCTTGAATGTGTTCTCTAATTCCTTATCCATGCTTTCTGAAACATTTTCCATCATAGCCCATTTTCTTCATGATTTTTAAACGAATATTTTTCAAACCATCCTTTTTTTTAACATCACTACCTACAAAGTCTATCGATTCAAACCCATCCTTATCATGAACCTCACACTCTTTATGAAAAACAACTTTAGCTATATCACAGAAATCAAGTGTTTGATCAAATGAAGAACATAAATTTTGGTTGTTAAAAACAATAATATCCTTTGCTCGTTCAAATTGACCTTCCAAATAATTGTTGCAATCTTGATTGACGCTCCATCTGGCTTCAAAACAGTTGCAAACTTTGATTGGTAGCCTTCAAAAAATGCATTTTCAATTTCCTTCACACATATTGTATTTTTGTTCTTTTGATCAGTGATCATTTTTATGCGGTTAGTTTGTTGGCTTCAAGGATAAACATTGCCACAATCTTCAATCTTCTTTTGGAGCGATTGGGTGTTCTTCTTCGAATTTTTCCTTTAACTAGTGGTTGTTTTAGGACCCATGAATCCTCCTTTGGTATCAATATCTTCTATGAAGATTCTTTGATCTTTCTACAAACAATCTCCATTTAACACTTCTCCAAAGAATGGTGATTTATCCTTTGAAGGATACTACTATAGGTTTTTAATGAACTTCAATCTTCCTTCTCCTTTGATCCTTATGCATTGATGACTTTGTCTTGAAAAATAGTGATATTCTAATTTCTTCGACCTCTTTTATAGCTATTGTCTCCTTTGTTGCGATCTACACACTATCTCAATGATATTTCTCTTCTAGTTTGTATCTTTTCAAAAACATTCTAAGAAGCTTGGCATTCACAATCTTCAACTTCAATTCTTTTGTGATCACCCTACTTTGATGTGAGATGTAGTGTTGTATAACACAAACAATAAAACTTAGATTGCAACAACTAACACAAATTGATAACATACACAAATAATTATTCTATTCATAAAATGGACTACATGGATTACAACGTAATGCACCTCAATATAGAGGTCTTCTTTAGATTTAGAAACCAAGTGGCAAGGGGAACTCTTATAGATATCACAACCCCTAAAATAGATACATTTTCATGCATTATCCACCATACTAACCCTTGATGCTAAGTGGTCTCATGAAATGAATATTTTCAACCCAATTTATCATCACTTTTGTATGTGATCATATATACCTACCTAGTACCAATGAACATGTTGTAGAAGTCAAGTACCCATTACTTATTTCTCTCCTTGACAAATTAGAATATTTTCGCATATTTTATGTAACATAAAGAAGACTTGTAGTCTTTCAGGCTACATGACACCTTTCAATGTTCCAATCAAAACAAGCAATGATTAGGCACTTGACTCACTTTTTCAAAATTTCTTCAAATGTTATTTGTTTTTACATGTGAAAATTTTATTTATACATTCTTTTGATTATATTTGTAACCTTTTTCCAACTAGATCCGTTAATCCATTCATAATTAATTTGAACACAATCTTTCTTAGATTGTTCATTCCTCTCTATTCCAAGATGAATCTTAAAATGATTCTTCAATCCCTGACTGCAAGAAGGATGAGAAGAGTGTAACAAGTTTTTTATTTTTTACATCCTCCAGGTAACAATGAGAACATTGCATGCATCAATTCCGTGAGATAATTTATAACCTATAGTTACATCTATGACATCATTTCTATCTCTCTTACCATTTCGAACGGCTTCATTCTTTGGCCTCGCCATTGGTTGAATGGCTTCTCTAATTCCTTGTCCATGCTTTCCCAAACCTTTTCCATCATAGCCCATTTTCTTTATGATTTTTAAATCAATATTTTATTCAAACCATCCTTTGTTTATAACATCGCAACCTACAAAGTGTTTAGATTCAAACACATCCTTATCTTGAAGCTCTCTCTTTATCAAAACAAACTTTGACTATATCACAAAAACCAATTGTTTTATCAAATGAACAACACAAATCTTCTATACCACTTGAGATGTGACATACTAATTGTTTAAATTTTAAACACTTTTTTTTTTTGCAACAATTGTAATTTTTTTTCTAAATCGTCATTGTTCTTCAAGTGATCTCATCAAACAATTTGAATTTTCTTATAGCTTTTTATTTTTTATTTTAAAATTTGTGAATTATTTTTCAAGATTCTCTATTGGACACAAATATTACATCTTTGTTTTCCAAACTCATTAAATTTTGCTATCAATTGAGGTTTACATTTCTTAATTTCCATCACTTCTTCCTCCAAATCATTGAAACAAATGACTCATCGTCATGAAAATTGTGATTCCTCCTCTCTTAAGTCTTTTTGGGAGTGGTAGGAATTTTTGGGAGTGGTATGATAAACATTACCACAATACTCAATCTTCTTTGGGAGAGGTTGGCTTTTCTGCTTCCACATTTTCATTTAACTGGTGGGTATTTTAGGACCTATGAACCCTCTTTTTCTATCAATCTCTTATGTGAATATTCTTTGATCTTTCGACAGATGACCTCACTTTAAAAATTCTCTAATAAATGGTGATTTTTCCTTTGAAGGATGAAACTATAGGATTTTAATTAAGTTTAGTCTTCCTTCTCGTTCGATTCTTAATGTAGCGATGAATTTTTCTTCAAAAACAACAATAATTTGATATCTTTGGCCTCCTTGAATTCTATTGTATCCTTTATCGTGATCTACCCATGATCTCTCAACTATCTTTCTATGCCACTCTTAATATTTTCGAATGTATTCTAAGCAACCTGGTGCTCACAATCTTCAACTTGAATTTTTCTAGATCAACTTGCTCCAAACAACATTCAATAAAACTCGGATTGCAACAACAAACAAAAATATAGAAAAAACACAAATAAATCTTATATTCATAAAATGGATTACATCAATTACAACATAATACACCTTAATATAGAGGTCTTCTTCATATTTACCTTCTTTATATTTACAAGCCAAAAATGAAGAGGAACCTTTTATAGAGATCACAATCCTTAATATAGACACATTTTAAAGCATAGCTTTTAAAGCAACTAAAATGCTAAAAAAGTGGAAATTACTATCTATTAAAAGTTATGAAAAACACTTAAAACAAATTTAGAATTTATGTCCAGAAAGGTCTAGCGACATGCTTATCATCACTTATATGATCATCATTTCTACACTTGGCATCATTCTCCAACATACTCACCCTTGATGCTAAGAGGATTCACAAACTTAGTATTTGTAACTCATTATGCAATATTATCATCACTTTTGTCCCTGATCTTATAGACCTACTACATGGCACCTCTCAATGTACCAATCATAACAAGCAATCATTAGGTACTTGACTTAAACTTTCTTTGACCATTATTTATTTTTACATGCGAACATTTAGGATTGTACAACCTTTTGATTATATTTGTAACCTTTTTCCAAATGGATCCATTAATCCATCTATAATTAATGTGCATACAATATTTTATAGATTGTGCATTCCTCTCTCAACTCCAACATGACCTTTCAAAATGATTATTCAATCGAAAAAATTGAACAAGGACGAAGATCCTAACACTTTTGTTTTTTATGTTGTCTGTGACAATGAGAACATTGCATGCATTCAATTGATTGAGCTAATCTATAACATATAACATCTTCTTGACCAAGAACACCCATAAAGGAGAGTGAATCAAGGAAGATGGATGAAGGAGATCAATTAGAACTCAAGTTTGCTCCCCGATATTAGGAAAATGGTTGAGATAATTAAGATCAATGGATGAGGATTGATTTCAAGATCATGGGCTCTAAATGGTTGAAAAAAGTTGGTTGAGATATTTTGAAATAGAATATTGCTAAGGAATATGCTTTGTGGAGGGAAAATAGGATAATTAAATCATTAGGAATTATTTAATTCATGTGAAAAGAAGATTAAGATATGATAATTAAATAATCAAGAATTATTTAATCATGATGGGATTAGAAGAAATAGATGATACTAATTAAATAATTAATAATTATCCAAATAGGATGATAAAGGGGAATTAGTGATGAAATAAATGAATTAATTAAACAATTCAGGATTATTTAATTAATAGAGAGATAGGGTTAATAGGAGAAAATTATGTTAAAAGGGGATTAATGATGCAAATGAAGTGAAATGCAATGATGATAATGAAAGTGACGCTGATGATGGAAAAATGTGATTTAGGATGTGTGATATGCATTAAGACATTTTTGCATGTCTACAGATGGTCAAGTTGATGTAAGATTTATCCCTACACTGTAACTTAAGAAACTGACTTTCGAAGCAACAAACCTCGAACAAGTTCAATTGAAGAAAGATAGCAACACTATCATCACGCCTTAAGATCCGCAAGAGCTGAAATCAAACTGTAGAGAAATGTGGAGAAAAAAAATTCTCCTAGACACCTTTGCAATACACTTTTCACACATTGGTTAACACAACTTCTTGTAGACAACAATCAAGCACGCCAAATTTTGAATATAAAACCTATGGATTCTTTTGATCACCATATCCAAAACGCATAGGAAGATCTTCAACCTATAAGAAATGCAAAGCCACACCAGAACACTACTCTGTAACCCAAAACACATTGTAACTCATTATTTCCTCTTTTTATCAAAATTTCTCAAAAGCACTCGGAAACCAAGCACCGAGAACACATTGTCATCACCTTTATCACTTCCTCAACTATAGATAGAAGATTATTAAAGCAACACTAGAGGTTGACACCAATAGCTTACTAATGACAACATAATGCAACTAATCAAAGCATCATGAAGGTAACAACACATACTCTTTCAACAATATTCATACTCTAACACTCTACAATTCACATCATTCGCCTCATACTTATCTATCTTTGCATCCCTTCACATCTCAACTCATTTATATCATCTTCAACCTTGAAAATATTCTCGAAGGTCGACTATGCATCTTAACCTTGCAAATTCAAATTAGGTCGGCACCAAAACACTTCCATGGCGGATAGAAGTAAAGGCGGACCACACCAATACTCATCTACAACCCAAAACTATAACACCATGCTACAACATGATTCTAAAAACAATAAACATCCACCACAACTAGTGTAAACACAATGATCATCTGTTACCCCTGTAAACACATTTAAACTTTTAAGTGCACGCTTCCTTTCATTCATCAACAACTTGTGGATAGAAAATGTCCCCTGAACACAATCTATAATATTCCATAAGTATCTTGTAATCCAACAAATTCCTTCACAACTACTTTCATCTAAAGAATGTACACACGTAGTACACTTAGGTAATTTTTCCATACAATGCAACTTAAGAAATTGGTTTTTGAAGTATTAAACCTCGAACAAGCTCAATTGAAGAAAGATACCAACACTATCAGCACGCCTTTAGATCTGCAAGACCCGAAACCAAACTGTGGAGAAACATAGAGAAAAAACATTTCTCCCAGACACCTCACCATTACACTGTTCACAAACTGGTGAACACAACTTCTTATATAGAATGATCCAACACACAAAAATTTGAATATAATAACTCTAGATTATTTTGATCACCATATCTAAAACGCATAGCAAAATCTTCAACCTAGAAGAAATGCAGAGCAACACCAGAACACTACTTTGTAACCAAAAACACATTGTAACTCACTATTTCCTCTTTTTATCAAATTTTCACAAAAGCACATACAAACCAAGCAACAGGAACACATCGTCATCACCTTCATCACTTCCTCAACTATATATAGAAGCTTATCAAAGAAACACTAGAGGTTGGCACCAGTAGCTTACTAATGAAAACATAATGCAACTAATAAAAGCATCATCAATGCAACAACACATACTCTTGCAACAATCTTCCTCTCATACAGTCGACACCAATGACAACACAAGCTTGTTGACATTAATGACAATCATACTTGCAACAAAATCTTTATTTTCCAAAGTCCTTTAAATTTAATATCAATTGTGAATTACACTTCTTAATTTCCATCACTTTTTCCTCGAAAATATTTTTTTCCTTCTTTACACTTTTTTCTATCTTTCCCATTGAAACAGATGACTCACCGTCCTCTCTTAATTATTACAGTTGTGAGAACAATAGTTGACAATCTCCTACAATTTCCTTTAGACAAGCTTCTGTGACTATACCACCTTCTCTAATTCTCCTATTGATGGCAAACAATGTGAATTAAATATGTGAACAAGCAAAAACCAACCTTTATTGACTTGGGCAATTTTCTTTACTTTTCAAAAACAATGATATCCTTTGGTTATTCAACTTCGGCCTTGTAAATAATTGTTGTGACGCTGATTGGTGCTTCATCTGGCTTCAAAAGAGTTATGAACCCTTATTGTCAAGATGTTTCAATAACATCATACTTGGTGATAGTTCCACAATCTATCTTTTTCCTTTATTCACTCTTCTCATAATATTTTTGAAGTCTTATTCTTTGACATTGGCTTGATTCTGTAAGACCCCACTTGATATGTGATTAATAAAACTCTAATCAGTTTTACTAAGCAAATGGTAAGATGGATTGTGAATGATAAGTAGTGTGATTATGTGACAATACTTTTGCATTTCATTCTAACATTTTTATTGACTCTACCATGAAGGAGTTAGGACTCGTAAATTGTGAATATGAGTTTGAATTTTAAATGAAATGGTTATACAATTAGGTCTTATTTTAGCTATCAAATTTATGTGATGTATGATTGTTGCTTATGGTTTCATTAATATTGTGCAGGAAAGGAAGAGTGTCGATACAAGAAGGGAAGACCATTGAGAACACATTGAGAAGACATCCCCTTGTGATCATGAATTCGATCTCACTTTTTGGGGCTTAGAAATAAATAAATTTGATATGTTGTTAAAATTAAGGTGATGAGGGTTGTTATTAAAGGGATAATTGATTATATGGGTGTAAGTGTGGCTAGGGGTTAGGAACCCTTATCCAAGTGTGAAACTCGGATGGATCTTTAAGCGGGTCTTTAAAGAGGGTTTTTGGTCAATTTCTTTGGTTGGGATGCAAAAATGAACCCCCTAGGGTCTATACCATAGTGGTAGGGGTCAAGTGGGCATGAAATAGGGCCCCAAGGACATGATTTGACTCCTAAAAAGTCTTCATAATGGTGAGTGACGAGTTTTGAGGTGAGGATGGGATGGTATGATAGAGGGGTTGTCCAAGTGCATGTTTCCTCTTTCATAAGGAAAAGACTCTCATTGATGGGGGTAGGTACACTTCACACCTCCCCACCCAAAAAGTTGCAAGTTGAAACTCCTATATATTTTGGAGAGGAAGTATGAGAAGGGGTGTTACCCACTTCTCCTTTTGGAGAACTCTAGTGAAGAGGGTAGAAGGGATGAGAAGAGGAGAGAAGTGATCCCTATTTGGAGATAGTAATGAAGATAGCTTGGCTTGGAGAGGAAAGGATGATGGAGGAATGAATCTCCCTCAACTAAGTAAACAGATAAGTTCTTCCTATTTCCATTTACCCTATTTATTGGATGTAAGAAGGTGACATTGTGTAGGGATTATGGTTGAAAATAGAATTAGAGAATCTAGATGCATGAAATTGGTGCTATGTTAGTTTTAGCCTTTGTAAAAATGAGAAAAGACTCCATTTATCCTCATAGATTTTGAAGCATTCCTTGCTCGGGGGTATGGCTAGAGCCCACGAGGCTCCATGACGCCATTACGGTAGGGTGGAGAGCAAGCCTTAATCAATGTGTGTCCATCGTCATATTCCCTTAAAAAAATTTATAAAATGGAAATCTAGTGTTTGATGTAACATTCAAAAGAAAATGGATAAGAGCAAGTTGTTAATGTATTAAATGGGTGTTATTAAGGGTCACTAGTTTCTCTCAAGTTCTAAATGAAATTTTCTTTGGGGTTCAAGGTTAAATGTAAGAAACCATGGAAGGATTTGCTTGTGTGATCAAAAAGAAAATAAATTTATTAATGGTAAAATCAAATATGAGTCTATATCATGATATGCTTATTTGTTCTAGTTATATATGGTTCCAAAAACATATTCATTTTACTTGCAAGTGATTTTTGTTATCATATCATCAAATATACGCATCCTCATCCTCATATAGTATGGGGGCTGACGCCTGCCCAGTGCCGGAAGGTTAAGGAAATTGGTGACCTGATGACAGGGAAGCCAGCAACCGAAGCCCAAATAGTCAAATATTTAGACTCGGAAATATTTTCTCCCTGCATTATAACTTTTCATCTTTATAAGTAAATCTTGAAAAGGAAAAGAAATAATACATCTAAATGACAATAAAAGTATTTAGGAATAACCTTATATCTCCCTTGCATGTGAGCATGTGCCTGTAGATCTCAGATCTTGTAATGAATATGAACATATAATGCACATACACTCAGGAAAATAGAAATAAAAATAAAGTAAATATAACATGTCTGGACAAGTAAGGTAAATAATTTTTATAAATATTTTTTTTTTTTTTTAAGCACAATCTCTGGGATGCGTAGTCTGTAGAAGAATTTTTTTTTTTTCCTATCACATGCCTTAAGGGAAAGGTCTTATACGCCAGAGAAACAAAGAAAGAGAAGAAGAAATATTAAAATAAAAATAAATAAATTATTAAACAAAAAAAAAGGGGTCTTCCTACTGTTATGCTAGTCACGACAGCCATGGAAGAGATCCAAGGCGACGCCCTCACCCCGAATCTATGTATGCTTAGAAAATAAATAAACCAGTGGCATGAAGGCATGTGCTCGAGTGCTCCTTCATCGGAGTCTCCATCCCATCCCTGACAGTAAAAACTGGATGCCTTTATGGCATGTAAGGAGAGATGGAGTGGATGGGCCATCGATTGCCCTGGCACCACTCTCACCCCTTCTCCGCATATACCCATCAAAGGAGCAAAGTATGAGAGCCATACAATCCTTGCTAACCAGGCACATGGTAGTGTGAAGTTTATGTTGACCGCTACTTCAGATGCTACAAGCAGTGATAGCAGTGCGAACCACAATAAGTGGATGTTGCGTAAAACCATGAATAGATCTGTTGGTTGCTCACGCACGTTTAATGGACAACAATAGAGAATGCAATAGAATTTCAAACTGGACACGTACTGCATATTACAAATAGCTTGAAAAGAGGGATAATAAGGAGAGCAACATTTTTTTTTTAATGAGTCACGGATATGGAATGTAAAAAATTAAAATTAAAAAAATATGTACTACATTTATGACAGCCAAATGAAGTAGTTACTGTCATCGTTGGCCAGCCTCCTTCAATCCATCTCTAAGTGTCAAGCGTCTTGTCAAACCTCCTGTCAGAGAGTCAGTTGTAGTGACGAGAGTAGGCACCCAATGGACCTATTGAATTAATTACATTCTGTGGCATATCAGAAGGGTAGATTTCTATGTAAGGTGGAGGTATGGATTTAGCAGAGGCATCGCTGGGAAGGATTAAAAGCACCATCGAATAGGGAAGCATTAATGAGTTAGAAAATTTTAAAAGAAAAAAAAAGAAACACACGCTTTCAGCTCCTCCTGTCAAAGGAAATCAACGGATGGCATTTATACCTATGCCATTGAATCTCAACCTATTCCTGCATTGGATTGAACATAGTTAG
>VDFB02257895.1:0-19845 GCA_007258455.2 Sequoia sempervirens
TAAACTTTCAAAAAAATTGGAAATTACACATCAAATTTTACAAGCACCTGACGAACATCGTATTTTACATATTTTGTCGATCTGTTTCGTCGTATTTTGCAGTCAAATCTATTAGTGATGTTGGACTCACATCTAACCAAGGAGTAGGCTCCTCAAACTTCCCATTGAAATATCATCAAGAGTAACCATCTCAACATGTCTTTAACCACAAGAGAACTCCAAACCTCACCTAGGCCTCCATGTATCCACGATCACTTGTAACCGATCAATCCATGACAAACTCAAAATACAACATAACACCATCATGAATTAATCAAGAAAATGATCATGTACTCAATACAAAGAGAGCCAACAAAGATCAAAGTCAAAGCCCCAATAGCTAAATCAGAAACGTAAACATGACAACATGATCTAACCATCTCCTCCTAGGATATCATACGCTTCATATGAACATAACATATGCTCTAACCAACATAACATGTATCATGCAAAAACTCTAACACGTGATCAAGAGTAAACCATGGCATAATAGCAATCATCCTATCAAACAAGGATAATATGTAAAAAGACAAAGCATATACAACACCTCAACCAAAGACTCCATGAGTCCTCCATGGATCCAAGATGTCAACATCTGCAAACATCATGAAGATCATCCACCATCAAGTGGTGAATCCACATCACTGCCAACAACTCTTATTGAACCGTGACACTGAGTCACACATGGTATTGTGACAACCATCTCCTCCATGAAGATCATCACAACTAAAATATTAGTAACATCAAATGAAACCAAGATCTCCAAGCCAATAAGATACGAATGTCAACAAACCATTACGAATATATCCAACACTACCAATCTAGATCACTGTCAAAAGCTCCCACTAAAATGTGTAACCAAGCTATCCATGACATAGTGATAAAACCATCATGCTACAAGTCCCATAACTGAACATCCCAGCACTACACATCATCCATCCTCTCAATCTCAAAGCATACATACCAATGTACAAATGACCATAGACAAGGCCAACCAACAAAGTCTGCAACAATAATGAATCAAAGCTGGTGGATATGGATAGTCCACATTTGAGTCATCCCATTGCAATCAATAGATTGTGCATACCTACCAACCACATTACTCATAGATCCAATCACTGAAACATGCAAACTCATTATCACATTAGTAAACTACAAATTGAGATATCAAAGAGAACCCTGTAAACCAAATGACTCAAACACCAAACCAAATAGATTTGATTTTCCAAACATGTCCACACCCAAGTACCATAGTCAAGGAACCAAGAAAGAATCTTGGAGATAATAAAAAACCTCCTAACACCAAACCAAATCACCACCAAAATACCACAAACCTAATTATGTTGTGCCAATGCAAAAGTGTACCTACATAATCATGACACCATAATCAACACCAAAACTGTACTCACACTCAACTATCACCCACACAAGACTCCAAGTCTCAAACCATGTCAACCCATGTCCTCAAAATCGAATACAACTTGTGTACCCTGTCACCATAAAATTCCAACTCTAAAAAACACGTGTAAACTTGTACCAAGAAGCACCAAACTAATAATTAGTTGTACCATCATGAAAAAAACATGAAAACATGTACCCCCTGAAGGTTTCACCTCTTGAATCATCTGGATGCTCACATAATCACATCCTAAATATTAGGCACCCTCAAGTGTTCAAACACTCAAGTACACAACTCTCTTTGCTCAAACCATCAAAAGTGATAATTAGTAGAACCACTATATAGGACACTGAACATGCTCTCTAATGCCTATTCAAAATTGAAAAACTGATTTTGTATGCAAAATTTATGCTTAAACCGTGTAACTAAGAACATTTGGTTTTTAGGCTCCAAAAACTAGTCAAAATAGAAAACCAAACCTATACCACCACGTAAAGCACGTAGAGAGCTTCCTGACAAGTATAAGAAGTCAAAAAATGGACCATTGGGTGATATTTATGCCCTTCAAAAAAAATTATCCAATTTTTGTATATAAACAACATTGGTGGTAACTAGGTGGCTCACCCGTGGTGGCGACACCACCTGAGCAATGCCACCTTCCAAAAGCTCTAGAGCCAAAATCAATATTAAATTGGGCTAAATTTTACATAGTTTAAAACTTTGGTGAATTTTATAAAATATAAATGTTGTTTAAAAAATATTTGGTGGACTTTATAGTTTCAACCCCCCTAGGGGTGGTCGATGGCTTTCATTGGTAGCGCATGAGCTACCAATTCATGTGGACTAACAATTTGTGTGGCCTATTACTTGCAGATTGCAAACCGTGCAAGGGGTCTGTAGAGCCCCCTCCCCTACCCAACAATCCCTCTAACCACATATAGGTCATCAAGGAATCAACTATCAAAAGCTCCCACTAAAATGTGTAACCAAGCTATCCATGACATAGTGATAAAACCATCATGCTACAAGTCCCATAACTGAACATCCAAGCACTATACATCATTCATCCTCTCATCTCAAAGCACACATACCAATGTACAAATGACCATAGACAAGTCCAACTAACAAAGTCTACAACAATAATGAATCAAAACTGGTGGATATAGACAATCCACATATGAGTCATCCCACTACCATCAATAGGTTGTACATACCTACCAACCACATAACTCATAGATCTAATCAATAAAACATTCAAACTCATCATCACATTAGTAAACTACAAATTGAGATATCAAAGAGAACAGCCCTGTAGACCAAATGACTCAAACACCAAACAAAACTTAGATATGATTTTCCAAACATGTCCACACCCAAGTACCATAGTCAAGGAACCAAGAAAGCATTTAGGAGATAAGAAACAACCTCCTAACACCAAACCAAATCACCACCAAAACCCCACAAACCTATTTATGTCATGCTGATGCAAAAGTGTACCTACATAATTATGACACCATAATCAACACCAACATTGTACTTGTACTCAACTATCACCCGCACAAGACTCCAAGTCTCAAACCATGTCAATCCATATCCTCAAAACTAAAGACAACTTGTGTACCTATCACCATCAAAGTCCAACTCTAAAAAACATATGTAAACCTATAGCAAGAAGCACCAAACTGATAATTAGTGGTACTATCATGAAAAAAACATGAAAACATGTACCCCCTAAAGGTTTCTCCTCTTGACTCGTCTAGATGCTCACACAATCACACCCTAAATCTTAGGCACCCACAAGTGTTCAAACAAGTACACAAATCTCTTTGCTCATCAAACTAAGAAACTATTAGCATCACTATATAGTACATTGAACATGCTCTTCAATGCCTATTCAAAATCAAAAAATTGATTCCATATTTAAAAGTTATGCTCAAACCATGAAACCAAGAACATCTGGCTTTTAGGCTCCAAAAACTAGTTGAACAACAAAATCGGAAAACCAAACGTATATCACAATGTAGAGCATGGAGAGAGATTTCTGACAAGTATATAAGAAGTAAAAAAATGGACCATATGGGTGAAAGTTATGCCCTTCAAAAAAAAAATTGCCCAATTTTAGTATATAAACAACACTAGCGGCAATCGGGTGGCCTGCTGGTGGTGGCAGCACCACCCGAGCAACGCCACCCACCAAAAGCTCTAGACTTGAAATCAATATTAAATCGGGCTAAATTAAACATAGTTTAAAACTTTGGTGAATTTTATAAAATATAAAATGTTTTTTAAAAAATATTTGGTAGACTTTAAAGTTTTAACCCTTGTAGGGGTGGTGGGGCCCGCCTGACATAACCTGTTGGTGGCCATTGCTAGCGGCGCATGGGCTACTAGCCAATGTGGACTAATAGTCTGTGTGGCTTGTCAGTCATAGATTGCATACTATGTGGGGGTCTGCGGACCCCCCCTCAGCTGCCCCCGCACAGGTTTTAATTTTAATTTTTTTTAATGCAGGCCAATAGATTTTTTATTTTTTATTTTTTGTAGGTAAATATTTTATGCCAACAAGATTTTTTTTTAATTTTTATTTTGTTTGCATGTTGAGATAGAGGTCGTACGACCTGGTAGGCAAAAAAAAATTGCATTTTTTTCAACTTGCGTATATCCCACAATAGTGGTTTACATTTTTTGGCCAAACTGGACATTGAAATTATTATTTTGACCAAATCTTCACTTTTTATACCTATAGTAAATTTAAATCAGGGCGAGGAATTCTTGAAGATTATGTAACCAGGAGTTTCTAAATGAAATTTGGTTTATAGGATTCCTAAAATATATTTTTTTCTTAAAAAATTTGAATCGATTGCATCTTTTTCCATCTCCCTCAAAAACTAATTTTTTTCAAAAAACAACTTTTTAAAAAGTGACACTCCCCGTATAGCGCATAACTTTTTTTCCACGAAGGATAAAATTCTAATTCTTTCAAATTTAGATTTTTAACTCTAATATCTAGTTCTTCCATTTGGTTAGATATTTTTTTATTGAAATATTTTTTCTTTAATCAAGTTTTGAAGTCAAAACCAATTCACAATCTTACATAGGGCAACCAGATAATGTGTATAAATTTTTTAGCATAAATAAATTCAATTTTATTTTGCTAGACTAAGGAATTCAATATCTAGGTGCACTCATATTTTGTAAAAAAATTATAATATTCTATTTTTCCACATTTAACAAAGAGCTTGATTTCTGCTCTTAAAAACTCTAGCATTCACAAGTTAGGCACAAAAATATATTAATAAAATTAAATTTATTTTAAAAATTATACTTTTGGTGTTTATACAAGGACTACTACATACTTTACAAAAAATAATTTTAAATGAATTAATTTGATCCCCCAAAAAGCAGTAACTTCAAAAGGGTTTTTATCAAAGATTTTGATAAAAAGGATACTATGTTATAGGAATGTTTTAAAACTAGCTTAGGTTCTGATTCAAGGGGGTTTGATCTAAGGTAGTTTGATCAAACCCTTTTCAATTGGAAGGAGAAATGATTTAAATGTAACTTTTAAGGCTTAAATCATTATATTTTCTAAAAATGTGTGATTTTAGCAAAAATTAGAATCTCCCAGAAATTGTAAACCAGCTTTATGGGATCACCAATGGCCAAAATTGGTCGAGTTGTATATGAATTTTTGTCTCTCGGCCAACCCAAATCCAACAATGAGGTCCATTTTGTCTCAGGAGGTCATCTGCAACATTTCCCCCATAAAACCCTCATTTGAATGCACAACCAAGAAACCATTTTATTTCTCACACCTCAAATCTGCAAACAACCCCATCATAACAACAAACCCAAAACCCTCATATTTTCAATAAACAACCTACAAAACCCTTATATCTTGCCATGTCTTTCATTCTCTCATGCAAAACCATAGATTCAAACTCAAACAAGATTTTATGAACCTATGGTTATCCAACCACAAACATGGCTCTGATGCCAAATGAAAGGAAACTTGCAGCCATCTAACAAAAATTTTGCATAACCCATAATAGAAATCTATACAAATAAGTATTTAGAATCCACATGCAAGAGAATAAACAGCATACCCATGAAAATATGACATAAGATATACCTTGTGAAAACCCTTAAGAGGGAAAATCCAACCCCAAAAGCATCCATCACTCATGTATTATTCAATAATAAAGATTACAATGCATCTTTAGAGCTCTCCATGAACACCATTAAAGCATCAAGTCCTAAACAAGAACTCCATGTGAACAAGCATGCAACCACACATCTCATGTCATGCTTCAACCCTCAAAAATGCTAACCAAAGCTAACATGTCAAACAACCAACCTTAACAACTACCCATGTGGTTGCTTTTATAGAAACAAGCTCCCACAAAACCATCAAGTGGTATTACATAAAATCATGAGATTACAAATCCATGTCCCTACATTTAATATTGGGTACTTTATTTAAATTACTTTCCCCAATATTAAATAAATACATTTTTACAACTCACATTATGTCCTAATATTACATACAACATAAAGTGGCCCCAAGAATATTAACTCCTAGCACATGATTCACATACTTCTAGGTCTCCTAAGTGCACCACACATAATTAAATATTATAAACATTATGCAAGGTGTACAACACCTAATTCCTAACAACCATGTAGGCCAAGGTCCTACCCAAATTTACCTATATCTCTCCAACTTGAAAGTAGTATGTGAGTAGCTTCTAGAACCTAACTAGTTATTGGCGCACCATGAAAAAATTTGGCTATTGGTCTTAAGCTAGGCTAAAAAATGATTTCTAAGGGAATCCTCAATATACCACGCATCATAAATTGTCACCCTTGACAATTCCACACTAGGTTTAGCTCCCCCCTATGTGCCTGGACCCAATTGTGCTCTTAATTTTCCCATTTTATGGTCATCTTCAGAAAATCATAATTAAGTTGGGAACTATTATTTAATATTTATTTAATGACACAAAAAGACCCAAAATAGGTCTGACCCAGGGCACTAGTGCCCCTGTCCAACCTATTTTAGCCCCAATTTAAATATGACATTATCAACATTTTAACATTTATAATTTTAAATTCATTTGTCAACTTTTGATGATTAATTTTGTGGGAAAATGAATTAATGCATATAACTACAACTCTTTTTCACCATTTGAAATTTGAACCAATTTAAAGCAAACCTAGAAATTTGGAATATTAATAAGCATCATAAAAAGTAGTTTTAAGTAGAATTAAACCAAAGTTTACAACACTTATTATCACTCAAGATTCATGTTAGCAATGCATCAAGTTCATATGTGAGTTCATTCATGTTTCATATTCATTTTTGTGAGTGCTAACACTTGCAATACCTTCAATCAAACAACCAATTCTCCTTGGATGAGATGAGTACAATGACTTTAGTCCATCAAGGAAAATAGATCTAAGTGGTGAGTTGTAGCACTTGTCAATTCATCATTCATTTTATCCATTTTCCTCAGTCCAACTGAGGATAACCACTCTTTACATCATCATAATTATTGTGGAGGTAGAAACACCAAAATGGGGTTGACTTAAAGGCAAGCCCTTATATGGCACAACCCTTTCTCCTCTCTTGTGTGAAAATGATAGATCTGAAGTGGATTTACAAAATAATTAAAGACCTAATTACAAGATCAAGAAATCAAGCCCCCTTATGTGAACAAATTAGGGCAAGTGAAATTAATCATCAATAGACAATTTTTTGTTCAGTTGAGTCTAGAAAGGAAGAACCTATAGAAAGTGACCATCTATGATTTGGTTTTCAATTCCTAAGATTTTTACTTCTAGGTGTAGGGCGCTAACACCCCTATCCAATCAATTTGAGGCCAAATTCACATGCCAAGATCCTCTATCTCTACACTCTATTATTCTATCATTTGAATTGATGTGATCCAGCTTTTTTATTTCCCTATAATTATATCATATTTTTGTAGCTTAATAGTTGACCTAGGCACACACTTACATCATCATTTATCAAATTTAGTCAAGCAATCATTCCTCAACCCCACAAAAGAACCAAAACCTTGATCCACCATTTTGGCTCTTCCATAGAGGTTAGTAGCCAAGTGGATGTTTTTGATCATTTTTGGTTCCTTTTGAATATGATTTAGACCCTAGATCCATTTTTCCCACATCACAACCACAAGGGTACATAAGGCCTAATTCTATAAAATGGAGAAATGATGTGTCTAATGGTTTGGTTTGTGAGGCTAGCTCATTCTCTCCCTTTACATTCCAAGGTATAAATTTCTTGGTTACTTAGCCAAAATGATAAATCTTATTTTCCAATGGTTGTCTTTCAATTCACCCTCAACTATTTATACCTCATTGAAATGTTAGGGTTGGGGTCATCCATAGGGTGATGGAATTTTTAGTTAGGCCCCCTAAAAAGAAAATAAGATAACACTTGTTTTTAATCCTCAAGATCACCCTAGGGTGCAAGAAAAGAGCATATGCAAGAGTAACTTTGAGATCAAAAGATACTTAGAAATTTGAATTTAAAAACCAAATGTGTAGATTAATTTTAGCCCACTTTCAAGTGTGATCAAACAAGCATAAAATACAAAGCACACACACACACACACAAAAAAAAAAAAAAAAGTTTATAAAAAAGTCTTCTACTCACATCCTATAAAACCACAAGCTAGTAGTCTCAATATTTTTTCTTTCACTAGTGTGAATACTTTCAAGATTTCAAATTTTAAGCATAAGATCATAAATTAATGATAATCAATGTATTCATCATAAATCAAATATAATAATTGAGCACTATATCATAAGCATTCATAAGCATAAATATAATACTTTGGAAAATAGAAACTTAAGTTACTAACAAGATTATCAAATAATTCTAACATGTGCAAACTTGTATTTTATCATTAAAGACTTAGTGATAAACATTTCTAATATTATTGTTGTAGGATCTACATGATATTTATATTTCTATTTATAGTTACAAGGTGTATCACAAATCTATAAATATAGCATAAGATAACCAATTAATATTATAAATATTGTAAAATAGATTTAAATATATATATCCAAGAAATAAATTAATAAATAAATATCATATTGAAAGAGACCTTTTAATATTTTTAGATTTAACAAATAGATATCAAATTTGCTACTATATCATAATGCATCTAGGCCTACAAGTCTTTGGTGAACCTTCTACTATGAAAGCATATTTAAAAAGAGATCTTAAAAAAACTTTTATTTGAGTTAGACAACAAGAATAGACAAGCGAATCAATACATAATAAGGATTACGTGGCCCTTCGAAAAGACCCAAGAGAGGACTCATATGATAGAATAGACGAATCATGGGTTGCCACTTTTCATGATTAGTAGAATTATACTTATTGAGTGCTATTTCATGATAATATATGATTGGTGTTGACACCAAATTAGAGAAATCAAGGAAATCTACAATTTCCTTCGCATGCCCTTGATTTGTGTTCCTGCAATAATCTACAATATTTAGTAATTATTGTTACCTCGTATTCGTTGAGATCGATGATGTTGCTTTGAGAATTTGATTTGTGTTAGATGATTTACAAGCATCCAATAAAACTTAAACCTCAACTATTGTATAACTGTCCTCAAATCCTGTAGATCAATGAGATCGATGAAATTGCTTTAATTAAAACAACCTAAATTTCAGGTTTAGCATAATTTGTATTGGCTAGAATCAAAAATAAAAAATTATGAGAATGTTTGTGAGGCTTTTGGATTTGATAATATGTATTTCAGATTTGTTGGACTTGCTTTGTGATATAGAAATGTAGGTTGTTCTTTGGATTGGCGGTATGTACTTGTAAATTGATCATTCATATATAGGAGACTGAAACATGAGAGTCTGAGTTGTAGATTTTTGGATGATAATGTAAAAGTTGAGAACTTATTCTTGAACGAACAATTGAAATCGAATAAGAGGAGTGGAGGTGAGAACTAGTTATGAAAGGTTATAGATTCAACTGTGTATGCTTATTTAGATCGATGTTTCGAATCACACTCAGTAGTTCATCATTTTTCCTCTCCCTGATGATGAATTGTTGAGTGTGATTTGAAACGTCGATCTAAATAAGCATACATAGTTGAATCCAAAAACTTTCATAACTAACTTCATGGACTGTGAAAAAATTATACCAACTATTAGATGAGAGCTTATTCTTATATCTTTATTTATTTACAGTTAAAAAACACTTTTTCATTTCTTTTCAACATTTTTACAACTTGAAATTTGTGACGTGTTCCAATTAACTCCCTTAAGCCTCCTCCCACAACTTCGTTATTATTCCAAAATAAACCATACTCTTTCTTATTTAATGAAGCATAAAACTATTGAGCTACTGTTGGGCAATTGCCCTGAAACCTACTTCACTTGTTTATTGTTGTTTACATAGAGAAAGGAGTGCATCACATAAGTTTGAGAGGGATTGCACTTTGCTTCGAAATATATGTATACATACTTCAAACTTCAAAGAACCTCATGAAGGTAATGGCTGGAAGTATAGAGAGCTCTCCTGACCAAACCTTTGTGTGCTGGAGACTTGATCTCAACTTGTTACAAACAAATTTTAACCATCTTCCCACAAAAGTCTAAGTGCAGGGGCAGGTGCTTGGTTGGGAAGTCTCGTAGGAGGTCCTATTCTGAAACTTGGTAAGCACCTCAGAAGTCCATTGTGCTAAAAACGTTTGGTTGTGTCCCACCTGTCTATCTTTGTGAAACAAAAAGCAGGGGATCCGTCCCTCCTGGGGATTGGGGCAATCGGGACCTTGGGAATCCCTGTAGTCACCCTCGTGGTTCATCCCTGTCCAGGTTGCAAACCAGCGAAAAACATACTGGCCCGCGCCCGCGCCTTCCAACCAACCCTTGGGGAACATCTCCATCACGCTACTCCCCTTCTCCATAAAAATCATGTTTGTTAACTGCGCTCCATGAGCAGTAGCCAATATGTCAGTCCGGCTCATGGCCTCCACCTGAATTCACATTCAAACGTAACGCAAACTTTAATCAATGGGTTATGAAAAGAAATCTCAGCCCTATCTAGTGCTACAACTTTGGCAATACCTGTTCACAAAAGCTTAGATTAACAGAGCGAAGAAGGCGAAATTTGCAACCGGGGACCTTGTTGCATTCCCCTGCAACCACCGACGCCACCAAGGATTCATTCTTAAATGACCTTGGTCCGGTCCGCGAAACAAGTGTGACGTTTATGGTTCGAATCCCATCGATTATCCGCTGGCTTTCAGGTATGTTGCAAAACTTCCGTGCTTTGCAACGGATCATGTCGAAAAGTGCAGTTCTTTTCGGCAACGACATGCTGCCCAGTCCCCTGCGGTACACCACGGCCTTTTCAAAACACAGAGGCGCATCACCCAACTCTTGTGTTTGCACTGGACGATCCAAAGCAGCATGCAACACACTGGAAATATAGGAGCCCATTGACGTTACCAGCTCTCCGTTGTGATAAAGAACAAATCTTTGAGGCGCCTCACACTGGTTCTCCATTCGCCATGACGCAGCCACAGTCAAAGAGCTCATACTGTGCCATGGATTTCCATAATCATAGAAGCTGTCTGATATCAAGGACAGCCCTCCAACAAGACTGGAATTAGGCGGCAAATAATTTGGCCATGCGAATGCGTACGAGTTGAGAGTGCCGTTGCTCTTGTCTCCTCCCTTAAGGCACAGGATTTTGCCGTTAGAGGCCTCCGAAGGGAAATAAGATTGCTGAGGGCTTCCATTCTCTGATTTCTCCCGCACTGTGCTCATGAACCAGGTCCGATCTTCTTCCTCTATGGATGCCATATTTGCGTCCTTTAACGGTAAAAACTCAACGGACCGTCTCAGATGGTTCCCCAGAACGTCCATCTCTCGCTTCAGAGCTCCAATCTGATCCTCCTGTTTCTGTCTCTCTTCGCTGCACTTAGCCAAGGAACCATCTGCATCATTGCTGCGAGGCAGAACAATTTTTTGCTTTCCAAGCACAAGTACTTCTTCCAGACAAGCTATATGCGAGGCTGCCACTTCCAATTTATCACTACTATTGGGGAAACATTTGGCAGCGTCCTCAAGCCTTGTGCGAAGAGTATTCAACTCGCTCGCTAAACGATCGTTCTCCAACTTTAGAGACGAATTCAGTTGCAGTAATTCCAAGCTCTTGATTTGGGATTCCTGTGGTTCTGCATAGATTCCTTTGTTTGTGGATTTCCCTTCGAATTCCAGAAAATGCCCAATAATCATGATGGCTAATATGACAACCACGGCATTAACTGCAAAGCATTTTGATTTCTTGGCCGCATGGACACGAAGGAGAGTTGACCCACTTCTTTTCTGCCTGAATGCAGAGTAGTTAGGCGATTCCACGCTATCTGTGTTCATAGTTGTTACAACATTAACCCCCATTAATCCAGTGAGTAGATTCAACAGAATTATAGAGTCTCATCAGTAGATGGGTGTATCGGCCAGCACAAAACGCCGGGAAGCAAAGAACCGGCACGTCGTGGCACGTGATATTGGAGCTTTTCCCGGATGCTTGCCTCTAATTGCTCGATTTTCAAAACGGAATTAAGGTATTATTGCCAGACATGGCGGAGCATTTTCCTCTCAGAACCTCAGAGGTTTCGACGAAACAAGGTGAATGTCTAGATCTTCGTGTTTGAATGGGGTAAAGGCTACTTTTCTTAATACAAAAGATAACATGGTACAAGAATTATTGTGAAGGAAAAATAAAATTTCCATAAATGTAATATGACTTGTATAAAACAATTTAGATTTAAAATATTATTATAAAGGAAAAAACAAATTTTCCTTAAATATGATTCAGTATAAGTCAATTTCAATTAGTTATTTTCAACTATAATAAATTTATAATGAAATTTTTTAATATTTTAATATGAGAAATAAAATATAAAGTACAATAAATTTTTAATATGAGAAATAAAATGTAAAGTGGATAAAGTATTTAGTTTGATGATTGTACATGGATGTTTTTCATAAAGATTTTGAAATTTGATCATTTGTAGTTTCAAAATGATATTTCTTGATTTGTGTATTGCTTCAATTCATGTGCAAGACATGTGCTTTTGTTTGGATCAAGACGATGCTTCCAAATCACTTTTATGTTTATGGATTTATTTTTTATATAATTAGAATAATCACTTCCTTGTGCAAGGTGTACAACACCTTTTTTCTAACACTCTCTCACTTGTATACAAATATTACATAAAAGTCAATTGATAAAACACATCATTATAGCCATCAATGAAACCACATGAATCTTCAACATTTTGCATGCTCCATTAAGATACCTACAATTACATCCAAGGTGACCACCATCTCGAGAAAGAAATCCTCTCATTCAAATAGAACATTGAAATCAAAATTTTAAACTAATTTTTTAATTTCTATCACTTCTAGCAATTAAATCATTAAAATTTTAAAATAGTGTGAGCTAGTGATTTTTGAGATTTTGTGTATAGATTTCAAATGTATTTTAAAAATAAAAATAAAAATGATTTATAAAATATTTAATGAAATGTTAAATAACTTAATTTTTTTATAGTTACAGTATTTTAAAAAAGTAATATTTATTCCATAATGCATTGTTCAAAAAAATATAGAATTATAAATTCTTAAGTAAAGATAAATTGGTAACACCAATATCTAATATATAGATATTTTTTCATAATTTTGTGTAACATATCTTTTATTAATTTTTGAAGTGGGATTAACTAAATTTAGACATAGGTTTATTCCATAATAAATAAATAAAATTGTACATATATCCAAATTATTATTTTTATTTGAATAATGATATCAATTTTTGGTGCATAGATATTTTTTTTAAATATTTTTTTTGTATTATTCCTTGTGTGGAATAGAGACCTTGATGTTTAGTGAAAAATCTATGTTCACTAGAAAATAGAAAATAAATATAATAATAAAATTAAATATATACAAAATTATACTTTTTAGAAAACTTTTTTTGAGGGATATAATTCTATTAATTATCCTAGATCATGTTGATCTAATTTTCTAGTCCAACCGAAGGTTTGAAACAAAAAATATGAGGAAAATCTAAGGACCAAGATAGAGAGGTCCATCTAGGGACCTTCATTTGAGAGACCTATGAATGAAGGTACCTTTGTTCAAAATTATCAAGGACCTTCATTTGAACCCGTGCCTTCAAACTTCCTTTCCATGGCTTAAAAGATATTAAAAATATTAAAAATTTGAATAACCTTAGAATGAAAGTACGCCTTTGTTCAAAGCTAACTAAAGAAACACCTTTTCAATTTTGAAGGTACCTCCATTCAAAGAAATGCCTTTGAAAGGTATTTGCTAAAAAAATTCTCCCTAACCATGTAAATTCTAATATCCCATAAGTGGGACACACTATTGTGAGTGTACCACCATATATGAAGAAAAATGAATAATTCAAGGTGAAAATGCACCAATTTAAAGAACATAAGCACCAAATCCAAGTGATAATAAAGACTCTAATATACTGCCAAGGAGAAAACCCACATGACTAAAAATAAGAACCGCAAAAAATGCTAATACATCTAATCATCCAGACCTCCAAATTTATCCAAAACCATCAATAAATCAAATTCTAACATTATATCCAACCCATAAACCATAATCACGAGCTCCTTGTAAAACTTTTCAATGAAGAAAATACTCATTTAGAAACTCTCACTGCATGGGTAATGTCAAATATGAAATCGATCGAGGCATTCCAATTTTACCAATAAAAACTCATACTATGGTGTGGCTAATAATAAAAACCATATAGTAATAAAGAACAATCTTAATGATCCCCACATGAAACACAAAATATTACATACTCACACTTAAGAATTCACCATAACTCTCCCAAGTTCTCCACATCCAAAATATAGGAACATGAACCTCTAGGAAGTAGCTAAAGAATAAAGAGATAAAACCTAAAAAACATATGACTTAATATGTCCTTCTATCAACACCTTAAATTTCTAAGTTGTGCAAATAAGATCTCCTTCACAAACCCCAACTAAAAAGCCTTAACAACACCAACCATTCATTCAAGTTCATAAATCAAATAAAATATGTGTATCTCATATGACCAACACCATGGATCAATGTTTGTCTCCATAAGAATAAAAAACATAAAACATAGTACATCCAAAAATAAAGTAGATTATACCTATCAAGTTATTATCTATTGAGTAGACAAAGAGTGGGGAATGGGATTGCTTCTTTAGGATACACCAAGCCACCATGAATCTCTCCAAGAATAATATCCTCGTTAGGTCTATCATGGACTCATGTCCATATACATGTGAAGGTCCCTTGGTCTTATTTTTGAAACCTCCAAAGAGTAATCATCTCAAAAAATGTATCTAAATCTAAGAGAACTCATAACTCACCTCAATATCCAAGTATTCAAGTGATCCCACAATACCGGTTTACAATTTTTGGACAAACTGGACACTAAACTAATTTTTTCTAACTAAATCTTCACTTTTGGGCACCTATAGCGGCTAAACCATGAGGAATTTGAAGATGATGCAAACTAGTGGTTTGTGACATTTTTTCTGTAGATTCTAAATATATTTTTTTTCAAAAAAATTGGAATCAGAATGCACTTATTTTTCCATCTCCTTTGAAAACTAGTTTTTTCAGTAAACTCTATTTTCAAGGAGTGATGCTCACCGTATACAACATAACTTTTTTTCCATGAAGGATAAAATTCTATTTTTTTTTAATTTAGATTTGTAACTACGATATCTAGCGCTTTCATTTTGTTTCATAGTGTTTTATTGAATATTTTTTCCTTAATCAAGTTTCGAAGTCAAACCAATTACAATTCAGACATATACTATATACAATATAACCTTTTTGTATAGAAATAAATTCAATTTTTTTTTTTAGTAGATCATGCATACCAATATCTAGTGCACTGATATCTTTTTCAACAAAAATTGATAATCTATTATTTTTCCCACATGTGCATAACATAGAGCTGACTTTCAAACCTATGTTTAATCAAAACTAAAAAAAAACAAATACATAATAAACCAAAACATATTAAAATTATATTCATTGATAGCTAATTTCAAGACTACCACTATCCAGCTTGGTCTGCGGAAGTTCCATCCATTTTCATCCTCAACCTCGAAATTTTAAAGAGAAAAATCGAGAGATTTTGTGCCAAAGGGGGAGAAGGGGGGAAAAGGGGGATTCTAGTGAACCAAGATTCGCTCAAACCCCCCTTGTTCTTGAAAACCCCACTTTAATGCAATTAAAAAATAAACCCATTAAAGGGAGGTTCACTTGAATCCCCCTGGTTCTAGCGAACCCCCTAGTTCTATCAAACCCCCTAAAGTATTTTCCATCCGAAAATACATTTTTCCTTCCTCAATGGAATTGTAAATCAGTTTTGTGGGTTTACCCATCCACAATCACATACAACCAATCAATCCATGCTAAAATCCTAATGCAACACCACACTATCATGAAGCTCTAAGAAAACATCAATATTTAAATTAAACCAAGAGAACTATCTAGACCACTATCAAATCTCTCATTGTATATCTAGAGAATCTACGGATGCGTCATTATGTATTTTGATCTAACATCTCCTTGTAGAATCACATGCTCTAATGAACACATCTCACTCTCAAGAACATATATATCATGCAAAAACTCTAACACATGATCAAGATTCCTCTATGGAATAATTCCAACACCCTCTCAACCAAGGATCCTTATCAAAATTGAAAATTCATAATTTGATACCTCAACCAAATACTCTAGGAGTCTTTCATAGCTAACCAATATGTTGAATCTTTAATCACACTAAGGGAACTAGAAAGATATACAATTAGTCTAATTGTATACAAGAAATATTATCCACAATTATTTCCATGACACTCATAACCATTGTAGAAGATCACTCATCACTAAGTGATAAATACACGTCATTGCTAAAGCTCCCACTAAATAGTGATATTGATCTATCCATAGAAAATCATGATAACCATCTCCTAAATGAATACCACCCGTGGCCTCTGTTCACTCAATTATACTAGAGTAACTGCAAAGAATAAATTTAAACTTGAAGATCTCCAAGAAAAGAAGATAAAAATATAATGCTAAAAGTCTCAATAAATGACTATCTAGAAATTCTAGTAACTATCCTCATTGTAATATAGCAAAGAAATAAAAAAAGTTCCATAGATAAGGTCAACTAACTATATTTGTATCAACACTAAAAATACCTATGGATATAGGGTAAATGCACAAAGTTGGGTCCACTTATCGTGGAAGTTTTGGACTTGGGAAAAAATGCCTAATCAGGAAAAGTGAAAGGGGATCCCACTTTTTATGAAAAGAGATTCTATTTCACTTCGAGACCCTGACCCAAAAGTGGGATCCCATATTCTAGAAACAATATCTCATTCTAGAAATGAGATCCCATTTCCTGAAGGGTTATATTTAAAAAAAAATTTAGACAAGATCTTGTTTCTTAAAATTTCAATCTCTACCCTAGTTTCTACTATGGGTTTTAGGTTAGAAAAAATGATTGGGCGTCGACCCTTAGCTTTGGACCTACTTTGACCTGCAACTTGAAGGTCATGTCAGTGTCACTACAAAAGAGTGACATTGGATATATGTCTGAGGACACTCTTTGCAAAAAAAAATAATGAAATTAAAGCCCATTATAAATAGACTGTGTAAATTTCAAATATGTAATATTTTTACAATTGGATTATTTATTCTTTTTTTTTTTAAATGAAGAAAAATGAGGTTCACCAACATGGAATAATGGAAAATAGGGGGTAAAATGGACCTATTTCTCTAATTTCATTCAAGAAATGAGATCCAAACAATGAAATGATTTTCAATCAAAAGGTGAGTCAATTCAAGATGTGAATCTACTGATTTCCCTTTTATGTAAGGATGGGGATCCTGATTAAACAACACTTTGGGGAGAAAGATTCAAAATAGCAAAACAACTCCAAAAGGAAATCTATAAAGTGCATCTAGTAGATTAACCTCAATTTTGATAGAACTAGAAACTAAAATGCAAATCTAAGAATGGGAAAGTGATGTGTACTAGTCACCAATTTAAGTGCCTTTTTAAAGCAAACTAGGGACTTGTTCACCCTATGGCAAATGTGTCCTAGCTAGAGCTCTATAAAAATGGTTTTTGGGTTCACTTTTGTTGTGTTTGCACTCCCAAATCCCCAAATTTCATGTTTGGAAAGACAAAAATAAATCTTGTAGTTCAGTTTCTGCGAAATTGCAAGAATGATGACAACAAATGCAACTTTGACAACTTTTGCAATTTTTTCTCTTCAAGACATCTTCCACCTAAAATCTGCAAACAAACATCAAGAGGGAAAAATGTTGTTTTGTTGGTAAATGGGGGTTTGCCTTGGTCAAACCCCGTTTTGGTAATTAAACCTTATAATAAAATGAAATAACATGAAGGAATGATGAATGAACAAATGCAATGTCACAAATCACCAAACCCTTGTTTGAACCTTGGAATGTAGATATGCAACTTGCATGAAATGGATTCAATGGATGTGGATCTTGATCATGAAACTTGACTTGAAACAATGCTTGAATGGATCTTGAACACTACATCAACTTATTAGCTCAAATAACATGTATGATGCAAGAAGACTTCAACATGCTAATAGGATCTTGAATGTTGCAATAATTCTTCAATAATTCTACTCTTGAATGACTTGAAAATTCCCTTGAACTTGCTCTTGATCTCATAACTTTCTATAGGAATGCTCTCTTGAAAATTCTAGGATGAAACATAGTGAAATGATCTCTTATTTATACATATGTTAACATTAATTCCCAAAATTCAAATAACGCAAGCCGACATGTGAATATACATTTGAAATAATTGAAATAATGCCAAAAACATATTTTAAATTAGGTTCCTAGGTCTAAGTGAGGACCCATTCCCCCTCATGCGAATGGGTCCTAGTTCACTTACATAGGACACACATTCTCCAATGTTAAGTGTTATGTTATGGCATTAATGAATGTCGGGTTTTCCTCTTCAAAAATTGCAATTAATTAGGTTTGAATTTGAACTAAGGGGCCAATTAAGGCATAATTAACCTCAATTAATTAATAAAGCCCTAGATAAGTGTGAAAGTGTAAAGGTACACCTTACAACACCAAAAATAAGGTGCAATTAAGTCCATTATATTTAATAAGACCCTAAACTTAATGTGAATATGTAAAACATATTACAACACTAAATTAAGGCATAATTTAGTTCATTTAAATTATTAATTAAATTCCTAAATTAAGTGTGAAAAAGGGATTCTTTTTCCTATACTACATTTTCAAATATTTTTTGATGAAACTGGTCCATAAACTTGAAATAATAGGTTTTCTTTTTTTATTAACTTTTTTATTTTTTATATTTTTTGGAAAATAAATTATAGGTGAACAATCTTCAGACAATTATTTTCAATTTGAAAAAAAAAAAAATCAAAAGGTGATAAGTTTAGGTCTGCTTATGCTTGATGTACACAAGGGGTTTTCAAAACAAAAATTATGGCCAATAAAATATTAATTAAAAAAAATTCAAAAAAATTACAAAAAATATCTCAAACAATCTTCAGTGTCTTATAGATCTTTTCCCAAAAGGATTAAAAGAATACTTTTATTTAGGTCAAAATATGGTTGACATACACATGCATGCTATGGTCCTGAAAAAGCGACTTTTAAATAGTGGTTTTTAGACATGCCTATTGAAAATCAATTCATATCATCTGGGTATTAAAAGAAATTACATATTTGGAAACTAGGCTTGGAGAACTACATTTTATATTGCTGACTTTTTTTAAGATTCAATCTTTAAGTGCTTCAAATTTTTAGGTCAAATGTGAAAAGTTCTGAAAATCAAGAAAAACACTTCCACTTTTTGGCCAAAAAGTGGACTCAACTTCTTGCGAACACCCTATAGATAGTTTATATATGAGTCATCACTACAACTAATAGGTGGTGCAAACCCACACAAGTGCATTATTTTATAATTCTCAAACCAATAAAACGTGAAAACTCATCATCACATCAATAACCTACAAATTAAGATGATAAAGAAGATAAGATATATAGATCTCATGAGTAACCATATTCAAAGAACCAAAGGAAAATATAGGAGATAATAATAAATTTCTAACACTAAACCACACCACCATGTGTAATTATGAATAAATTTAACATCACAACCCAATCATATCAACCACATACATGATAATGTCATGTCAATGCTCAAGTATATATGACTATCTATGAAAATATAATAACCACCATCT
>VDFB02257896.1:0-34658 GCA_007258455.2 Sequoia sempervirens
AGATTGAAGATAATCTTATGCTCCTCCTGAATCACCTTCTCCTTTCTCTTTTTGTTTAGCCCTCTACAGAAAGAGATAGAATGCAAGCTCCCATCTATAATTCCCCTCAAAAAATGTTTCCTACCATCAACCTCAAATGACATCTCCATCTTAGGTATGTTGAGGGTAAATTCTCCCAAGTCTTGGAGCCATTTCATGCCCAAAACTATATCCATCTCACCCATGTTGACCACATAGAAATCAAAATGTAACTCATAACTATTCAACATCAAAGTGAGATTAGTAATCCACCTCACGCATGTGAGGGTATATCCATTCACAACTCGAACTCTGAATCCATCAAAATCCTCGTCCTAAAGTTTACATCTAGCTACAAAACCCTCATCAATAAAGTTATGTGTTGCACTAATGTCAATCATAGCAATGCAACGCTGACCATCAACTATTCCTCTGAATCTGAATGTAGTCTCATCCCATACATTGGAAAGAAACACCAAGGGAGTAGATTCCTTCTCATCCTAATCAACTCTTGAAGCAACCTGTTGATCCACATCATCATAATTGGAGTCCTCAAAATATCCCCACATAAAATGATTTTCCTTGCCCTTAGGTCTTAATGGGAAATCATGATCCTTGTGATAAGGTTCCTTACACCAATAGCACAATTTCTTCTTCTTCAACTCTTCTTGTCTCTCTTCATAAATAATGGGTGTTGATTTCTTTTTCTTATCAGTAATGTGTTGAGGACTCTCATTTCTAGTAGAAGGGACCTCCTTGTGTGAACTCTTGCCCTTTGGGGTTGTGAACTCCATGCTCGTAGCCTTCTTCATCACCTCCTAAATCAGGGGGATAATCTCTTAAATTGATTGATATATGACTCTAAACTACCACCTTTCCTAAGTTGAGAAAACTCCCAGAAGTAAAGTTTTGGCTCCTTTTTATCAAAACATTCAACGATCTTGTTAGTAAACTACTAATAGGTAGTAACCAAATGATGCTACATGGCGTACATACCATGATACCACCAATAATGTGCCACACCATCCAAATACAAGGTAGAAAATTTGATGGCCTCATCCCCCTACATAGGCCTCAAAGATAAACAGTTTTCTAGCTTCTTGACCAATGACCTAGCTGTGCATTTATCGGTGCCATCAAAATGGGGCAATGTGATCTTGCTTACAGCTTGTTGGAGATCTTTATTCTATTGTGGTGGTTGTGGCTGGGATGCTTTGTGCTCAATCCTACCTCCCCCTCTAGGTTTCTTGACATCTAAGAACTCATGAATAGACAAGACCTGTTGAATCTCAGGAGCAAGTGTGATATATTCAACATAGTTTCTGGTCACATCAATTGCTGACATGCCATAGGGTGCTTGAAACTCTAGTTGTTGTTTTGTTTGTTGGACTAGAGGGGTCTCCCTAGTAATGAAAGTAGGTTTTCCAGGCCTACGCTTTGACATACTAGATGAAAAATGTTGTTGGACTAATGGCTAATTTTTCCTTGAAGTGCCACTAGTCTACCCTATCTAAATTATCCTCTATTGTGGAATAGCTTGTCTCATAGTACCCAATAGTTTAGACATCATATCCATCAAATTATTAGTTCTTCTTCTAAATTATAATTCAAGGCTCTCTCCTCTAGCTCATTCTTTCCCCTTACTATTCTATGATTCATTCTGAACTTCTTCATTGTTTCTCTCATTTCTTTGTGAACCATATTTTTCCTTGTCACCCATTTCTTCTAATGGTGTGTCCTGAAATGGATTATCTTCTTGCCAATTCTCTTCTTGTTCTGCTATTCTTCAAGTGTAGTATCTATGATGACATCTCATGTGATATTTAACCCTCTGGGATGGCAGGATCAAAGCTATGATACCACTATAATGAACCTTGCTAGTTCTAATTACAATTTTTTGATATGAAGCTCAAGGAATATTGTCAAACACTTGTAATGTAACCTTCCAACTTGCTATTATAATTTTTTTAGTTTTTTTTTTATTGTTTTTTTTATGCAAAATTGTATGTATGAATGCTTTAGAACAATGCAAACAAACTACTATCAAGGTATAAATGAAATGCAAGTATGTTCTGGTAATTTTGGATGCAAATATATGAATCTTATATGTAAAAAGTGCATCTACAGCCAAGGGACATTTTGTCAAAAACTTGGCATGCATAATAATATGTTGATCTTGTAGGATATGAACATGCTTCTTTACAACAATATTTGAACAAAAACTTATAGCTCCTTTATTGATAAATATTGTCCAATACAATACTAATATAGAAATGCCAAGACTCTTGGAATTACAATAGACTTCCAATATATGATAATCTTGGTAATGACATGCACCTACAACTAAAATGTAAACTATTCTATATACTATGATGGATGCAATCAAATGTAAAGGAACCTAGTTACAAGTTGTGCCCTTGAAAGAAGATGAGGTAGCAACCACTAGCAATACAAAATGGACTTCCTTCAAAACCAATCATAGTCTTCAATCAACTACCCCTATCCTTGCTTAGAAAATGTTTAAATAATTAATTACAACACTAAAATCCTTCCAATTTTTCCCTAAAACGATTATCTTAGTGATAGGAATTGAATGCAACAACACCTAGAATGATTGGCCTTCTCAATCGAAACATATGAGCAAAAAAATGAGACTCACATAGGCTGATCGACCTCCATGACAATAGAGTATGAAGGTTTGAAAGTGCAATTTAAACTTTACAAAATATCACCCAAAATAATCCCAAAGGGAGTTACCTTATTCTCCTCAATGAATCGATGCCAAAATGGATGTCAACAAACAATCTTTTGCATACTCCAAACCTAATCGACCTCCATGAGAGTTGAAGTAAGATGCAATAAGCTCAATGTGAAAGGCTGACTATCTTCCACTCACAATGCAACCCTTCAAAGGAATATTTCACGACCTCATTTATGCTAATCAATGGGAGTTATCGTTCCCAAAGACCAAAGTAGAAATTTTGTAGAAACCCTGTGCTCCACAAAGATTCATCAAATTCATATAACAATTCATGGATGATGAGATGCAAGCCAACATAATCTATTTATTATTTTTTCCCTTAATAGGTCGGCCCCTTCTAAAAGCTTACAATAAATAATATTATATTATATTATATTTACACTTTATTATAATTTAAAAATATAACTCATAAAGTGCAAATATAAAATACAACACAATATGTTATCCAACAGTATGTTTTCTTACACAATGTGTTATCAAATAGTATGTTACCAAACAATGTGTTATCCAAAACCCAAGATACCATAAGAATCATCCAATTAACTCTTGAATCCATGAAGTGATTCAACCACCATCTAGGTAACTACCAAGAAGACCCTCTAGACATGCCCTATTAGCCTACGAGGGCCATTGATGGGCTAATGCAACCACAAACAAACATTGAGCTAGAAAAGGGGACATTACAAATTTAGTCCTAATATTAGGGTTTCTCTGAAATTTTGATATCCTCTAGTGACTTCCTATAGCTTCTCTCCTTTCAAATCTTCAGGTTTCAAACTTTGAATTGCAACCTATAAATGAATTTTCATGATCTTGCAAGGTAGATGACAACTTTGACAACTTTCTCCAAACTTTATCTTCAATAGATCTTCAACTTAAACCACCTAGATATGCAAATCACACATCAAAGAGAGGGGAAAATGTTTTTTTGTTAGTGGATAAGGCTTTTCCTTGGTCAAACCTCGTTTTGGTAATCAAACCTTGAAATTAATAGAAATATAATGAAGGAATGATGAATGAACAAATATGCAATGTTGCAACTTACCAAACTCTTGAATAAGATGTTTCAATCTTGTAAGTAATGGCTAACATTAAAATGTGGATCTTGAATCTTGCTTGAATTATATGGATCTTGACTTGAATACTTGCTTGAATCATAAAACCCTACATCACAAATGTTAGCTCAAAAAAAAACATGATGCATGATGACTTTGACATGATGCTTGATACTTGAATAATGCTCCAAAATGCTTGATAATCATTCTTGAATGCTTTTGAATTCTCTTACAAACTAAAATTTTGATATAATGCTTGAATAATTGAATTGTTAGATGACTTGTAAGCTTGCTAAGTGAAAATAAGTGAAATAATCTTATATTTATACTTGTTTATGCCAACTTTGAAATTACAACACTACAAGCTGGCATCAGATCTAGGAGAATAAAATTCCACCAAGAATTTGAATTTAAATTAGGTCTAAGATAACTGGGACTCATACGCCAGTTATGCTATATGAGTCCCATTAGGCTAAGCTTGAGACACATTTTTCAAGTAAGGCTTAATTTTATGTTAAATTTAGATCTAGGCCTCGAAACCTAGGTGGGACCCATAAACCGAAGGTGGCGTATGAGTCTGAGATCTCTAAAATTGGGCCATACAATACAAAATCATTAATTTTTGATTGGTCACTTGATATATGTTAGGATTATCCTTGAAAAGATGCATTAAATGAGGCTTGTAGATGCAAAATAGGACCAAATAAGGCATAAAGAAGCCCCATTTTAGCAAGGAGGGCCCAAACAAGTGTGAAAATGTTATGTCAAATTTTTTCTACACTACAAAGCTCTTTTTTATAGTCACAACACTTAGCAAATTCTTCACCATCATGTATTAGTTCATTAGACAACTCAAACTTTTCCATGTGGGAGCCTCTCGCTCTTTCACACTAGGTGATCCCATAATACTAGTTTATAATTCCATTGAGGAAGGAAATTTGCAAAAATTCTCCCATGAAAAAAAATTGGTTTTTAGGGGTTCGCATGAACAAGGGGTTCGTATGGACTCAAAATGGGTTCGCTCGAATGCCCCTTTGAGTGAACCCTCTTTAATGATGGGACCCACCTTTTGGCACATTTTTTAAAATGAAGACAAAGTAAAATTCAAAAAAAAGGGGGCTTCATATGGACCCCCATTTGAGTGAACCCCCTTCGCTTGAAAGGGTTAGGGGGTTTTCTTTAAGGGGGGGTCCATACGCACCCCCCTTTTCCCCCTTCTCCTCCTCTTCTACCAAATCTCTACAAAATTTTTCCTTTTGATGCTCAGGTTGAGGATGAAAATGGAGGAGACTTCACAAACCTAACTAGATGATGATAGTCTTTGGAATGAGCTATCCATCAAATATAATTTTAATATGTTTTGGTTTCATTATATATTTTGTTTAGTTTGATTAAATATAGGTTTTTTACCAAAAATCAAGGTCTCTATTATGCACATGGAAAAATAGCAGATTATCAATTTTGTTTTTTGAAAAATATTAGTGCACTAAATATTGATGTCCCTAATCAAACAAAAAAAAAAGAATTTTGATACATACAAAAAAAGTTATGTTTTAGCTAGTAAATCATGTCTAAATGTAACTGGCTTGAATTTGAAACTTAATTAAGAAAAAAATATTGAATGAAATGGTATGAAACCAATTCCATGCACTAGATATTGTAGTTACAAATCTAAAATTTGAAAAAAATAGAATTTTATCCTTCATAGAAAAAAAGTTATGTGTTAGCCAGTAACCTCACTCTTTAAAAATGGTGTTTACTGTTAAAAACTAGTTTTTGAAGGAGATGGGAAAAAAAAAGTGCAATCTGATTCCAAAATTTTTGAAAAAAATATATTTAGAATTTATAGAAAAAATATCAAAACTCACTTTTTTGCATCATCTTCAAATTGCTCATGATTTAGCCTCTATAGGTGCCTGAAAGTGAAGATTTAGTTAAAAATTTGTAAACTAGTATTGTGGGATCACCCCACTCCTATTAAGCATGTAGTCAAGGCCCCTGAAAAAAAGGCGGAAATGGTCAAGATTGTGCCAAGTGGAACCTTGATATCCTTTAGATGATGGGCTCGCTTGAAAGCTTCCCAGAGATGAGATACGTGAAGCCTCCTCATGATTTCATGGCCAAGCTTTAAAGAATAAAATATTACCGACAGAATGGCAGAACTAATGAAGCATTGGCACATGCCAAATATTGAATTGAATCATGGATGAATTAAAGCACTTTTAATGCATGTGCATAATAAGTTATTTTAAAATGGGGTTGCACCTAGGCTTATGAAGAAATAAGACTCCAAACTTAAGACTTAAGAATTTAGGATGAAATATTTCAAAGTTATAAAGTGGCCTTATGATTATTTAAAGGTGATGGGACAACTAGGACCATAAGGAATAAAGGTTTGTTGGTAAATGAACGAATAAAAAGGCATAAGTTGTAACTTAATAAACTGACAGCCAACTATAATGGGTCAACACAAGATTAGAAGAAAATATAAGGCACTAAATTTTTAGAGTTTAAGAAGGGTTTTAGACCTTAGGAGAACCTTAAATGCAATTTTTAATAAACCCTAGGTGAAAAATGATGATTAGAAATCTTAGGTAAGTGGGATCAAGACATAGAACCATGAAAATTTCATAAATTTCTATCAAGATGTTTGACCCTCATTTATGGTAGCATTGAAATTTTTTATAAGCCAAACCATAAGATATTTTTTATTAATTATAATTTAATTTATATGAAAAATTTGTTTGATCAAAATTTTCTTATATTGGGGCACCCTTGAGTGGTGGTACAAGGATAAATTACCTCCCTTTGGACAAGTTGTATCCCTTAGAGAAATCACCCCAAGTGGTATATAAGGAAAATGAGATGGAGGTAAATTTGAATGAAAATAAAAAATATGTAATATGATTCCAATATAAGCAAAATTTTGAATAAGAGTGAATGTGTGGAAAAAAAAACTCCATCTATAGTTATATTTTACAAGGGAGACTCAACTAATCATCATCCATTGAAGAAGCATCACATGGAGCTCATGCTTTGTCTTATCAACACTGTTAAAACATTTCTAAAGATAAGAGACAGATACTTAAGGAAGTCTAAATTTGGCCCCAAAACCATTTTTCATCGGTACTTGTGCAATTGCAACATGGAAGGAAAACCTATCAATGTCATCATTTTTTGTAAACCTTTCCATTGGTGTTTAAAGATTTGCAATAATGGGATCACAAAGATTTCCCTTTTGGAAATAACACCTAAAGTGTGTGATCTACAAACCATCTTGATTGCCCAAAGTATTCCTAGTTAGCTTAAAATAAGTGTTTTTTTGGTGGCTTCTCACATTGAAAAACACTTAACTTTTTTCTATCATAGGATTCCTAGTTGCTCAGTGTGAAGTGTAGAGAGATGGGTAGTGAAAGGGTGAGGATGGAGCCAAATAACTTTGAGGAGTTTCACAAGGATCCTCTAGTTTTCCATATCTATGTTGAAGGTGGGTTGGCACCATTAATGGAATGCTTGGTTGGTCATGATCTAAGGATGTTGGTATAATTTGTGAGATCTTGTAAAGATAGGAGGGTTACCATGGGTGGTATCTCCTTTGATGTCAATGAGGAGGTTATTTCTCAGGAAAATGGGCTCTCTTGCACTGGGAAGAAGTACCCTAAGTGCACCAAGTCTTAGGTAAACGAAAGCCTCAATGCTTTTTTTAAAGGAAATGAAAAACCTGTTCGCTCCTAGTTTGGCTTTGTAAGAGAAGCGCTCCCTTGGCCATGGGACTAGGTTTGTCTTGCCTTAATGAAGTATGTGACTTTGGAGGGTAGACATAAGGTTTTATATTATCACCTACCTCTTTTAAATCATCTCTTCCACAAATGTTGTCGATTTTTTCATTTTTTTTAAATACTAATTTAGAAATTTTTGTTGAAAAATGTTTGGACACTACTGCCCAAAACCTTGAAGAAACACCACCCCTACCACTCCACTAGGGCCTCATCCTAAGGATTTTTCTTTTTCATCTGGCCCTCTGCTTTTCCAAACCCATCTTTGTTGTTCATATTGAGGAAGTTGAACCCCCTATTCAGACCAATGTGAGTCCCTCTCCAGGGACTCAAAAGGAAAACCCCTCCAGTGACTACTAAAATCCCCAAGCCTAAACCTCCTACCAAAAAGAAAAAAAGGGTAGTGTGGGGTATGCTTAGTCGAAAGCTGTAGTTAAGGAAGAGGGAAAAGGCCAGGTGGAGCTACTAACCAGTGGTAGCAAAGGGAAGAATTTGGTGGGAAAATATTCCAAGGAGAACACCATGGTAGTTGCTACTATGGAGACGGCGTTAGAGAATACTAGCATTAGGAGATCTGGTAGGTTGGAAAAAAAATAGCAAGAAAGTGTTGGTTAATGACATTTCTAATGATGAGGAGTAGTTGGGAAATAAAGGTAAAAGGAAGGAAGAAGAAACAGAGGAGGAGGAGGAATTCATTGAAGGGCCCAATCGCTTTTCCAACCTCAACAAGATGCTTAAGGAGGATTCAATGACCCAATCCTCTAATCCATAGGGTACAAATGAAGAAGATAACATGAAGACTATGGACAAAGTGGAGGATTATAGCATGCTATTGGAGTAGGTGGAGAAGCTCGAGAAGAAATTCACTAATTTCGCTCGGTTCACTATCAAGATGATCCACCATGCAGTTGGTACCCTTTCTACTATTCTCAAGGATGAAATGGATAAGAAGGCTATGAAGGAGGGCCCCAACTAGGTTGGGGAGGATGTTATTAATCTCCTCTCAAAATTGGGAGAGTGCTAGTTAGTATGTTGTTGTGTCCTGTCTGCTAGTTGTTGTTTTGTCTATTGCCAGTCTATCGTTACTATGTTTTTTTTGTGGTTAATGTTATAATTATCTAGACCTAATAATTTTGGACCTTGTGGCTCATTTTGTAAAGGGTACAACACCCTATAAATGTTACTTATATTATCAAAAACATTCAAGAAGGCAAACAATTTGTTCATTTTGAGGTTAGTGCCTCCTCATAGAAGAGATTGGTGTCTCTTGTTGAGTTGGTGCTTAGTAGTGGGTATTGGTGTCTCCTTTGGGTTGGTTCCTACATAAATTTGTAAGAAATTTTTATTTTTGGGTCTATCTTGATGGTAGATTCAAGTAGTCTTCTTTCACGATTTTCTACTGAAAGGGTTTCCAAATAAATCTCTTACCTCTTATTTGGTATATCTTATGTGATTGTCATTATTGTGGTTGTTAAAATTTTAATAAGTAAAATATTATTTTTTACTAATTCACCCCCTATCAATATAAGTGTGTGTTCTCATCAATAACTACTAGATATAGTATACATGAAGTTAAATCCTATTTAAATGGGATTAGTGCTCTAGGAATTAATTCTTTGGCCACACTAACTATTAAAATATTAGATAAAATTGGTACGATGGTTTTTTTCTTATATCTAGGAAGGAAAGGGCCTCTAATACATATTGGAGCATGCATTGTGTCACTTTTTTGACAAGGTGCTTCCAATTGTAGTATTGTACATGGAGATGCTTGTCATATGTCACAATTAACAAAGATAGGAAAAATCTAGTAATATTTGGATCTATTATTAGATTTATCATTATATTTTCCCATGTGAATCTAGTGTTTTATTTGACCTTGAAGAAGTACCATCGTGGTGGTGGTGTTATCTTCAATAATGCATTTTTCACAACAACAATGGTTTTTGAAAGAAACAAAATAGAAACATAACTTGTTCATACAAATTCCATTTATTTTTAAATGAGAATTTTCTTCTTTAGTATTTATGTGCATGTGAGACCTGTGGAACCCTTTCCCATCATCTTAAAACCATTTTTTGGTTATGTTTTCTATTTTTATGAGGGTTTCAAAGATCCCTAATTCATTTGGTGATTTCCTATTCAATTTTGGTGGGTAAATTTTGTCTTCATGAATAGCCATGTGTGGACTCCTTTGTGTAGGCCAAAGTAATTTCCCACTATTTTTGAACCTTTTGTAACATATGTTCATGATATTAATTGTCTCACCTTCTTCTCATCAATATTTAAAACATCAATGTGTAGACACTCAAATTTGTCCTCACAATTGTAACGATATTCTTCTATTGATTAAATAGATATTATTATTTACTTAATCAATTCATTCAATACTTTCTTCTATCCATGCATTTTATCAGATCATTAAACCATCTCATGCTTGTTCATTATCCATTTACCTAAATGATCATATCCGTCCCATGGTCGTTTACTAACCATTTGCATAAACGATCATTCTTGTTCATTTCCATTCAATATCTGTTTCATAAATGTTCATGTTTGTTTGTGTTAACGTTCATGTCCATTTTCACTATCGTTCATACCCGTTTGCATAATAAATCATAGTCATTCATAATCCATTTGCATAATAAGTCATAAACATCATTTCCATATTAAATCAATTATCATTATCATCCATAATTGTTTCATATTCATCTCCATTAATAAATCAATTATCATAGTCATTAATTATTATTTCATAATAAACTAATTATCATAACTTGCATATTAATCATATCACTTGCATAAATCATTAATGAAATATTGCATTTTAGTAAAGCATCTTTAATCATTTTATTCATATTTAATCATTTAGGTACATTTTAATCTAATAACCCTTTATCAATTTCATTCTCATCCATAACATTTAACCCAACAATGTGGGATAATGGAATTTCCTTCTTTCACACCTTTTATCCCACATTTCATCTTCAACCCCTCTCCATCCTCAAGGAACTCCTATTTAAATGTGATTTCCCTCTCATTTTAGCTCTCACAAATTTACATACTCATATCATCTTTGCATCTTGATTGCATTTATTAGTCACCATAGCCTCTTTATTGCATTTTGTGCTCACAAAATTTGAGAGTAAATGCATAAACAAAGATCTTGGTGATAGGGAGACAATGGGGATTGATTTCTTTTAAAAGCATTATTTTGTTTCTGTAGTTTAGCTTTACATTTCTAGTTTTACTTTTGATTAGAATGTTGTTAGCTCTCAAAAACGCAGGCTGAATGCCTCAAGAGGCTACCAATCTCTTGATACGCTTTAGGGTAACAGACAAGGTCAAGATAAACTCAACCTTCTACTCTTTAGGTGCTGCTAAACCTAGGTAGGTGTACCTTTCTGAATGAAGCAGACTTGACTTATGATTATCTTTCTTGCACAATGATTTTTCCACAATGGCAGATGGAAGTAAACAAATGAAATCAAACTTGATAGCAATAGTAACAACAATCTCCCTAATCTAAAACCTAAAATACTTAATTAAAAGAAACTGAATGAATTCAAATGATGAAGTGTAGAGACCAGTGCCTTATTGGGTATGTAGAGTCAAATGAAACAGAAGTGGACAACTTATTCTAGCAGAAAATCAAATTGATGGCATGTGATATGTTTATAACTTTTATAAACATGCAATATTTTGACCACTAAGCTCTACTTTAATAATCTAGATGAATTCCCCCTGATTGCTGTGATCAACAAAAAGGATTTAATCTCTGCTTGAGAGAACCAATAGATTAATCACACAGATACAACAAATGTGCACTGGTAAACTGAAAATAAGCTTGTTACTTCAATTTAAATAACCAGAAAGAATCAACTTGGAGACAACTTAGCAATACTTTTAAATAAACTCAACATACAATTGATACCAAAAATAAACTACCACACCAGCTAAATTTCATTGAAATCGCCATTTGAAAACATGTACCATATTCTCTGACACGAGAAAATTATTCTACTATATCCATCTCTACCTACTGCCTCTAATCTAAAATCTAATATATTCAATTATAATTAGGAGTGCATATTTATACACCAGCATTAAGAAAATAAATCACATTGAAAATCCATGTTGGCCCTCCATAGAATTCGGGCTCCAGTCAAGTAGGCCTGCAATGACACTTTTGAAGTTCACATGTCAGCCACAACGTTTCATTAATCATCAATGAAATAGTAGGCAAGACAACCAACAGGTATGCCGAAGGCAATTGTATCATCAATCGTTAGTCATCCCGTGTTCCTCTGCTCTTTGTGTTTCACCGTGATCACCTGTTTGTTGAGACACAAAGATATCTCTCACCGATGTGTGCTTTTGCTTCGTTCATAGTCGCTGTAACATTTTGACATCGACAAGACCTCTCATAGTGCATATCGTGTTTCATCGAAAGCCCACATGATACATTTTGGTCACCATGACATAAGGGTTATCTTGCCAATGAGTCCATCCATCCCATATATGTCGATGTAACTTCAAACTATCAAGGAGACATCATATAGAATGCTTTATGTTTCCCCGAGATTTTCCTTCATCCACCGTGAGTTGCTAAGACAAGAGAAAACTCATGCCGAGAGGCAACTCCCACTCGCATTCACCAAGACATTTCAAAATCGAGGAGAGGTCCCAAAGAATCCACCAAGTCATACGGAAACATCCTGAGTCCACACTTGATCGCCAAGACATAGCCAACCTCTCACCGAAAGCTATTTGAAATAAACCTCTAGTACTCCATCAGTGAGACACATACACTTCGCTATGACCTCCAGCCATAAAATTCAACTCTTACCGATGTAACCTTTTGGACAAGTCAGTGAGACACCACATAATCGTTATGGCATTCCACCGAAGCTTTTAACTTATGCCGATAAGTCAATCCTTCCACCGTTGGTCGACAAGACAAAAGATACTCACCAAGACATAATGTCGATACTGCTTAGCACTTGCCGATGAACCTCCATATGCACAAGTCAGGGAGACATATCAAGTTCTCTATAACATTACACCGATGCAAATTTTCACATCGATAGGCATCCTCCTTCACCAGTCGGCAAGATAAAACAATCTCGCTATGACATTACATCGACGCCCAAACTCTTACCAATATATGTATCCTCCTATCGCCGAATCAAAGAAACTGACATGTCAATAACTGCCAGTGAGTAAACTCCAATCGCCATGACACAAGAAACGTCTTGCCAATAGGAAACACAGATGTTTACAAGCAGAAGGATGGATCGGGGAGACCTTAATGCTATCACGCCGATAGGAACAAGAATGTGAAAATTGCAGACCCGATGGATTTTATGGAAACTATATGGGCAAAATAAAGATGAAAAATGCATACAGAAGGACCAAATTAGGAAATTTATGAGTGAAAACATATGTAAAGCATCAAATTTTTACAGTCCCAATAAATGTCTCTATTGATGTGGGCTAAAATGGTGGTTCTTACTCCATAGAATCATGCATTTTCCTGTCTCTACAATTGGTGAACCTGACGTGTTTGAAAGCTTTGTTTTAATAAAAGCTCATCCATATTCATGCTTTAATTGTTTTAAAGGATTATAATGTTTTAAAAGCTTTCATTTTGGCATAGACAAGGAGGATGCTAAAGCGAGCTTTACACCTACCAATAGCATTTTTTTTGTAAGTTTCTTAAGCTTTTTTCAACAAAGTCATTTTGTGCATTTTGTGCATATTTCGCACAACATTGGATGCCCTTCCACACATTTTTCAATATCACGTGCTTTGAAGTTTGTTTATCATGTGCTTGGAAATTTTTGAATAGGATTATAATGTTTTAAAAGCTTTCATTTTGGCACAGACAAGGAGGATGCTGCTAAAGCGAGCTTTACACCTACCAATAGCATTTGTTTTGAAAGTTTCTTAAGCTTTTTTCAACAAAGTCATTTTGTGTATATTTCACACAGCATTGCATGCCCTTCCACACATTTTTCAATATCACATGCTTTGAAGTTTTTTTATCATGTGCTTGAAAAATTTTGAATAGAAGAGTTTTTTCCAAATAGCATTTGCTTGCAAGTTTCTTATGCCTTTGGCTTTATACCAGCATGTAGCATTTGCTTGAAAGTTCCTAAAATATTTTTCAAAAAAAAAAAAAGCCATCTTGTGCACATTGGCAAACATTTCACATACCTTGTCTTTGCCTCTATCAAATAGCTTGCTTTCCTTGTCTACACTTTCGTATTTTTGCTTGCATCTCTCATATTTTTGATTGGTTGTGTTTTGGAAAACAATTTGCATCTTGTTTTTGCTCATTTTGCATTCTATGTAGGTCTTGAAATCATAATGGTCCATGGGGCAGTGGCCATTTTGAGATATTTTGCCAGACTACAATCTTCTGTATATATTCCAAGTCTCAGGATGTTTACTATCAACATGTAATTTAATTTCCTTCTCATCTGACTTTGATTCTCCTTTGATTTTAATTTAGCAATGATTTTTAGTTTGTTTTAGTTTTTTTTGTTTTTAGTTTAGTATTAATATAGTTTAAGTTTTTAATTTGATTTGGTTAGTTTTAGTTTTAGTTTAGTTTTATTTTAATTTAACTTAGTTCAATTTAGTTTTAGATTAATTTAAGTTAGTTTTTAGTTTAGTTTCTAATCTCTTATTTAGTTAGATTTTTTTTTTAATTTAGTTTAGATTTTAGTTACTAATTTAATTTAGATTAGATTTTTCTTTTTACAGTTTTTTTTCTTTCTTAATGTAGCTTTTAAATTTAATTTTAGATTTAAATTAGATTTTAAATTTAATTTTTATTTTAGCTTTTTAATTTAGCTTAGATTTTTAAATCATTAAATTAGATTTTAGTTGGATTCTTAGTTTTTTTTTTTAGATTTTGGCTTTCTAAATTAGACTCTTAGTTTAGAGTTAATTTAGAATTTAGATTAGAAATTTATATTTAATTTAGTTTTTAATTCTTAGATTAATTTTTAATCTAGAGTAATTTTTAATATTGGATTTTAGTTTTAGATTAATTTTAATTTAGAATAGCTTTTAATTTTGATTGATTAGAATAGTTTTTTTTTAAGTTTTTAATTTGCACTAACTTTTAAATTATATTAGTTTTTAATTAGTGTCTAACTTAGATAAGTTTTAAATTTGGATTAACTTTGAATCTATATTAGTTTTTAATCTCTAACTTTAGATTTTTAATTTAGATTAACTTTTAATTTTAAATTAGTTTTCTTATCTTAGATTAGCTTTTTGTCCTAGATTAATTTCCTTTAGATTTATGTTAGTTTTCATTTTGGTTAAGTTTTGGTTTTGTGACTAATTTTGTTAATTTGGTTTGTTTTGTTAGGTTTGTTTGGAAAAGAATTGAAAATAAAAACATACACTTGTGAAAGAAAGGAGGCATGAAACTACTAATGATTTTTTGATGCAAGATGTTCATCGAAGACATGATTTTGAAACCAATTATCTTTTAGATTAGAAAACACTTCAATTGATGCATTAAAAATGAATAATTGTCTTCTCTCACATAGATCTAATAGGGCATGAATGAACACTATTTTTTGTGCTTGAGATGCTAGGGAGTATGCTTTCACCTTGTGCAAAACTTGGTGATCAGAAACCAAACCCATCTATTTTTATGTGTCATCTTGATTCAATAATTGAAGTATCCTCTCCACTTGCGCACTTGTGTGATCCTGGGTGCAAGAAAAATGGTTATTGACTCTAAGACTTGGGGGCCTTCCTTGGTGGGAAAAATTACTCACCCCAAGGTGACTCAAACTGGCAATAGAGCTCTTTGGCTGAGCTACCCCCGACCGGTATATAATTGTGAATCCTAATGGAAAACTTACGATTATGAGTGTAGATGCATCATACAGACCAAGTAGTACTCCCCAAAACCCTATTGATCATAACCTCTTCAGGCTAGAGTGCCTCCTAAATGAAGATTAATCTCGCGCCCCATGTATGGCCACTCAAACGGGGGTCCCAAATTAAACACCTTTGTGTAGTAGCCAACAACCTTCTATTTGCTAGCGCAACACCAAGCTTTATTTGTAGTAGAGGTGATCAATTTTCCATGGGATTTTTATGGGGGTTGGAAGCCTGGTTGGCCTGAGAAGTGAGTGCACTGTAAGGGGGAGCCCGTGTGGCCAAGCTTCTAAATTTACATGCTAAGAATATGCGGCTGGGGAAACCCACGTGGAATCTAGCAGACATTGCACTTTCCAACCTTAAGATTTGTTCTTGTATTTCAAAAATAAAAAAACACATTCACGATTGAAAACAAACTCAAAAACACTTTGTTTGCTATGTCTTGCATGTGTGCTAAAAAATAGACCTCAAAAAAACATCACACCTAGAAACTTGCAACATCTCAAACTTTTCTAACCTCAAAAGGTCCAACAACACAAACATCCAACATGAACCTATCACTTAGATTTTTTGGGGTCATCATCCTTCAGTTTTGATCTTTCAATCCTTGCATTCCACCTAGTCCCTGCATTTCAACCTAGTCCTTTCATTTCACCTAGCCCTTGCATATTCATGGTCCTTACATATTCATATCCCTTTCATCCTAGTTCTTGCATGTTCCTAGTCTTGCATATATAGGTCACATTACATAGTCCTTGCATTCATATATCATTCAACCTATTTCTTTAATGTTCAACCCATTTTTTCATATCAAGACCATCTCACCTAAACTTCGCATGTTCTAAGAATTTAGCCCTTTGCATATTCATCATTGATCAAATAAAACCTTTAGCTTGTACTTAGGCTTCTCTTCCTAGGTCTTGAAATCAAACTATTGGCTACCTATCACCTGCATCACTTGAGGTTCACCATCCTTGAGTTAGGGAATCATATCATTATCCTTGAGTAGGTCAATACTTTTGGAGTCCATCATCTCCTACATACCCTTTCTTGATTATTGGTCCTTGTGTCTATCCATCATAACACTACTAAATCCTTTACATCATAGCCAACTTTGGACCTAGAGTTTCCTTTTAGCTTTTACATTCTTATCTTTTCATATCATACCATACCATTTTCATATCCCATCTTAGAATCATATCCTTTTCATTTGCATCCTAGTCTTAGGTCTCATACATTACCTTGGATTAAAAATCATAAAAAATCACCTATGAACCCTAGAAAAAGAGCAAAAATGTTTCAAGAAGGGAACCCTTGGGGAAAAGACTTTGATGGGGAAGGTCACATTAGTGTTGCAACTAGTGAAACAAGTGAAACTAATAGTGAAGAAATAACACAATCCACCATAAATGAATCTCTTAATGATAATAGGTTCATTAAACGTCTTACAAAGGTGGTCAAACATAACCCACAATAATACTTCAAGGCCCTTGCTGATGAAGGAATCAAAATGCCTCCTAATTTTGACATATCATTACTCACAATGAATGACTAACCTAAATCTAGTGAATCTAAGAATAAAAAAAAAACAACGATGGTAGGATCAAAGATCATAGACCCTTTTATCTACAACCTGGTTACAAGTGATATTCAAAGACATCGAAACCTGCACCTACAAACGATCCTATTTGGGATGAGCTTCAAAAATTAAGACAAGAATTGGATACTCTCAAGAATAGTAAAACATCGGCTCACAAGTTCTCCATTCAAGACATATGTCCTTATCCCTTAGATCCAAGCATACCAATGCCACCTTTTCCTAACCATTGGGACATACCAAAGCTTGAAAAATATAATGGAAAAGGAGATCCTAAGAACCACTTAAGACAATTTTGTGCCACTACCATGGAATTTGCAGTTGATGAAACACACCTTATGATATTACAAGGTGAATATTTTGTGTCATTTTTACAAAGATGGAGAGATTTAACAAAATGATTGCATTATTCCATTCCTGATCAAGAATTGGTTGACCTCTTTTGTCAAAATTTGAACAAAGAAATCAAAAGGGAACTTCACCTCAAATTCTTGGATTCCTTTGATGAAGCCATAGAAATGGGATTTCGAATTGAACAAACCCTCATCAATGATGGAACTATTAAACTTAATAATGAAAAAGATCAAAAATCAAATTCAAACAACAAGACCCCTTTTTGGGTTAAGAAAAAGAATGTAGTCAATGACGGAGTTGTCTATGCAAAAACAACTAAAAAATCATCACATGTTTACAATCTCAAAGGTCCATCTTCAGATAAATGAAAATAAAAAGAAAGAAGTTTCCCTAAATGAAATTTTACACCGTTGGGACAATCACTTGAATTTGCATTAAAAAAACTTCTTGAAACCAATATTTTAAAATTACCCGAAATAAAGGAATATAATCCACAAGTCAAATCCCCATGGTGGAATGAAGATCACTTTTTTGACTATCATAGACATAAAGGACATAAGAAAAATAGCTGCAATAAAATTTGTCATTTAATACAAGACCTTATTGATAACGGTAAGATAGTAGTTGAACGACACACTCCTTTTGGTAACTTTGATCATGAGGTGTTTAAAAACCATTTCCCTAAGCATGAAAAGGATAAATTAAAGGCTCCTGAATATGGTGATGGTGTAAACTATACTACTGCTAAGTATAATTATACCATACATAACATCAGTGAGGTCGATAATCATGTCAACACTTTAATGATAAAAGGAAAAGAACCTGATTACAAGGTTACTACCCGCAAAGGAACCGTTACCCTTAAAGGTCCTAATACAAAACCTACTATACCCGCTTCACAATATAGCCTCATAGAGCACTTAGGAAAAACACCCGCACAAATTTCTATACTCGAGTTTCTACACCTATCTCCTGAGCATAAAGCTATCTTAGATAAAGTGCATGCTACTACTATAGTGCCTACATACCTACATGTATATCAATTCCAAGCTATGGTGGGACACATCACTTCTCCTCATACTCTCACTTTTACTAAAAAATGATGATTCATCCCTTTGACAACCACATAATGCAGCTTTACACAATGACATCCTCATCTATAATGTTAAGATCAAGCAAGTTTTAATAGACGAAGGAGCAAGCCTTAATATTTGTACTCAATAATTGATCAAAAAATTAGTTTTTTCTAAAAATGAAGTTGATCCAAGTAAAAATATTACCATAAACACATATGATGAAGAGGAACGCTCATCTAAAGGATCAGTTACTCTACAAATTAGAATAGGCCCTGTGTTAAAGGATGTGGTTTGCCAAGTCCTTGATCGCCCACTGAACTATAATATCCTCCTTGGAAGACCTTGGATTCATGAAATGCAAGTAATACCTTCTACATACCACCAGTGCATTAAACTCCCTCACAATGGTGTTGAAATCACAATACAAGGAGATCCAAACCCTTTCATGTATTGCCATAATCTAAGCCCTAAAACTGAAATCACAATCCCAAGCAACCGTGAAGCATTTCCTTCCCAAGTATATGTTGATCTTGAGTCCTTAAAAGAATCTTCCTCAAAATCCAATACAACCAAGATCAACATACAAGTAAAAGAACAAAGAGTAGGAGAATATACCTTGAATCTTGACCTTTGCATTGGAAAGCTACCTTTATCTCCTAACACCTATGGCAAACCAAATATGACTAAGACTACATCAAATGCAGATACTACAATGATTTTTAAATCAACTACTTTCAAAAAATGGGGAGCCCTTTGTAGTGAAACTGAAGAAGCTGATCTCCTAAAATGGTTATACAAAGATGAAGATACAAAAAAAGAACATACTAAAATAAATATACATGTTGAACAAAATGGTAATTAATTTGATCTTATGAAGAAAATGGGATATGATGGTAAAAATACTTTTGGCTTATAGAAACAAGGTATCTTGGAACCAATACAACCTACTTGTACACAAAAAGTCCCTAGTTTAGGATATGATACACAAAAAGATAAGACCTTGAGTATCGCACGTGCTTCAAGTAAGGAAGTAGAGTCCTCTAATGCTACACAGACCAACAAGGAAAGTGCCATTGATGACTTCATTGACATTTATGACTATGATAGTGTCCCTCCCCCTAAACCTGATCATAATATTTGTACCCTTGAATCCATTCAAAATCTTGAATCGAATCATGATTCTTTACCCTTGGTTCACTTTGAACTCATTGATTTCAATCAGAAGGGACCACCACAACTGTATGTATTTGAAAATGATGAGGCAATCATAATTTTTTTAGGAGCATGAGAAGACACACCCCTTGAGGATCATAAAGAAGGATTCATCATAGAACTCAACAGTGTGGCTTATTTTGGGGGGAGTTCCAAGCCTTTTAGTAACAAAATTATTGAAAATATAAATAGGTCTTCTAGTGAAAATCGCTTTGTGACACCATTAGACCCAAAAAAATTAAAAATAAAGGATGTATCCAAAGGTGAAAACCTCTCTGAGGTGCTCGAGGATGGAAGGCTTGACACACTTCCCTTAGCAGTATATCATGAAAAATCATCTATGTTGGTGGAGAAGATAGTACTAGAAAATCTAGGCACAGAAGAAAAACTAAAGATAATTCATTTAGTAGAATCATTAACACCTGAAGAGAGAATAGAGCATATATAGTTTTACAAGGAAAGACAAGTTAACTTTGCATGGTCCTATGCAAATATGCCAGGACTTGATCCAGATCTAGTAATGCATCACCTTTCTTTGCCAACAGGGGAAAAATATGTTAAACAAAAGTTGAGAAAAATGAACCCACACATTGCTCTATTGGTAAAAGTTGAATTACAAAAGTTGCTAGATGTGGGATTTATTAGACCTATTGACTATGCTAATTGTATTTCAAATTTAGTACCTATTTCAAAACCTGATGGGGGCATCCAATTTTTCATATATTTTAGAGATTTAAACAAAGCTTGTCCTAAGGATGACTTCCCACTTCCAAACATTGACATGATAGTAGATTTGATAGTAGGGAACGAAATGTTATCCCTCATGGATGGTTTCTTAGGCTAAAATCAGATTAAAATTGCTCCTAAATATCAAATTAAGACAACATTCACTTTTCCTTGGGGAACCTTCTGTTGGAATGTCATTCCCTTTGGGTTGAAGAACGTCGAAGCTACCTACCAATGTGCAATGACCACTATCTTCCATGACATGATGCATAACTATTTGGAAGACTATGTAGATGATTTTTTGGGAAAATCCTACACCAAAGTTGGACATCTAGAGATCGTGGATAATTTTTTCACAAGATTAGAACAATACAAGGTCTAATTGAATCCAAAGAAATGTGATTTTGGGGTAACCTCTAGAAAAATCCTTGGATAAATTGTCTCATATAATGGAATTGAAGTTGATTCTACAAAAATAAAAGCTATACTTGAAATTCCTTCACCTAAGAATATCAGTTAGTTGAGATCATTACAAGGAAAACTTTACTCTACCCATCATTTTATAGCACAAATTGCATATAAATGTTAACCCTTTAAACATATGTTACACAAGAATGTTTCATTTAGATGAGACAACACATGTGAACACAATTTTCATAAAATCAAAGAATATCTGATGACACTACCAGTATTAGTACCTCCTAGAGATGAAAAGCCTTTACTTCTATATATATCCACAACCACCACAACACTAGGGGAACTTTTGGCACAACATGACTCTGAAGGAAAGGAATGTGCAATCTATTACATCAGTCATACTCTAGTGGGATACGAGCTCAATTATAGCTCTATTGAAAGAGCATGCCTTGCTATAGCTTTTGCATCATAGAAGCTAATAAATTACATGCTTACACACTAGGCAAAGCTCATTTCAAAAATTGATCCTCTTAAGTACATCTTGAACAAAGCAGCACTCACAGGACGATTAGCTTAATGGGTGATGATTCTTAGCTATTTTGATATTGAGTACATAGAAAGAAAAGAAATCAAAGGAAAAGCTATCATAGATCAACTTGTTGATGATCTTGTGACAGATGATCATCCTCTTATTACAAATTTTCTTAATGAATCAATCTTCAACATGGAATCTACACATCTGTGGAATTTATATTTCGATGGATCCTTCACATAAGGTGGTTCTGGCACTGGAATTCTCTTTGTCACTCCACAAGGGGATCATATACCTAAAGCTTATAAGATATAGTTTCCATGTACCAATAATATTGTAGAATATGAGGTATTACTTTCTTGGCTTCGTATAGTTGTGCAATGGAAGATCCTTGAGTTGCGTGTTCTTGGTGACTCTCAGCTAGTGATCAGACAAGTTAATGATGACTATAAAACAAAAGATAAAAAAATGATTCCTTACAAAAGAATGGTGGATGACTTCAAGGCCTATTTCACATCAATCGCTTTTGAGAAGATTTATCGAGATAACAACAAAGCTATTGATGCAATGGCAACAATTGGTTCACTTGTAGAAATTCCAAGTAATGCCACTTATTGTGAGTTCCTGGTAGAACCTCTTTTGGAACTTGCTGACAATATACCACAATCTGAGATGATTTGTCTCATTGTTGGTCCTAATTCCCAATGGTATGGGGATATTTATACCTATCTTTGAGATAACACCTTTCCATCAAACCTATCCAATAAATCTCGTAAAACCTTTATTCCTCAAGCTTCCCACTATGTGATCTTAGCCGATACCATTTTCCATCGAGGTCTCGATGGTACTTTACTCAAATGTATTGAGCACAATGAGGTCAAAATTGCTTTACAAGAAGTACATGAAGGTATATGTGGGGCACATTCTAGCGGTCCTACCTTAGCCAATAAACTATTGCGTATGGGTTATTATTGGCCTACAGTGGAAAAGGATACTTATTAGTTTGTTAAAAAATGCAAGCAGTGTCAAAAAAATGCAGACTTGATACATTCTCCTGTATAGGAATTATAGTCTCTTGCTACACCATGTCCTTTTTATCAGTGGGGAATTGATCTTATGGGCAAGATCCATCCACCTTCATCCAATGGTCATAAGTTCATTCTCATTTCCACTGACTATTTCAAAAAATGGATTGAAGTTGTTCCTCTTACTCATATCACTGGAAAAAAATAGCCACCTTCATACTAAACTACATCATTTGTCGTTATTTCATTCCTCTATCCATCATCATAGATAATGTTCATCCATTCAAAAATTAGGATGTTCGCAAACTCTATGAGAAATTCCATATACACCATCATTTTTCCACACCTTACTATCCTCAACGTAATGACCAAGATGAGGCTTCTAATAAAAAAATCTCAAAATTCTTATAAAGATGGTCAATGAAGTTGGTTGAGATTGGCATATTCAATTGAATCCTGCACTGTGGGATTATTGCATGAGTGTCCACACTCCCATAGGTGCTACCCCATATTCCCTTGTCTATGGCTCTGAAGCCATCTTTCCCATCAAGGTCAAGTTTCCCTCTTTGCGCATCTCTTTGCACAATCAAATCAGTGATGAAGAATATTGAGTTTCCCATTTGCAGGATTTGGAACTATTGGATGAATGAAGAAAAATTGCTTTCAATCATTGTAGAGCATACTAACAACAGATGTGTTGAAGTTATAATCAGAAAGTGAAACCACGTACATTTGAGGTTGGGGATCTTGTTTTTCGTGAAAATCCTCATACTCAACAAGATAGAGAAAAGAAGGGTAAATTTGAGCCTAACTAGTTGGGTCCATATGTTATCATTATTGTGTATGTATCTAGGGCATACCAATTCAACAGTATGCACTTTCACAAGTTTTATACCTAAATGCTTTAGAGGGTACAATATTTTCAAAGTCCTAAAAAAAAAGGAAAAAAGTCATGAAAAAATACAAAAAAATGGAAAAATGTCTTGAAAAAAATAGAAAAAAAGAAGAAGAGAAATCCATTCATTCAATTGTGAAAATCACTTCGGTGGCACCTTGGCCAAGTACCATGGTGAAAACCAAGAAATCGACACCATGTGTAGAGGCTTCACTCCTCTTTCCTTTGGAGCTCTACTTGATCTTTTCATTCCATTTTCGTTCATCCTCCACTTCATAATGACCTTTTTCACACACACCATGGCTTGTGAATTTTTTGACATTCCCCTCACTTGCTTTGTGACACATAGTAGGTTGGTCCTATCCCTCATTGGGGCATCTCCTTAACCTTAGCTATGGGTTAAGATACTAAGCATCTCACGGTCAGAGAAACTACCCTCTTTGTCTGTCTACTTGTCTATTTCTGTCATAAAATGTCCTAAAAAAATCCAAAAAAAAAATCATAAAAATGTCTTGAAAAAAATAAAAAAAAAAAAATCGAAAAAAAAAGAAAAAAAAAAAAAAATCATAAAATGTCCTGAAAAATCTAAAAAAACCATAAAATGTCCTGAAATAATCCAAAAAAACCATAAAATGTCCTGAAATAATCCAAAAAAACCATAAAATGTCCTGAAAAAATCCAACAAAATAAAAAAATGTCTTGAAGAAATCCAAAAAAATCAAAAATTCCAAAAAATAGTGACACTTACATATCACCACACAACTTTGAACTTCAAAAAAATCAAAACATGCAAGTGTTGACAATCAAGCAAACATTATAACATATATATCAACTCATCTTTTAAATCCAACCAAACACATAAACTGTAATGAGAATCATTCTACATCAAAGCAGGGCCCCTGTTTGTTGATCTTTGCTTATTTTATGATTTTATCTTTGGTGACATGTCTTTTAGCTTCTTCAGGATGTCTTCGACTAGAGAGGTGAGGATGGGGTATGTTCACTTGTTTGTTGTTTGTGGATTGTTTCTTATTCACAAGATGACTCGTCTTAAGACATGGTTGTCTAAAACCATCAAGAACCTATGAGTCTAATGTAGATGAGAGCATTCCTTGTCTAATAGTGTCTTCCATGCAATAAGTATTCAAGTCATCTAAGGTTCTTATACCTAGATGGTTATACTTCATTACTAAATAAAAATGAAAATAGTATTCAAATTGTCTAGATGCTCATGTTATCTATACACTTATACTAATTAGTGACATAATAAGCTTGATGATGATAAAAGCACTTAAAAGGAACAAGAGGCTTCATCACCTTCATTCTCTTCCATCTTGCATTTCATTTTCTTCATCTTTCTTGTCGCAGAGAAATAAATCAATTGCTTAACTCACTGATATATGTCTCTTGAATCAAATCTCAAATCAATCAACCTACTTCTCGAAATTTCATGCCCGCTTAATCAATCAGTCAATCCATCATTGTAACACCTTGTCTTGCATAAGCATCATTCTAAATCAGCTCAATCAACTTCGTTAGCTCATCAACCTGACTATACTGATCATTTCCATCAATTGTTCAGTTACACCCTCAATTGTGCATTTTCATCAAAATGTACATCACTGCTTTATCACTCTCACAATATCAGGTATCTAATCATTTTCTAGACATCTATTGAGAGATTAATCTTCTTACAATCTATTTGATCAATCTCTCGAGGGGGCATATCATTCTTATCATCCATTAAACTGTCTCATGCTTGTTCATTATCCATTTACATAAATGATCATATATGTCCCATGGTTGTTCACTAATCATTTGCATAAGTGATCATTCTTGTTCATTTCCATTCAATATCCATTTCATAAATGTTCATGTATGTTTGCATTAACATTCATGTCCATTTTCACTATCGTTCATACCCGTTTGCATAATAAATCATAATAATTCATAATCCATTTGCATAATAAGTCATAAACATCATTTCCATATTAAATCAATTATCATTATCATCCATAATTTTTTCATATTAATCTCCATTAATCTATCAATTATCATAGTCATTGATTATTATTTCATAATAAATCAATTATCATAACTTGCATATTAGTCATATCATTTTCATAAATCATTCATGAAATATTGCATTTTAGTAAAGCATCTTTAATCATTTTATTCATATTTAATCATTTAGGTACATTTTAATCTAATAACCCTTTATCACTTCCATTCTCATCCATAACACTTAACCCAACAATGTGGGATAATGGCATTTCCTTCTCTCACATCTTTTATCCCACATTTCATCTTCAACCTCAAGGAACTCCTATTTGAATGGGATTTCCCTCTCATTTTAGCTCTCACAAAATTTTCTCACAAATTTACATACGCATATCATCTTTGCATCTTGATTGCATTTCTCATTCACCATAGTCTCTTTATTGCATTCTATGCTCAGAAAATCTGAGAGCAAATGCATAAACAAAGATCTTGGTGATAGGGAGACAATGAAGATTGATTTATTTTAAAAGCATTGTTTTGTTTCTGTAGTTTAGCTTTACATTTCTGGTTTTGCTTTTGATTAGAATGGCTCTATTGATGTGGGCTGAAATGGTGGTTCTTACTCCATAGAATCATGCATTTTTATGGCTCTATAGAATGGACACCCAACCATTATCATTTTCTATTAACCACTCTCATTTATTTATTTTACTATTAAAACCACTAGGAGTCAAATCTAATAGCTAGACCTACATATGCTTGAAAAGAGGGATCCTTCTTGTTAATTTTCTATAACTTGTAAATGAGGAGTCAAAATTTGGCATATTTTTAGTAAGAAGAAAGCTAATTCTATCCCTATATAGTGGTAAACATATTTTCTCAAAGTTGTAACTTTTAGCTATTTTATAAATATATTAAAATCTAGTTGTTTCTATACAATTTTGGATGAGGCATAACTTTCACTTAAATATTATTGAAAATTAGAAGAAAAAAATTAATTTTACCAGAATAATGCAAGGATTTCAATTTTATAATTATATTTAAGTTTTTGATAGCTATTTTTTGGAAAATTTGTAAAAACATTTACTGGTTAAAAATGAATGATTTAAGCATCCAAACTTCATACAATTTGTAAATATTTACTTGCATCTTTTTGGAGGGGGAGTAATTTTAGATTTAATCCAATTTTTGGAGGGTTTGTAAGGCATGATTAAGGTGCCTCTTTGTGTATCATGGATCCAAAATTATATTTTTTAACTTCATATGGTTTCCATCCATTGAAAGTAAAATACAATAATTTATTCAGTTTAAAGGACTATAAAAAATTATATATAAAAACCAAATGCAATTTACAAGGGATTGTGATTTTTTTAATCAAAATAAGTTAGATGAGGCAATGGTAATTATTGGCCTCCATATATTTGATAATTTACACTTTTACTTTATCAATTGTATAACTCCTAAGAAAATGTGGGATAAATTTAATCAATTATTTGGTACAACAAATGAATTCAAAATACTTCAATTAGATGTTGAATTAACAATATTTTATCTTGATTCTTTTCCTTTTATTAAAAAATTATTGGTTAATTTTAAGTCTTTTCTTTATTAAATTCAATGTTGTGGTAAAAATTAGATAAAGAATGTGTATTCTAGATTTTTTCAAAGATAAAAGGCCCTTATCATTTTTTTTTTCTACCTTATACTCTATGACGGATACTCTTTGAACAAGATTTGTCATTCATACTTTTAAACTATTTTGTTAGAGATTCATATGAGAATAATCTAAATTAATGTCCATGGATTTTATCACCTATTCAAAAAGTAAAGCACTAGTAATCCACTCATCTAATTGAAAAGGTAAGAAATCTTAAAAAAAAAAAATCAATTTCAAGAGTTGAGAAATCATCTATGAAGAAGAACAAAATCAAATAATATTCATCTTATTCTCAATCATGTAAGAATGTTCCAATTCAAAGAATAAAAGTAGAGGACCATGTAATTTATGTAAATTATAGAATCATGACATCAAGTTATGTCATAAAATAATTATGGCTTTGGAAAAGGCCATGAAGAAACACAAGATTTATATTCCTAAATCTAGTAAGTCATAGGCACTTACAATTAGAGGTTTGGATTCATTCATAAATATTTGGATGGCTAAATCAAGAGTCTTCCATACATCACATGAATAATTCACATCATCTTCTTTTGTTTGTTTCTAATAGTACTACTTCTCAATTTTTAGTGGGTAACTCTTCATAAAATCTATTTTTGGGGTTTGTTATAGTAAAATTTACAGAGGGTTGCATTAAGTTTTCCCTCTTTGTTCCTAAAATTTTGGATAGTCTTCATATATACTAGATTTTTCATACTAGGAATGAAAAGTTAATTGAGTTTTCACCACATGATGTTTTTATTCAAGAACTTTAGTATCTAGAGAGGATCATTGCTTCAAACACAACTATTTGTAGGTCTAAATTATATAATTCTCATGGTTGAGTCATGTTGTGATAGATCACACTCTATCCATGCTAAATATTTGAGTAAATGTTAACACAAGAGGTTTGGATACCTCATTTATTGGTATCCTTAGTAGTTGAGTATATAGGAGATCTATAGTGTTTATGATTCATAAGGTTTCATTTATAGAGGGAATTTTTTGAGGTTATCTTTGTAAAAATTATTAGTAACCCTTTTCTAGGTGTAAAGTCCATCATGCTACTACATTATGTGATTGGTTCATAATGACATCCCATTTCCAAATCATACTTTCTTAGGTTCCAAATATGCACCCACCTTCATTGATGATCCCTCTCATTGCACATGGGTGTATTCTCTTATCCACAAGAGTTATGTATTCTCCACTTTTAGCCACTTTTAGGACTTGTAGGACTTTAAATGTCTTCATGGAGAAGTCATGCTCTATTTGATGGATATGCAAAGATAATGTGGGGAATATTTTAACTCTAAGCCTTTCAAGACTATTACACTAAGCATGGTAATCACCATTAGTATTCGGTTTCCTATATTCCTTAATGGAATTTTTTCATTGAAATAAAAATAGATCCCTAAGGGAGATGAAAATTTGTATGTTTCAATCTTAATCTATGGCTCCATCATTTTAAGTTGAAGCAATTAATAGTGTCAGCTATATTCTGAACTACATTCCCCATTATAATATTCAAAATATTAATATAAAAGAGGATCAATCCATTATCAAACATGATGTTTCCTTCTTTAAGGTGTTCCATAGTGATTCTTTGGCATTCATAATAGATATTTGAAATTTAAGGTAATAGACAAGAAGTTTCAACCATACATCTATGTTGGATATTGCAAGGATATGAAATATTATAGGTTCTTTGATCCTTGTAAGGAAGCTAAGGTAATGGATTAACTTCCTACACTAATCTTGTGAGGAGGATAATGCAAAAATTTATAGATCTTTTCAATATTTATAAAAAATTAACATAAATAAACATAAATATCATGTATACCACAACACAATGATTTATGTAGGGAAAACCCTTTCAAGAGAAAAACCCCACACTCCAAAAGCCACCCAATATATTATTCATAAATCACAAAGATTACAATATACATGTAGAGGAAGCTTCTCACAAGAGTATCACCAACTAGAGATCTAGAAGTAACATGATCACTATTAGACTCTTAGAATACATCACAATGCATAGTTGTAATATAATTCCCTCATAAAATAGGGTTGTCTTCTATCAAAATTTTAACCAACAAAATATCAATTGTCCTATGGAAAATGAGTGTTCCAACATTCATAATAATTATATCTCTAAATTTATAATAAAAGAGGCTTCCAATATTCCAAGGTAGGATTGTTACCTATGGAAAATGAGTGTTCTTCATTGACTAATAATAATACATAGGCTTTAGTTCCTCTTCTTAAGGTAAGAAAGATGGTTTGATGCAACTGAGTATACCACACAAAATATGCAAGTGATGGTTCCATTGAGATACAAGGCTTGTCTTATAGCTAATGGTTTCTAAAAAGTTGAGGGAATCGATTGCTCAAATATATTTTACCTATATCCAAGATGAATTCAATTTTCGTTATTGTCAATATTGGCATGGTGTGATGGTTTAAAGGTGGCATTGTTGTTCTTGCCACCAAGGTTCAAGCCCCGTTGGGGAGGTATTGTTGAGTGGTTGTATTCTGGTTCATAACTCCAGTCAAAAGCGTTTACCCCTTGAATGAAAAAAAATAAAAAAATTCTTTATTATTTCTATTTTTGTATCTTAGAGATGACTGATGTATCTAATAAATGTGAAATTTTTATTTTTATATGGTGATCTTCATGAGGAGATCTACATGGACTAGTTTGTAAGCTTCAATTAGGAATCTTCACTTATTTAAAAGTTATGACGTTCTTCGTATGGTTTCAAATAATCCTTCTCAATTTTTTCATGAGAATATTGATGGTTTTTGGCTTATATATTGTTTCAATTGCTACCGTATAGATCACATAGTATACATCCAAAGACATGGAGATGATCTTTTGATGCTAGCATTATATGTTAATGACTTTATTCTCACTAGTTGAAGAACTATATTTGTGAATAATTATAACATCTTAAGTTTGGGATGAATTGAAAGATGAAGTTGTGATGGACAAAAAAATATTGAAGGAAATGGAGTATCAAGTGAATTTTATTATGTAAATATTGCAATATGCATAAAAATAAACAAAGATCTATGTAGATAAAGGTTGAAATTCTAGTCAATTCTTAATTGAAATATAGCTTTTCTCCAAGTTAAGTCTACTAAACTCTCTAATGTGTTCAAAAAAGAAATAAAATTTACACCAAGTTATGTTAGACTATTTGAAATTCTAGAAAAAAATAATATAGTGGCATATCAATTTTCAATACAATCAACTCCAAATAGAATCCATATTGTGTTTTGTATGTTGCTTCTTAAGTGGTATATATAGCTAATCTAAATCATATACTTAATTGGGATACCTTCTAGACCTACTTATTAAATGGTATAAAGCTAATCTAACCTATCTGAGATTTAATAAAATTAGTCATGGAACACCTAAGGAGGCTCAATTGAAAATTGTTCTTCTAGTATCACATAATTTAACAACATAAGGTTGAATAAAAATAACATTTTAAGAGTGAAACTTAGGACCATAAGCAAGAGATGAAGTATTTGTTTCTTAATTTATTTTAAAGGAATTATATTTGATATAAAGCTTAAATAAGAGAGAATTATTATATAGTATGCTAGGAAACAATAATTATTATTATGATTAAATGATTGGTTAATGTGTTTATGCATGTTCATAAGTAGAATTTGACAAGTACACAAGAATATTTAGATCAATTTATATTTCACAATATGTTAAATTTAATAGTACAAATGAGTATTTTTAAATTCAATTATTGAAATTGATGAATTTAACTTATTATTATTATTAACAATGCCGACTAATAGTAGCAGTCACAAATAAGTTTCCAAAATTGTCAGGGGAAAGATATCAATCATGGGATTTAAACATAATGCAAAATATGAAAGGAATTAGAATAAAATGTGATGTGATACACCTATCAATAGGTCCTCCAAATTAATAATTTGTTAGATATGCATGCAAGTGAGGCCAACACTTGGAGATACAAAAAAGCTTTGAATATGAACCAAAGCAAGGAAAAACCATCAAAATATGCTAGGAGAAAATGAAAAAAAAGGGAGGAGAGAAAAAATATATTCAAGACAAAGAATTCATCAAATGAAGGTTTCAATCATAGGAAAAACTAGTTCCTCTTGTTAAAAAAAATGAAGTCAACTAGTTACAATGGACTCTAAAACAAGAAAAACCTAGAATAAAAAATATGAGAAACCATTGTATAATGAGTTTCTTGTAGAAATACCATTTAAAGCTATTAAAATTTTTAGATTTAGCACTAATAAGAAAGTATTGAAACCATTCTTGTCCTAGATCACTATTAAAAAAATGGATTATGATCTTTTTCCTATAAAACTCTGCAACCATGTATTTGCCATGGACACAAGTAAAAATATTTGCAACCTTCTCAAGGTCATTATTAACATCTACATATTTCATGCTTTCATTTGTCAAAATATTGTCACAAAATGTGACCAACAATTCCCAAATATTGTTTCCTGCAACTTGTTGATTTCAAAAACTCTCGCCGTGAGTGAATTTTTGAAAAGGGAGTGGTTCATAAAATTATTCTCCACACATTACAACTATTTCTCATGAAAGTGGATAACACTACTCACAAACTGATCTTTCTCACTTGCAATCTTGGTCTTTTTTATTATTTTCCTTTATTATCCTCCATGTTTAACCAATTATGTCCCATGCCTAGTAACATGTTATCTAAATATTTTGTCCATGAGCTAAGTGATAATCCTGATGGAACCTTCAAATTTTGCAAATGTGAAGTGCCCATGTTGAAAAATTTGGCTTTGCACACTTAGAAATGCACTTGGAAAATTTTCCCAAGTGACCTACTTTGGAGGGTCATAATTCAAAGCTAGTTAACTTTCGTACCAAACCCCTTCGTGAGTGTATTAATTTGATAGATGTGAACATTTATGTCTTATTTTAGCTTCCCATGATGAATTTTGATAGGGTTTTGAAAAGAAAAGATGGAGGGTTTTGAGACTATTTTGTTGTTTGCATACTCTCAGTCTTGCGAAGTGGCCTCCTATTCAAATTGATATTTCATAGCTAGATGATAACCATGAAAAATGGATTGGTGCCTTGCATTCCCCTCACATTCATATGCTCCCTGGTTTGATTTTAGAGCCATAAGATCAAATTTGGTATTTTTACCAAGCCAAAATCAAATACAATTTGTTCTATTTTTATACCTACATTTTCATAATGCTTTAAGTCAACTTTGATCCTTAATATCTCATGAAGAATGTGGATTGAATGAAATCTATATTGCACACATACTCATTGGACATAAATGATCTAATGTTTCCAATGGTAGCTTCTCAGAAGAAGATTTGGTATATTTTCGAGATGGTAACTTGGTGAGCCCTAATTGGTTTTTGATAGGTGCAGTTGCAGAAAAGTTTGACTAAGCCACTTTGGCATTGAATATCTTACACCTCAAAATATATTTTTTTGAACCATTTGTTGCAATGAGTTTTTTATTCAAATTTTTGCATTTTCATGGCTCCAAGAGATTGTTTGACTAGTTATTTAGGGCGATTCTAGAGGCCATTGGTCCTATTTTGATCACTGTGCAAAGGTGCTAGAAAGAAAATTCTAATGACAACCCACTTCAATTTTTCTCACCAGAAGCATGTGGAGGAAACATTAGGTCAATTGAGGATGGAATTTGCGTCAATTTTTTTTTTTTAACCAATCCTACATGGGGACCCGACATGCTTTGCACAGTTATGAAGATTGTAAGTGTTGCAATGTTGGTAAAGAGACACAATCACTAGTGTTGTAATCATGGACCACATTTCATAAGGGGCAATCAAGGTCACCATTTCTCAAAGGAAAATGATTCATTGAGATTATGATGATCACTCATATTGAAAAGGGATTGTTTTCAGTCCACAAGTCACAAATTTAAGACAGTCAATATGACAAGTAGAGAAGTTGATTGAAATAAGAAATGGTATGCTGGTGTAAGATTGGGAAATCAATTGAATTGCTTGCTAGCATTTTAAGCATCCCTTCAATTTTTTGCTAAAACAAATGCACAAGGAAAGAAAGTAGAATGATGTGTTTACTTTTCCATCTCCCACACCATCTATGCTTGAGGAGTCATGCACATCATCATTTCATAAACAAAAAACAATTGGGTTTGATGAGTAGATGGTGTTTCACTTAGGGACTATGATGAAGTCATATCCTCATCTCGAAATGCTTGATAGTCTTTAAGCAATCAAAGCACATATCATAGATGCTTGATTGTTTCCTAGAGAGTGCTCTTTCATACTTGCAAGAGAGGCTACATGTCAAGAGGTTCCAGATAATGGTCATAAACAGTAGAAGCAAGCATGGCATAAAGGAAAATTAATGTGTTGAAACCAATGAAAGACAATAAATACTTTGCAAACTTCTTAGTGAAAATGTGACCTTTCTAGCACTCTTGATGACTATAATGACCTTCTTGATAGTCAATTGACTGCACAACCTCTTGACTATTTTGTTTTCCCAGTTTACTAACAATATCCAACACTCCAAAAGCTTTAAGGATATGGAATTAAACCTGCTATAAGAGTAGAAGCACAATATTTTATGGTCTCTCTCTCAAGTTGATTGTTAAGATAGCCATCAAGTTGAAGGCCACATCAAGCCTCAAAATCAGCATGGAACTTAAAACAGAGGATTGGTTTGAAGCAGAAGAAAAATTTAGAACTGTGCAAAGAGAATTGGATGCAAAGTATTCTTAAGTTGACATTTCACATGGAAATTAAGGGTACTTTGCAACCTTTGTAATGAGATGAGGGATCGAGAGAGCGTAGCTATGTATCCAGAGAAATCTCGAGAACCATATTTTTAAGGTGTTGGCATTGATATTTGGAAATGTTAATGTTGCAAAATAGATGTGCCATTGTGTTAGATGAGGGAGGTCAAGTTGCTATTTCAAAATAGATCATTACGAAGGTACAAGAAACTGATGAAGGGAGCATCTTTATTCAATTTCCAAAGGAATGGGTAATTCTTGTACTCACAATGAAATGTATTAGGTTGTTTGTATGCTTTCAATTTTGGCGCAGAGCATTGGAGGGTTTCAAGGAATAGTCAATGCATTTTGAAAGGGATTGAGGGTTATAAAGAATTGGCACAGATTCAAAATGGGAGTAGACTAGGTTTGGAAGTGGATTGGGGATGTACTTCAGAGTATTTTTTAGCTCCTCACAGTACGATAAGGGATTCAAGAACGATGGAAATGCATCTAGGGAAGGCTTGAGAACTATTTCATAAAGTGAAACACCTAGTTTCAAGCCATAAATGTGTTAAGTTATATCACTGATTTTGGGATAGCAGCAAATGAAAATGTTGAGAAGAAATCAACCCTAAATTTATGACGCGATCAGAGGGAACATACACCATTTCAAAGACAAATTCATAGCATGAAGGTCGTGCAAGGCACTGAAGATGGGTATGACTGTTGGGATGATTAAGCATAAGAGGATGAGCCGATGATTTGTGACTCACTACCACTTGCAGATTATGCGATGAAGGGTCATTTTCATTATGATTCCATGGGGGTGTAACCACAAAGCCAAGAGAATGATGCAAGGAAACTCAACGCTT
>VDFB02257897.1:0-46401 GCA_007258455.2 Sequoia sempervirens
CTAAAATGGTTATACAAAGATGAAGATACAAAAAAAGAACATACTAAAATAAATATACATGTTGAACAAAATGGTAATTAATTTGATCTTATGAAGAAAATGGGATATGATGGTAAAAATACTTTTGGCTTATAGAAACAAGGTATCTTGGAACCAATACAACCTACTTGTACACAAAAAGTCCCTAGTTTAGGATATGATACACAAAAAGATAAGACCTTGAGTATCGCACGTGCTTCAAGTAAGGAAGTAGAGTCCTCTAATGCTACACAGACCAACAAGGAAAGTGCCATTGATGACTTCATTGACATTTATGACTATGATAGTGTCCCTCCCCCTAAACCTGATCATAATATTTGTACCCTTGAATCCATTCAAAATCTTGAATCGAATCATGATTCTTTACCCTTGGTTCACTTTGAACTCATTGATTTCAATCAGAAGGGACCACCACAACTGTATGTATTTGAAAATGATGAGGCAATCATAATTTTTTTAGGAGCATGAGAAGACACACCCCTTGAGGATCATAAAGAAGGATTCATCATAGAACTCAACAGTGTGGCTTATTTTGGGGGGAGTTCCAAGCCTTTTAGTAACAAAATTATTGAAAATATAAATAGGTCTTCTAGTGAAAATCGCTTTGTGACACCATTAGACCCAAAAAAATTAAAAATAAAGGATGTATCCAAAGGTGAAAACCTCTCTGAGGTGCTCGAGGATGGAAGGCTTGACACACTTCCCTTAGCAGTATATCATGAAAAATCATCTATGTTGGTGGAGAAGATAGTACTAGAAAATCTAGGCACAGAAGAAAAACTAAAGATAATTCATTTAGTAGAATCATTAACACCTGAAGAGAGAATAGAGCATATATAGTTTTACAAGGAAAGACAAGTTAACTTTGCATGGTCCTATGCAAATATGCCAGGACTTGATCCAGATCTAGTAATGCATCACCTTTCTTTGCCAACAGGGGAAAAATATGTTAAACAAAAGTTGAGAAAAATGAACCCACACATTGCTCTATTGGTAAAAGTTGAATTACAAAAGTTGCTAGATGTGGGATTTATTAGACCTATTGACTATGCTAATTGTATTTCAAATTTAGTACCTATTTCAAAACCTGATGGGGGCATCCAATTTTTCATATATTTTAGAGATTTAAACAAAGCTTGTCCTAAGGATGACTTCCCACTTCCAAACATTGACATGATAGTAGATTTGATAGTAGGGAACGAAATGTTATCCCTCATGGATGGTTTCTTAGGCTAAAATCAGATTAAAATTGCTCCTAAATATCAAATTAAGACAACATTCACTTTTCCTTGGGGAACCTTCTGTTGGAATGTCATTCCCTTTGGGTTGAAGAACGTCGAAGCTACCTACCAATGTGCAATGACCACTATCTTCCATGACATGATGCATAACTATTTGGAAGACTATGTAGATGATTTTTTGGGAAAATCCTACACCAAAGTTGGACATCTAGAGATCGTGGATAATTTTTTCACAAGATTAGAACAATACAAGGTCTAATTGAATCCAAAGAAATGTGATTTTGGGGTAACCTCTAGAAAAATCCTTGGATAAATTGTCTCATATAATGGAATTGAAGTTGATTCTACAAAAATAAAAGCTATACTTGAAATTCCTTCACCTAAGAATATCAGTTAGTTGAGATCATTACAAGGAAAACTTTACTCTACCCATCATTTTATAGCACAAATTGCATATAAATGTTAACCCTTTAAACATATGTTACACAAGAATGTTTCATTTAGATGAGACAACACATGTGAACACAATTTTCATAAAATCAAAGAATATCTGATGACACTACCAGTATTAGTACCTCCTAGAGATGAAAAGCCTTTACTTCTATATATATCCACAACCACCACAACACTAGGGGAACTTTTGGCACAACATGACTCTGAAGGAAAGGAATGTGCAATCTATTACATCAGTCATACTCTAGTGGGATACGAGCTCAATTATAGCTCTATTGAAAGAGCATGCCTTGCTATAGCTTTTGCATCATAGAAGCTAATAAATTACATGCTTACACACTAGGCAAAGCTCATTTCAAAAATTGATCCTCTTAAGTACATCTTGAACAAAGCAGCACTCACAGGACGATTAGCTTAATGGGTGATGATTCTTAGCTATTTTGATATTGAGTACATAGAAAGAAAAGAAATCAAAGGAAAAGCTATCATAGATCAACTTGTTGATGATCTTGTGACAGATGATCATCCTCTTATTACAAATTTTCTTAATGAATCAATCTTCAACATGGAATCTACACATCTGTGGAATTTATATTTCGATGGATCCTTCACATAAGGTGGTTCTGGCACTGGAATTCTCTTTGTCACTCCACAAGGGGATCATATACCTAAAGCTTATAAGATATAGTTTCCATGTACCAATAATATTGTAGAATATGAGGTATTACTTTCTTGGCTTCGTATAGTTGTGCAATGGAAGATCCTTGAGTTGCGTGTTCTTGGTGACTCTCAGCTAGTGATCAGACAAGTTAATGATGACTATAAAACAAAAGATAAAAAAATGATTCCTTACAAAAGAATGGTGGATGACTTCAAGGCCTATTTCACATCAATCGCTTTTGAGAAGATTTATCGAGATAACAACAAAGCTATTGATGCAATGGCAACAATTGGTTCACTTGTAGAAATTCCAAGTAATGCCACTTATTGTGAGTTCCTGGTAGAACCTCTTTTGGAACTTGCTGACAATATACCACAATCTGAGATGATTTGTCTCATTGTTGGTCCTAATTCCCAATGGTATGGGGATATTTATACCTATCTTTGAGATAACACCTTTCCATCAAACCTATCCAATAAATCTCGTAAAACCTTTATTCCTCAAGCTTCCCACTATGTGATCTTAGCCGATACCATTTTCCATCGAGGTCTCGATGGTACTTTACTCAAATGTATTGAGCACAATGAGGTCAAAATTGCTTTACAAGAAGTACATGAAGGTATATGTGGGGCACATTCTAGCGGTCCTACCTTAGCCAATAAACTATTGCGTATGGGTTATTATTGGCCTACAGTGGAAAAGGATACTTATTAGTTTGTTAAAAAATGCAAGCAGTGTCAAAAAAATGCAGACTTGATACATTCTCCTGTATAGGAATTATAGTCTCTTGCTACACCATGTCCTTTTTATCAGTGGGGAATTGATCTTATGGGCAAGATCCATCCACCTTCATCCAATGGTCATAAGTTCATTCTCATTTCCACTGACTATTTCAAAAAATGGATTGAAGTTGTTCCTCTTACTCATATCACTGGAAAAAAATAGCCACCTTCATACTAAACTACATCATTTGTCGTTATTTCATTCCTCTATCCATCATCATAGATAATGTTCATCCATTCAAAAATTAGGATGTTCGCAAACTCTATGAGAAATTCCATATACACCATCATTTTTCCACACCTTACTATCCTCAACGTAATGACCAAGATGAGGCTTCTAATAAAAAAATCTCAAAATTCTTATAAAGATGGTCAATGAAGTTGGTTGAGATTGGCATATTCAATTGAATCCTGCACTGTGGGATTATTGCATGAGTGTCCACACTCCCATAGGTGCTACCCCATATTCCCTTGTCTATGGCTCTGAAGCCATCTTTCCCATCAAGGTCAAGTTTCCCTCTTTGCGCATCTCTTTGCACAATCAAATCAGTGATGAAGAATATTGAGTTTCCCATTTGCAGGATTTGGAACTATTGGATGAATGAAGAAAAATTGCTTTCAATCATTGTAGAGCATACTAACAACAGATGTGTTGAAGTTATAATCAGAAAGTGAAACCACGTACATTTGAGGTTGGGGATCTTGTTTTTCGTGAAAATCCTCATACTCAACAAGATAGAGAAAAGAAGGGTAAATTTGAGCCTAACTAGTTGGGTCCATATGTTATCATTATTGTGTATGTATCTAGGGCATACCAATTCAACAGTATGCACTTTCACAAGTTTTATACCTAAATGCTTTAGAGGGTACAATATTTTCAAAGTCCTAAAAAAAAAGGAAAAAAGTCATGAAAAAATACAAAAAAATGGAAAAATGTCTTGAAAAAAATAGAAAAAAAGAAGAAGAGAAATCCATTCATTCAATTGTGAAAATCACTTCGGTGGCACCTTGGCCAAGTACCATGGTGAAAACCAAGAAATCGACACCATGTGTAGAGGCTTCACTCCTCTTTCCTTTGGAGCTCTACTTGATCTTTTCATTCCATTTTCGTTCATCCTCCACTTCATAATGACCTTTTTCACACACACCATGGCTTGTGAATTTTTTGACATTCCCCTCACTTGCTTTGTGACACATAGTAGGTTGGTCCTATCCCTCATTGGGGCATCTCCTTAACCTTAGCTATGGGTTAAGATACTAAGCATCTCACGGTCAGAGAAACTACCCTCTTTGTCTGTCTACTTGTCTATTTCTGTCATAAAATGTCCTAAAAAAATCCAAAAAAAAAATCATAAAATGTCTTGAAAAAAATCATAAAATGTCTTGAAAAAATCCAAAGAAAAATCATAAAATGTCCTAAAAAAATCCAAAAAAAATCATAAAATGTCCTGAAAAATCTAAAAAAACCATAAAATGTCCTGAAATAATCCAAAAAAACCATAAAATGTCCTGAAATAATCCAAAAAAACCATAAAATGTCCTGAAAAAATCCAACAAAATAAAAAAATGTCTTGAAGAAATCCAAAAAAATCAAAAATTCCAAAAAATAGTGACACTTACATATCACCACACAACTTTGAACTTCAAAAAAATCAAAACATGCAAGTGTTGACAATCAAGCAAACATTATAACATATATATCAACTCATCTTTTAAATCCAACCAAACACATAAACTGTAATGAGAATCATTCTACATCAAAGCAGGGCCCCTGTTTGTTGATCTTTGCTTATTTTATGATTTTATCTTTGGTGACATGTCTTTTAGCTTCTTCAGGATGTCTTCGACTAGAGAGGTGAGGATGGGGTATGTTCACTTGTTTGTTGTTTGTGGATTGTTTCTTATTCACAAGATGACTCGTCTTAAGACATGGTTGTCTAAAACCATCAAGAACCTATGAGTCTAATGTAGATGAGAGCATTCCTTGTCTAATAGTGTCTTCCATGCAATAAGTATTCAAGTCATCTAAGGTTCTTATACCTAGATGGTTATACTTCATTACTAAATAAAAATGAAAATAGTATTCAAATTGTCTAGATGCTCATGTTATCTATACACTTATACTAATTAGTGACATAATAAGCTTGATGATGATAAAAGCACTTAAAAGGAACAAGAGGCTTCATCACCTTCATTCTCTTCCATCTTGCATTTCATTTTCTTCATCTTTCTTGTCGCAGAGAAATAAATCAATTGCTTAACTCACTGATATATGTCTCTTGAATCAAATCTCAAATCAATCAACCTACTTCTCGAAATTTCATGCCCGCTTAATCAATCAGTCAATCCATCATTGTAACACCTTGTCTTGCATAAGCATCATTCTAAATCAGCTCAATCAACTTCGTTAGCTCATCAACCTGACTATACTGATCATTTCCATCAATTGTTCAGTTACACCCTCAATTGTGCATTTTCATCAAAATGTACATCACTGCTTTATCACTCTCACAATATCAGGTATCTAATCATTTTCTAGACATCTATTGAGAGATTAATCTTCTTACAATCTATTTGATCAATCTCTCGAGGGGGCATATCATTCTTATCATCCATTAAACTGTCTCATGCTTGTTCATTATCCATTTACATAAATGATCATATATGTCCCATGGTTGTTCACTAATCATTTGCATAAGTGATCATTCTTGTTCATTTCCATTCAATATCCATTTCATAAATGTTCATGTATGTTTGCATTAACATTCATGTCCATTTTCACTATCGTTCATACCCGTTTGCATAATAAATCATAATAATTCATAATCCATTTGCATAATAAGTCATAAACATCATTTCCATATTAAATCAATTATCATTATCATCCATAATTTTTTCATATTAATCTCCATTAATCTATCAATTATCATAGTCATTGATTATTATTTCATAATAAATCAATTATCATAACTTGCATATTAGTCATATCATTTTCATAAATCATTCATGAAATATTGCATTTTAGTAAAGCATCTTTAATCATTTTATTCATATTTAATCATTTAGGTACATTTTAATCTAATAACCCTTTATCACTTCCATTCTCATCCATAACACTTAACCCAACAATGTGGGATAATGGCATTTCCTTCTCTCACATCTTTTATCCCACATTTCATCTTCAACCTCAAGGAACTCCTATTTGAATGGGATTTCCCTCTCATTTTAGCTCTCACAAAATTTTCTCACAAATTTACATACGCATATCATCTTTGCATCTTGATTGCATTTCTCATTCACCATAGTCTCTTTATTGCATTCTATGCTCAGAAAATCTGAGAGCAAATGCATAAACAAAGATCTTGGTGATAGGGAGACAATGAAGATTGATTTATTTTAAAAGCATTGTTTTGTTTCTGTAGTTTAGCTTTACATTTCTGGTTTTGCTTTTGATTAGAATGGCTCTATTGATGTGGGCTGAAATGGTGGTTCTTACTCCATAGAATCATGCATTTTTATGGCTCTATAGAATGGACACCCAACCATTATCATTTTCTATTAACCACTCTCATTTATTTATTTTACTATTAAAACCACTAGGAGTCAAATCTAATAGCTAGACCTACATATGCTTGAAAAGAGGGATCCTTCTTGTTAATTTTCTATAACTTGTAAATGAGGAGTCAAAATTTGGCATATTTTTAGTAAGAAGAAAGCTAATTCTATCCCTATATAGTGGTAAACATATTTTCTCAAAGTTGTAACTTTTAGCTATTTTATAAATATATTAAAATCTAGTTGTTTCTATACAATTTTGGATGAGGCATAACTTTCACTTAAATATTATTGAAAATTAGAAGAAAAAAATTAATTTTACCAGAATAATGCAAGGATTTCAATTTTATAATTATATTTAAGTTTTTGATAGCTATTTTTTGGAAAATTTGTAAAAACATTTACTGGTTAAAAATGAATGATTTAAGCATCCAAACTTCATACAATTTGTAAATATTTACTTGCATCTTTTTGGAGGGGGAGTAATTTTAGATTTAATCCAATTTTTGGAGGGTTTGTAAGGCATGATTAAGGTGCCTCTTTGTGTATCATGGATCCAAAATTATATTTTTTAACTTCATATGGTTTCCATCCATTGAAAGTAAAATACAATAATTTATTCAGTTTAAAGGACTATAAAAAATTATATATAAAAACCAAATGCAATTTACAAGGGATTGTGATTTTTTTAATCAAAATAAGTTAGATGAGGCAATGGTAATTATTGGCCTCCATATATTTGATAATTTACACTTTTACTTTATCAATTGTATAACTCCTAAGAAAATGTGGGATAAATTTAATCAATTATTTGGTACAACAAATGAATTCAAAATACTTCAATTAGATGTTGAATTAACAATATTTTATCTTGATTCTTTTCCTTTTATTAAAAAATTATTGGTTAATTTTAAGTCTTTTCTTTATTAAATTCAATGTTGTGGTAAAAATTAGATAAAGAATGTGTATTCTAGATTTTTTCAAAGATAAAAGGCCCTTATCATTTTTTTTTTCTACCTTATACTCTATGACGGATACTCTTTGAACAAGATTTGTCATTCATACTTTTAAACTATTTTGTTAGAGATTCATATGAGAATAATCTAAATTAATGTCCATGGATTTTATCACCTATTCAAAAAGTAAAGCACTAGTAATCCACTCATCTAATTGAAAAGGTAAGAAATCTTAAAAAAAAAAAATCAATTTCAAGAGTTGAGAAATCATCTATGAAGAAGAACAAAATCAAATAATATTCATCTTATTCTCAATCATGTAAGAATGTTCCAATTCAAAGAATAAAAGTAGAGGACCATGTAATTTATGTAAATTATAGAATCATGACATCAAGTTATGTCATAAAATAATTATGGCTTTGGAAAAGGCCATGAAGAAACACAAGATTTATATTCCTAAATCTAGTAAGTCATAGGCACTTACAATTAGAGGTTTGGATTCATTCATAAATATTTGGATGGCTAAATCAAGAGTCTTCCATACATCACATGAATAATTCACATCATCTTCTTTTGTTTGTTTCTAATAGTACTACTTCTCAATTTTTAGTGGGTAACTCTTCATAAAATCTATTTTTGGGGTTTGTTATAGTAAAATTTACAGAGGGTTGCATTAAGTTTTCCCTCTTTGTTCCTAAAATTTTGGATAGTCTTCATATATACTAGATTTTTCATACTAGGAATGAAAAGTTAATTGAGTTTTCACCACATGATGTTTTTATTCAAGAACTTTAGTATCTAGAGAGGATCATTGCTTCAAACACAACTATTTGTAGGTCTAAATTATATAATTCTCATGGTTGAGTCATGTTGTGATAGATCACACTCTATCCATGCTAAATATTTGAGTAAATGTTAACACAAGAGGTTTGGATACCTCATTTATTGGTATCCTTAGTAGTTGAGTATATAGGAGATCTATAGTGTTTATGATTCATAAGGTTTCATTTATAGAGGGAATTTTTTGAGGTTATCTTTGTAAAAATTATTAGTAACCCTTTCCTAGGTGTAAAGTCCATCATGCTACTACATTATGTGATTGGTTCATAATGACATCCCATTTCCAAATCATACTTTCTTAGGTTCCAAATATGCACCCACCTTCATTGATGATCCCTCTCATTGCACATGGGTGTATTCTCTTATCCACAAGAGTTATGTATTCTCCACTTTTAGCCACTTTTAGGACTTGTAGGACTTTAAATGTCTTCATGGAGAAGTCATGCTCTATTTGATGGATATGCAAAGATAATGTGGGGAATATTTTAACTCTAAGCCTTTCAAGACTATTACACTAAGCATGGTAATCACCATTAGTATTCGGTTTCCTATATTCCTTAATGGAATTTTTTCATTGAAATAAAAATAGATCCCTAAGGGAGATGAAAATTTGTATGTTTCAATCTTAATCTATGGCTCCATCATTTTAAGTTGAAGCAATTAATAGTGTCAGCTATATTCTGAACTACATTCCCCATTATAATATTCAAAATATTAATATAAAAGAGGATCAATCCATTATCAAACATGATGTTTCCTTCTTTAAGGTGTTCCATAGTGATTCTTTGGCATTCATAATAGATATTTGAAATTTAAGGTAATAGACAAGAAGTTTCAACCATACATCTATGTTGGATATTGCAAGGATATGAAATATTATAGGTTCTTTGATCCTTGTAAGGAAGCTAAGGTAATGGATTAACTTCCTACACTAATCTTGTGAGGAGGATAATGCAAAAATTTATAGATCTTTTCAATATTTATAAAAAATTAACATAAATAAACATAAATATCATGTATACCACAACACAATGATTTATGTAGGGAAAACCCTTTCAAGAGAAAAACCCCACACTCCAAAAGCCACCCAATATATTATTCATAAATCACAAAGATTACAATATACATGTAGAGGAAGCTTCTCACAAGAGTATCACCAACTAGAGATCTAGAAGTAACATGATCACTATTAGACTCTTAGAATACATCACAATGCATAGTTGTAATATAATTCCCTCATAAAATAGGGTTGTCTTCTATCAAAATTTTAACCAACAAAATATCAATTGTCCTATGGAAAATGAGTGTTCCAACATTCATAATAATTATATCTCTAAATTTATAATAAAAGAGGCTTCCAATATTCCAAGGTAGGATTGTTACCTATGGAAAATGAGTGTTCTTCATTGACTAATAATAATACATAGGCTTTAGTTCCTCTTCTTAAGGTAAGAAAGATGGTTTGATGCAACTGAGTATACCACACAAAATATGCAAGTGATGGTTCCATTGAGATACAAGGCTTGTCTTATAGCTAATGGTTTCTAAAAAGTTGAGGGAATCGATTGCTCAAATATATTTTACCTATATCCAAGATGAATTCAATTTTCGTTATTGTCAATATTGGCATGGTGTGATGGTTTAAAGGTGGCATTGTTGTTCTTGCCACCAAGGTTCAAGCCCCGTTGGGGAGGTATTGTTGAGTGGTTGTATTCTGGTTCATAACTCCAGTCAAAAGCGTTTACCCCTTGAATGAAAAAAAATAAAAAAATTCTTTATTATTTCTATTTTTGTATCTTAGAGATGACTGATGTATCTAATAAATGTGAAATTTTTATTTTTATATGGTGATCTTCATGAGGAGATCTACATGGACTAGTTTGTAAGCTTCAATTAGGAATCTTCACTTATTTAAAAGTTATGACGTTCTTCGTATGGTTTCAAATAATCCTTCTCAATTTTTTCATGAGAATATTGATGGTTTTTGGCTTATATATTGTTTCAATTGCTACCATATAGATCACATAGTATACATCCAAAGACATGGAGATGATCTTTTGATGCTAGCATTATATGTTAATGACTTTATTCTCACTAGTTGAAGAACTATATTTGTGAATAATTATAACATCTTAAGTTTGGGATGAATTGAAAGATGAAGTTGTGATGGACAAAAAAATATTGAAGGAAATGGAGTATCAAGTGAATTTTATTATGTAAATATTGCAATATGCATAAAAATAAACAAAGATCTATGTAGATAAAGGTTGAAATTCTAGTTAATTCTTAATTGAAATATAGCTTTTCTCCAAGTTAAGTCTACTAAACTCTCTAATGTGTTCAAAAAAGAAATAAATTTACACCAAGTTATGTTAGACTATTTGAAATTCTAGAAAAAAATAATATAGTGACATATCAATTTTCAATACAATCAACTCCAAATAGAATCCATATTGTGTTTTGTATGTTGCTTCTTAAGTGGTATATATAGCTAATCTAAATCATATACTTAATTGGGATACCTTCTAGACCTACTTATTAAATGGTATAAAGCTAATCTAACCTATCTGAGATTTAATAAAATTAGTCATGGAACACCTAAGGAGGCTCAATTGAAAATTGTTCTTCTAGTATCACATAATTTAACAACATAAGGTTGAATAAAAATAACATTTTTAAGAGTGACACTTAGGACCATAAGCAAGAGATGAAGTATTTGTTTCTTAATTTATTTTAAAGGAATTATATTTGATATAAAGCTTAAATAAGAGAGAATTATTATATAGTATGCTAGGAAACAATAATTATTATTATGATTAAATGATTGGTTAATGTGTTTATGCATGTTCATAAGTAGAATTTGACAAGTACACAAGAATATTTAGATCAATTTATATTTCACAATATGTTAAATTTAATAGTACAAATGAGTATTTTTAAATTCAATTATTGAAATTGATGAATTTAACTTATTATTATTATTAACAATGCCGACTAATAGTAGCAGTCACAAATAAGTTTCCAAAATTGTCAGGGGAAAGATATCAATCATGGGATTTAAACATAATGCAAAATATGAAAGGAATTAGAATAAAATGTGATGTGATACACCTATCAATAGGTCCTCCAAATTAATAATTTGTTAGATATGCATGCAAGTGAGGCCAACACTTGGAGATACAAAAAAGCTTTGAATATGAACCAAAGCAAGGAAAAACCATCAAAATATGCTAGGAGAAAATGAAAAAAAAGGGAGGAGAGAAAAAATATATTCAAGACAAAGAATTCATCAAATGAAGGTTTCAATCATAGGAAAAACTAGTTCCTCTTGTTAAAAAAAATGAAGTCAACTAGTTACAATGGACTCTAAAACAAGAAAAACCTAGAATAAAAAATATGAGAAACCATTGTATAATGAGTTTCTTGTAGAAATACCATTTAAAGCTATTAAAATTTTTAGATTTAGCACTAATAAGAAAGTATTGAAACCATTCTTGTCCTAGATCACTATTAAAAAAATGGATTATGATCTTTTTCCTATAAAACTCTGCAACCATGTATTTGCCATGGACACAAGTAAAAATATTTGCAACCTTCTCAAGGTCATTATTAACATCTACATATTTCATGCTTTCATTTGTCAAAATATTGTCACAAAATGTGACCAACAATTCCCAAATATTGTTTCCTGCAACTTGTTGATTTCAAAAACTCTCGCCGTGAGTGAATTTTTGAAAAGGGAGTGGTTCATAAAATTATTCTCCACACATTACAACTATTTCTCATGAAAGTGGATAACACTACTCACAAACTGATCTTTCTCACTTGCAATCTTGGTCTTTTTTATTATTTTCCTTTATTATCCTCCATGTTTAACCAATTATGTCCCATGCCTAGTAACATGTTATCTAAATATTTTGTCCATGAGCTAAGTGATAATCCTGATGGAACCTTCAAATTTTGCAAATGTGAAGTGCCCATGTTGAAAAATTTGGCTTTGCACACTTAGAAATGCACTTGGAAAATTTTCCCAAGTGACCTACTTTGGAGGGTCATAATTCAAAGCTAGTTAACTTTCGTACCAAACCCCTTCGTGAGTGTATTAATTTGATAGATGTGAACATTTATGTCTTATTTTAGCTTCCCATGATGAATTTTGATAGGGTTTTGAAAAGAAAAGATGGAGGGTTTTGAGACTATTTTGTTGTTTGCATACTCTCAGTCTTGCGAAGTGGCCTCCTATTCAAATTGATATTTCATAGCTAGATGATAACCATGAAAAATGGATTGGTGCCTTGCATTCCCCTCACATTCATATGCTCCCTGGTTTGATTTTAGAGCCATAAGATCAAATTTGGTATTTTTACCAAGCCAAAATCAAATACAATTTGTTCTATTTTTATACCTACATTTTCATAATGCTTTAAGTCAACTTTGATCCTTAATATCTCATGAAGAATGTGGATTGAATGAAATCTATATTGCACACATACTCATTGGACATAAATGATCTAATGTTTCCAATGGTAGCTTCTCAGAAGAAGATTTGGTATATTTTCGAGATGGTAACTTGGTGAGCCCTAATTGGTTTTTGATAGGTGCAGTTGCAGAAAAGTTTGACTAAGCCACTTTGGCATTGAATATCTTACACCTCAAAATATATTTTTTTGAACCATTTGTTGCAATGAGTTTTTTATTCAAATTTTTGCATTTTCATGGCTCCAAGAGATTGTTTGACTAGTTATTTAGGGCGATTCTAGAGGCCATTGGTCCTATTTTGATCACTGTGCAAAGGTGCTAGAAAGAAAATTCTAATGACAACCCACTTCAATTTTTCTCACCAGAAGCATGTGGAGGAAACATTAGGTCAATTGAGGATGGAATTTGCGTCAATTTTTTTTTTTTAACCAATCCTACATGGGGACCCGACATGCTTTGCACAGTTATGAAGATTGTAAGTGTTGCAATGTTGGTAAAGAGACACAATCACTAGTGTTGTAATCATGGACCACATTTCATAAGGGGCAATCAAGGTCACCATTTCTCAAAGGAAAATGATTCATTGAGATTATGATGATCACTCATATTGAAAAGGGATTGTTTTCAGTCCACAAGTCACAAATTTAAGACAGTCAATATGACAAGTAGAGAAGTTGATTGAAATAAGAAATGGTATGCTGGTGTAAGATTGGGAAATCAATTGAATTGCTTGCTAGCATTTTAAGCATCCCTTCAATTTTTTGCTAAAACAAATGCACAAGGAAAGAAAGTAGAATGATGTGTTTACTTTTCCATCTCCCACACCATCTATGCTTGAGGAGTCATGCACATCATCATTTCATAAACAAAAAACAATTGGGTTTGATGAGTAGATGGTGTTTCACTTAGGGACTATGATGAAGTCATATCCTCATCTCGAAATGCTTGATAGTCTTTAAGCAATCAAAGCACATATCATAGATGCTTGATTGTTTCCTAGAGAGTGCTCTTTCATACTTGCAAGAGAGGCTACATGTCAAGAGGTTCCAGATAATGGTCATAAACAGTAGAAGCAAGCATGGCATAAAGGAAAATTAATGTGTTGAAACCAATGAAAGACAATAAATACTTTGCAAACTTCTTAGTGAAAATGTGACCTTTCTAGCACTCTTGATGACTATAATGACCTTCTTGATAGTCAATTGACTGCACAACCTCTTGACTATTTTGTTTTCCCAGTTTACTAACAATATCCAACACTCCAAAAGCTTTAAGGATATGGAATTAAACCTGCTATAAGAGTAGAAGCACAATATTTTATGGTCTCTCTCTCAAGTTGATTGTTAAGATAGCCATCAAGTTGAAGGCCACATCAAGCCTCAAAATCAGCATGGAACTTAAAACAAAGGATTGGTTTGAAGCAGAAGAAAAATTTAGAACTGTGCAAAGAGAATTGGATGCAAAGTATTCTTAAGTTGACATTTCACATGGAAATTAAGGGTACTTTGCAACGTTTGTAATGAGATGAGAGATCGAGAGAGCGTAGCTATGTATCCAGAGAAATCTCGAGAACTATATTTTTAAGGTGTTGGCATTGATATTTGGAAATGTTAATGTTGCAAAATAGATGTGCCATTGTGTTAGATGAGGGAGGTCAAGTTGCTATTTCAAAATAGATCATTACGAAGGTACAAGAAACTGATGAAGGGAGCATCTTTATTCAATTTCCAAAGGAATGGGTAATTCTTGTACTCACAATGAAATGTATTAGGTTGTTTGTATGCTTTCAATTTTGGCGCAGAGCATTGGAAGGTTTCAAGGAATAGTCAATGCATTTTGAAAGGGATTGAGGGTTATAAAGAATTGGCACATATTCAAAATGGGAGTAGACTAGGTTTGGAAGTGGATTGGGGATGTACTTCAGAGTATTTTTTAGGTCCTCATAGTACGATAAGGGATTCAAGAACGATGGAAATGCATCTAGGGAGGGCTTGAGAACTATTTCATAAAGTGAAACACCTAGTTTCAAGCCATAAATGTGTTGAGTTATATCACTGATTTTGGGATAGCAGCAAATGAAAATGTTGAGAAGAAATCAACCCTAAATTTATGACGCGATCAGAGGGAACATACACCATTTCAAAGACAAATTCATAGCATGAAGGTCCTGCAAGGCACTGAAGATGGGTATGACTGTTGGGATGATTAAGCATAAGAGGATGAGCCGATGATTTGTGACTCACTACCACTTGCAGATTATGCGATGAAGGGTCATTTTCATTATGATTCCATGGGGGTGTAACCACAAAGCCAAGAGAATGATGCAAGGAAACTCAACGCTTGCATTTTCACCTAGCTCGAGCGCATTGAGGAGCAGAAATGTGAGAAGTTGCAGAATGCTAGACAAATAGAGGAACTAGGGAAAATCTAAGAGATCAATGGATAGCATTGAACGAGAGGTGTGGGTGGATCTTCAGAAAATTTTTAGGGGTTCCAATTTTTGAAGTTCTGCAAGGAAAATAGAAGCTCTGTAGAAAATTGTAAAGTTGGGATGGATTATATAACTATTAGTCATTAGTATGATATTTTTATGTGTTTAGAATTGGGCTTTATGAATATATTCTATCTTGTGATTATCTCCATGGATAAGATGTAATAATTTTTTAAAATTCAATAATCAAAGATTACTTAGGTTTTTTCACATGCACACTTGTTGCATATTGAATTGCATTTGTTATTTCCTTCTTGTCAAAGAATGGAGTAATTTCTTTAATGAATGTAATGGGAGTATGGTGTTTCTAATACATAGATCTCTAAGAATGGTCATTTAATAAAGCTTCGGTGGTCTTGTTATCATAAGGTGATAACATTTTCAAAGATCTTCAAAACATGTTTAACATTGCAGGATAAAATTTTAGTTATATGATTGCATAGCCATCTTCTTGGCACTGATCAATTTTTGTGAATCTTTTATTTTTAGTTTGGTCCCAAAATCTTAAAATCATAAGAACCCCTTTTACTTTGATGCTCATTTGCTTTGTTGTTAAAGTTATCTCTTTCCTAGTATCTCCATGGTGTTAAATAGATACAGAGTTTGATGTTGAAAGTGCTACATCTGTCTTCCCTCTATGTGTTTAAAATGGAGGTATCTAAGTTATTTTTTCTTATTAGTGTTCAATGCAAATGGGATTATGCTTGAACTTGGTAAAATATAGAATAACCATCACTCATAAATCTGAGAGCTATCCACTTTCATCTATAGGTTTGTAGTTTGTTGAGCTTGACATAAGTTTATCATGCATTGGACCTACAATTAGGAACACCCTCCTGAGTTCTATGGAGCTCAAAGTGTAGAAGGATTTCATAGCCTTGTTCGTTGGTTTTTCTTGTCTTCAATCCATTGATAGTGCAGATTCCTTGTTCTAAAACTTTAATCCCCTAGTTTAGGAATTGTGTTTCTCCTTAGGGTTGAAGGTTGCAAGAAAAAACACCAACACATCCATCTTGTCATTTCTCAACAATGGATGAAAATTTGACTCTTCCTCCAAAAATGGAATTCATGCTTGCAAAGAAGTTCATTTTCTACCATTTCTACAAACCTAGCTTGACCACTCTAATGCACACAATTAATTGAAATTGTTTCTTTATCTAGATTTAAAACACTTAACAACTTTCAACAACTAGTCCTGCCAAGAATTATCACATATCCATGAAGCAACCTTTTTGGAATAGTATATGATGGTGTTTTAAAAATTGCCAACTCCAAATCTTTATAGTGGTCCATCCCAAAATCCCACAACATATCCATTTTCCTCTCATAATTAAATAATTTTAATATTTAGTTGTTCCCCTTTTATAGGTCCCATTTTCTTCTAATAATTACATAATCTTATTATTTAATTATTTCCATCTTTCCTCTCCCATAATTAAATAATTTTCACAATTATTTAATTATCTAACACTCCTCTCTCTTAAATTAAATAAGTCTTTACTTTATCTAATTTTCTCAACTTTCTTCTTAAATAAATAAAATAAATATTTTATTTATTTCCTCAATGTTGGCTACTAAAATTAAATATCTTTATTTCATTTTAGTTCCTTGATCCATGTATTTTCTCTCTCATTACTCTTCCACCCTTTGAGTAAATTAATTTCTAATTTAATCTCCATCCTTGATTTCTTTCAAGAAAAGCATATAAATAAGTACCCCATCTAAGTCATTTAGATAACACATCTCATTATGTCACCTACATGCTACTGTTTTCATTCTAGCACTCTTATCTGTCATATCTCTACCATTTTCTATGTAAACCTCAAGCATACATTCATCTATCATATCAAGATTCACATCATATCATATCAAGATCAAGTTCAAGGTAATATCAAGGTTGTGCAATCATAGTTTGAGGGCAACAACCATATCAAGAGTCCATGCTCAAGGTGATTTTATTTCATTTCATGCATGTATTATCTTTTAGCTTTTAGAAAAAAATGAGGTTTGATGTTGAATGTGGATTGGATCTAGTGCTTTCTTTGTTATCTATTTTCTATATCATACATTTTGGTGAACCTAACGTGAACCCTCTAATTGATTTTTGGCTCAATATTTCAAGAAATTTTGAGGAATTTTGGAGTTTGACCCACTTCACTTTATATAGCTTGTTTTTTTGCAAGTTTTGTTAGCTTTTTGTTGCAAGTTTTGCGTCATTTTTGTACAAAACCCTAGTTTTCAAAAACTTCACCATATCTTTCAAATGTCCATGAATTTTTTATGGGTTTTTAGAAAAAATTTATGAATCATCTAAGGAAGCTATGGAAGAAAAAATAAGGTCATATCATTATTTTTGGGAAATTTATGATGATTTTATGGTTTTTCATAAATCTTCATTTCTAGATGTAAATCAGTGATTTTTTGGGAAATTTTTGCATTTTTTGAAATCTCTTTAAATTTTAGTGTGGATTTGTTCTTTACACATTTATTTTTAAGTTAAAATAGTGAAAAAAGACTTTGTTAAAATTAGGTTTTTTCCATAATTCCTAATTTCTAGCTGAAAATAAGTGATTTTTTTGGAATTTTTTCCATTTTTGGAAAGCTCTTAAAATTTTATTAGGGTTTTTTTCTTTGCATTTTTATTTTCGGTGCCAAAAAGATTTATAAAAATCATATTTGTTTTGACTAGGTGAAAAAAACTAGAATTACAATCTAGTGATGAGCATATTTTCATATACATCTATTTTGTTGCATCATAAATTATTTTATGATCTTTCCAGGAGTTTTATTTTAATTATCAAATATGAGTCCTTTTTTTTGGTTTTAATACAACCCTCTAGTATTAGTGATCAATTATCTTGTTAGGGTTTTTTTTTGTTGTTGGTTCTTTTAATGTGTAGAAAAATAAAATCTTCAAAGGGAAAATTGGATCAAGTGGAAAAAATTAGAGCTAAAAAAAATATAGGTACACACTTTTCAACTCATATATTTATCTTAGTCTTGTTTACAACATCACATTTCAATTTTGATATAAAAAGAAGTGTATTCTAAAAATCACACTTTCAATTTTGGCTTAGAAAGAACAAGTGTTTGCATTGCTTGGTGATCTTGTTTGTGCTTGGAGGTTTGTATGCACTTCCCTCACATTTCCATATGATCTTGGGAACTAGAAACACTCTTCAACACTCTCATTTTCATAGCACACATTTCAATTTCTAAGGTTAATGAACATTGCTTGTGGTTTCAAATACATGTGTATGCTCTCTCCTTGTATTATCATATGAACTTGGAGATGAAAAAAATTATTTGTATCACTTTTGTGTAACCTTCTTAGGGGGACTTCTAGGATAGCTAATCACTCTAGGGGTAACCTCAACTCCAACATTCTGACAGAGTATAAATAGTGGGGGGTAAATTGAAAGACATGCCTCTTGGAAGTGAATCTTGTCAATCTTGGCTAAGGCCCAAAGAACTTTATAACTTTGGGAAGTGAAGTTTGAATGTGTGTTACCCTCTCCTCCTAGATATTTGGCCTTATTCTCCTTTCAAATTCATAGATCTGGGCCTCAGGTACCTTCAAGGTTGAAATAAAGAAAAATATAGGGTGATGAGGTGAAATGGGTAAAAATAGGGGTATGAACCACTTAGGTACCTATTCTTCATTTATTTTATTATGAAATGAGATCCAAACAATGAAATGACTTACAACCCTTAAGTGAATCAAGTCAAAGTGTGAATATGTAGATTTCCTTTTTTTGCAAGGACGAGGGTCCTAATAAAACAACACTTTGGGGAGAAAAAATAAAAATAGTAAACTAACTCCAAAATTAAATCTATAACTTGGAATAGCTAGAAGAAACTAAAAATAAGTAGAACCAAAAATCAAATCACAAATTAGAGAATGGCATAATGATGCTCACTAGTCACCAAAACTTAATTTTTGAAGTTGATCTAGGAATCATTCGCCCAAGGGCGAATGGGCCTAGGGTTTGTCAGCAACTTTTAGAGCATCTACTAAAAATGTAAATCTCTTAATTTTCCTAGGCTTTAGGTTTGGAAAGATGGAAATAAATTTTGTAAGTGAAATTCCATGAGATGACAACTTTTATGAAATTTTTTGCAACTTTGACAAGTTCTTCAATTTTTCTCATCAAGAGATCTCCAAGATTTATTCCACCTAAATCTATAAACACAAATAAAGAGGGAAAAATGTTTTGCTTTTTTTGAATGATGGTTTTCCTTGGTAAAACCCTATTTAAGTAATCAAACCTTGAAATGAAATAAAATAGCATAAAAGAAATGATGAATGAACAATTCAATGTCACAACTTACCAAGCCCTTGAATAAACCTTGGAATGTAAATCTATAAGTGGCATGAAATGGATTCAATGAATACAGATCTTAAACCTTGAATCTTGACTTCAAATAATGCTTTGAATGCTTGAATGGATTATGAAACCTACATCAACATATTAGCTACAATAACATGCATGATGCAAGAAGACTTTGACATGAAATTTGGATCTTGATTGATGCAATAGATCTTCAATAAATATACTCTTGATTGCCTTGAATTCCTATTGAAATTATCTTGGAAGTGCTCTTGAAAACTTGCATGAAAACTCTTAGATTTCTTAGATCAAATTGCTAGGTGAAACATAGTAAAAGAACCTTATATTTATAAATATGTAACCTTAATTTCTCAAAATTCAAATAACACAAGTTGACATGTATCTGAATATAGATTTGAAAATGTTAAAATACTACCAAAAAAATAATTTAAATTTATGTCCTAGGTCTAAGGGAGGACCCATTCGCCCATGGGCGAATAGGTCCTAAGTCCCTAACCCTAGGACACACATTGCTCAATGAGAAGTGTTATGTTAAGGAATTATTGAATGTTAGGTTTTCTCTTTAGAAAATGTAATAAAATAGGCTGGGATTTGAATTAAAAGAATCAATTAAGGAAAATTAATCTAAATTAATTAAAGGAGCCCTAAATAAGTGTGAAAGTGTAAATAAATACATTTTACAACACTAAATTAAGGAATTATTAAGTTCATTTAAATAAATAGGGCCCTAAAATTAATGTGAATATGTAAAATAAATATTAAAACACTAAATTAAGGCATAATTAATTCTAAATTAAAATTAATTCCAAATTAAGTGTGAAAATGTAAAAGGGATACATATTTCTACACTACATTTAACCCCCTCTTTAGTGAGTGGATGACCCTGTGTCAAACTCACACTAAAGTAGAAATTTGAAATATATGTATGTTGTAATGAAAAATATACTCAATCATACAACATCAAATACTTAAAGAGAAGGTAAAAAAAAAGGTGGATCAAGCCTCGACTATCCAACGCAATGTGGAACATGCCTCAGTTGTTTGTCCAAAATAAAAGGGTGGATCAATCCTTAACTATCCAACATGATGTGGAACACATCTTGGCTATTTGATGAAATTTTTTCACAAGTGGAACTCAATGTAATGTCTCGTCTTAGGGAACATTGTTCCTAATGTCTCTAAGAGAGGATAAGTCAAGGATAAAAGATTCACAATCTTAGGAAATGCAACGCGTAGCATCACCACTAAGAGGAAAGTTGTATGCCAAGAAATATCATGTTCTCAGAGGACATCAAACCTAATGACACCACCAAGAAAAAGACACATCACAAGAAGAAAAAAAAATTCACAATGAAACATAAGGAATATCAAAATTTTCAAAAATAATAATGCCAATATATGCCCCCACTTTAAAAATTTTTCTAACATCATTGTTGTGCAAAAATTACTTTAAAGTAGCAAATAATAAATGTCAAACAATAAAGAGGACATGGGAGTTTATACGAAAAGCCCTATGCCAAGTCATATGTTTCCAAATGAAGAGCTACTTCATAAAAAAGAGCAAAATGGGTTTCCCCCAAAATGAAATCCAAAACACATAAGGGATCTATGGATCCAGGGTCAATATGTCTTTTCTACAATGTTGTTATAGAGCTTAGAAACATCGTCATTCCCTAAATAATCATAAAATAGGAAGAATGACACATAGAGAGCAAATTTTTTTTTTTTTTGGGTCAACATGCATGAGACCAAAATTTCTTGAATCCTTGTTATTGGTGTAATTAATATTTAATTACACTTTACATAAGTTTACTTATATAATTATTTAATTCCTAGGTTAATTAGTTTTCATCCTTATCTTGTTGATCTATCTTGTTGCTCAAGATAAGATGAGGCTTATGAATCTTTGCTTTTTTAAAGAAAATAATTATCATGTAATTATTGAATTCTCGAATAATAATTATTTGCACATCTTCTTGCAAATCTCTATTTTTTTCTTTTTTTCTCTTTTGTGTAAGGATATTTTGGTTTGCAAATCTGATCTTGGTTTCTAACATGGTATTAGAGCCTTGATTTGTAGCCCCTTCTCAGATTTCTGGAGAGATTCATTATAGAGTCGTTCAGGATTCCTCGAGGGTTTCATACCTTGAGTTTGTCTCTCTATTTGGGTGCTCTTGCATGGTTGCTTTCAGCACATGTTGGAGGAAATCTGAGCTCATTTTCGAGTCTAGGGCTATTGAAAAAGTCAAGATCAACTTTTGTTTTGCCTGAATCCGACATTTTATACTAGAGTTATGAGGGTTTGAAGATTTTCCAGATCTGGGAGTTGCGAAGCTTCTGGTGTGTTTTCAGGCAGATCAAACCTCACCATTAGATCCAGAGTGTCTGAGAGATGAAAAATGACATATAATATGCCTATATTTAGGGTCAGCTATTTGTGAGGCAAAAAAAAATTTCCCATACGACCCTTATGGCCGTCTGCACGCAGATCGAAAAAAAATTACAGGATGTGGTAATTTTTTTAAAATTTTTTTGGCTTTCATATTTTTGTCAAAAATTTTTTAAAAAAATTATTGAAAATTTTTTGGTTTTTTTTTTATCAAAGTTTTTGGGGTCAGATTTTTTGCAAGGTACCGCAGGGTACCTACCTATGGCAGGTCCCTGGAGGCCCCATCCTTCACAGTCTATAGCGGTAGCTTCCTCTGTCTAGCTGCTTTACTCCTCCGTCGGCCCCTTTCCCATTCCACCTATGACCGACAGCTTCCTCCGACGCCCCAAGCTCGGCGGCCACCCATACCACCGACGACACAGTTTTTTCGATAGCTATCTTAGATCTTCGGTGATTTTTTGGAAACATTCGGTGGCAACGGTACCTTAGGGAATATTCCTTGTAAGAAGAATATTCCAAGTAGATCTGCATAATTCCATCCACTGCAAAATTTTTCTAGCAAGGGGGCAATTTTTTGCCCCGATCGGCCAGATGGCTGTCAAATTTAATCCAGTGAAGCGCTGATGTCAGTGTGAAGTCACTCAGCCGTACGATGCTCCAAGCCCCCTCCTAGCCTTGATTTTCCCTAAAGGAGAACTTTTTTTCTTTTTGGCATAACTTGGGCATATAGTATTGAAATCGAGCAAACAAGATAATGTCGGAAGTCAGATGTTCATTTTAGGCTTTCGAGCTCATAACTTTTTGCCACAATCTCCAATTTTCGCTATCTTTGTGGTGTTGGAAAGGTATTGAGGAGCTCTATGTTTTTTTCCATGCACTTTTTTTTGGATCTATCCTAGGTTGATCGTTATTCTAGATTTATCCTGATGGGTGTTTTGGAGATTACTTGGATATTTTGGCAATTGGAAAGGTGAAACTTGAATATTTGTACTTCATTTCAGTACCACATCATGTTATTTTATGTTTGTGCATGTTTAGTATGCTCTCCTTTTACAATCATTGGGTTATTGTAATAAATGAATTGAGATAAAGTTCCATCAGGGGGGTTTCTTGCATAATAATCTGATTAGAGTGTGCATGCACTTTGATCTCCATATCCATTTTGATTTGATGATAACTCGCATGGGTTATATTTGGTTTCTTAGTTTCTTTTGACCACATTTTTGCTATAGCTTGACACATATCGGATTCATTGGTTCACACTTCAATTGAGAGATTATATTTCTTGATTCACATTGGTTCAGATCCTTCTTAGTTTGAGGTCCATGTTTTTATGGTTAATGTTCCAGAGTCTTTTTTGGTACTCCTTCCCATGGAAGAGTTTCAGTCATAGTTTGGCATCAACATCGAGATACACGACTTCCAGATTCTATCATCATCTCATCTACTGTTGCTTCATAGATTCTAGGGTTGTTCCCGTTTGTGAGTTTTCCAGTGTTCCATGGCATTGGGTCTGTTGTCACATTGTCATGATTCTGTTTTTGGTTTCAGTTATAGACAAAAGTATATTTCCTTGCCTGCTAGATTGCGGTTCCAATGTTACTCCATAGTGTTCTTCCAGTGCTTCTTTGCAGCAGTCATCTCATTGTAGGGGGATTTTGTCCCACTGGGTTTTCCTTCTCTACCTCATTATTGCCTTTGTACTTGGGTACCTGACCAATCCTTGTTGCTGGGACCCATTCATGCTTTCTTGCATTCATCTAAGTTTTAGGTGCATGCTTTGTTAGTCTCCCTAAGTTTACTTATTGGTTTCATAACTTGGGAAAACATAGGTATTTTTTTGCAAACAAGATATCATCGGAAAGCTAGTTCGATGATCTTCATAATGGTGGTGGTTTTGTTTTTTTATTTTTATGTTTTGATTCCTTTTTCGCCTGTCAAAGCTAGAAGTTGTTGTTTTCACTCCAAGAGGCGTAACTTTTGCATCCTGGCTTCGTTTTTCAAAAATGAATAGGCGTTGGAAAGATATTTCAGTGCTCTACACAGATATAAAAACTTATTTTTCATTTTTTTTACTAGGTATATGATATTTCTAGATTATCTCAGCCTTTACCTTTTCAGTTATTTTCTTGGGAAGTGTGTAACAAAGCTATTTTTTTGAGATCAACGAGCATTGTTTTTTTATTTGAGAGTACATATTGTTGTTTCATATCATGGATTTACATAATATTGCACCCCTTAATCCATTCAACTATTTTGGTTGGAAAAAACAAATGTTGATTCACTTGAAACATAAAGGGTTGTATAGGGTAACCATGGGTGCATAAATTGAACCTACAGGTGCTACTAAAAAGAGAAAATAGTTTAATAGATGTGATGAAGCTTATGGTACATTATGTCTATCTCTTTCATTTGACCTTATTTTTCACATTAAGTCTTGCACTACACCAAATGAGATATGGGCTACTTTGGAGTCTTTGTTTGGGAAGCAGGATACTATGAGAGGGTTTCAGTTAGAGAATGATCTTATTGACTTAAATCCTAGGGATTTTGACAACATCCACAAGTTTTTCACCAAACTCAAGTATCTTAGATTACAGTTGTCACAGTGTGGTGTTTAGAAAGAAGACTCTTAGTTGATATTGTCCACTCTTTCTAAGCTTGGACTAGATTATTCAGTTTTTGTATCTACCTTTTATGCCACTAAGGATGCACTTGGTATGAGATTCACTATGCCATCTCTTGATGAATTTTCTTCATCTCTCACTCAAGAGAAAGCTAAGTTAGCTAGCATGGGCACGATGAAACCTTCTTCCTCTTCACAGGCACTTATTGCAACACAAGAGCCTAGAGATCATAAGGCTTCTACATGAAAAGGAAAGAAATAGAAACAAAAGGATTCCAAACCTCATGAGCAGAAAAAGGAGTCCTCATATTCATCCTCCTCTTCTAAGGGGAAATCATTTAGGAAGGAGAAGGGTCCATGTGCATATTTAAAGAGGGAAGGACATTGATGAGCTAAAACATCTTCTTCAGAAACATCAAATTGATTTTCCTTCTAGGATGTCTGCATCGTCTTCTTCTCCTCATTCTTCTTCTTCAGAGTAGCATAACACAAGCACAACTGGTTTACATAATTCATAACATATGAAGGGACATGCTCTTTGTGCTTCTTTAGGTATTAGATTGGGGAGATGGCTTCTAGATTCAAGAGAATCTCATCATATGGAATCTTCACAATCTATGTTCACTTCCTTTGAGCCTTGCACTATGTCTCCCATTTTGATGGGAAACAACACTTACATGAGTGTTACAGGGAAGGAGTCTATTATTTTTGGGGACCATTCCTTTCAAGATGTCTTGTGTGTCCCTCACTTGACAAACAACCTTCTTTCCATTTATCAGATCACACATGGAGGCACTGGGAGATCTGTGGAGTTCACACCTCATTTGGTTATCATCAGAGACTTGGAGAGTAGAGCAATTATTGCTACTGGGATAGTGGATCACTCATCTCTGTTGTATTCCTTCACTAATTTTGCTATTGGTGGTGCTTCTATTTCTACAGTTTTTCCTCACACTTCTAGTGTGCATCATCATTTAGAGGAGATATTTTGCTTCGTGAACATTAGACTTCTCACTTTGGATCATGTTCTCAAGCCTTCCATTCCATCTCCTCCACCTCCTATTGCTATTGTTGTGGCTACCGATGTGGCTTCTTCTGTTTCAGTGCAACAGGATCTTGTTGATCAATCTTCTCTAGAGGTTTCTATTGAGTCTTCACCTACTTCGACTTCTTCATTTTTTGAGGTCGCACTTGCTTCTATGGAGACATATTGGGCTGCACATATTCCACCTTCAAATATTTCTTTCATTTGACCTCTTCCCTCTCACTTCTTTCTGGAGATGTAGTTTCTTCACTTCTTTTGGAGTTACTTCATTTTGGGGGGATCTGTGGTCTCTTTCTTCCTCTCTTTTGGGGGGATTCATTTATGTATCTTTGTGATGGATGGTGTCCTTTGGGGGTCTTATGGATTCCTCCATCTTTCATCACTTAGTTAGTTTATTGCATTCTATTTTAGGGAGGATTTTTGTTCCCATGTGGTTTTCTCCTTTACCTCATTTGATTTAGTTTGCATTGCATTTTTAAATGAGTACCTAATCAGGCCTTATTGTTAGGACTCATCTTTGCATAATAATATTTAATTACACTTTACATAAGTTTACTTAGGTAATTATTTAATTCATAGGTTAATTAGTTGTCATCCTTATCTTGTTGAGCTATCTTGTTGCTGAAGATAAGATTAAGGTTATGCATCTTTTCTTTTATAAAGAAAATCATTATCATGTAATTATTGAATTCTCGAATAATAATTATTTGCACATCTTCTTGCAAATCTTTTCTTTTTTTGTTTTTCTCTTCTATGGAAGGATGTTTTGGTTTGCAAATTTGATCTTGGTTTCTAACACTTGCATCATACCCAAAAGGAAAACTAAAGATAAGAGAAAATATAAATGTCTTACAACATATAGAAGAATGAAGGTACAAATAGATGAATACACATGAAGATAGATACAACAAACATAATAGTGTGAGGGATCACATTATGCACATGCAATCAAGAAAAGAACATGGAAAAGAAATAAAAGACAAGAATAGTAAGGCATATGCAAGCCAACCCATAGTAGGTCATCCACATCCCAATCTTGTTCAGTATATGTGGAAGGAAGACAACTAACGAAGGGGACAACATCAAGTTCCAAACTAGGACAAGGGTATCTAACCCCTTACCCACACTAAGTGTAGGACAACAATGAGCTAAGATGATTGATAGGAATGAGCTCCTTATAATAAATAAAATGATTTTCAATGAATTAAACATATAATAGTGAGTATTATATGGTCCTACAACTATTACATGGCAAGGAGAAAAGTGCATGATTTTAGTCAAGATGGATACCTAGGGGATTAAATTTCTTCAATAATTCTTGTAAAGGATGAAAATTATCAGTGTGATGTCCAAAGAGTCTATTATAGGAACAATATGCTCCATTTTGATTATTTTTATTTTTAGTTAGATTTTCACATTTAGGTGGTAAGTTGATTAATCCCCAATGTACAAGAGTGTAAAAGGGATTCTCAGTCTTGGATATTTTTAATAGGTCATGGAAAGATTCAGGAAGATTAAATATCTCTTGTAGCTGAAGTGTTTAATTTTCATGTAGTTTTGGCTTCTTATTTTTTGGTTTGATAATTTTTTGGTCATCAATTTCATCTTCTAACAACAAGGACTTTCCCTTTTTTAGAAAAAAGGATGTTTTAGGAGTAGTAATGTGAAGAAAATTTGTGTTTTGTTTTCTCTTATATGCATGATAAATGTATTAGGAGTTGGTTGAGGAGGAGCCAAATTGTTGTTAATGAGATAGACCAAGGTACATATAAATTCTATTCCTTTTTCATTCTTAAGCATCTTTCATATATGCCCTATGAGAGGAGTGACATTAGCACCAATAGGTTTGGTTCTCACAAAGGCTTGCAATTTTTTTATTCCTTCATTTATCTTTCTTTCATTTTGAGAGACATTAGAAACCACTTTTTCAACATCATGCACATGAGTTTTAGGTAGGGAAATCATTGCAAATGAGATATGAAGACCGGGATCCATTGAGGGTTGACTAGTATCAACAATATGAGTGAAAGAGTTGGAAAGCCCAAGATCCACGACGAATAGGAAAAAGTTGTAAAGCTCATACAAGTTTCACAAACTCGGTATGCACCAAAAATAGATAAAAAGTGAAATGCAATGAAGTAACCTAGGATGTAAAGTGCAATGAAAATATGTAAATACAATTTTCAGATTCTGAACAAAATAATTTTCTGATTATGTTCTAAAAATGATGTATTGTAAATGTAATTTTGAATTCACACAATGCAGTAAATTTATCAAATGAAGCTTAATATGATCAATTCTAAGTAACAAAAATTATACAAACTAAAACATAAAACTAAAAAAAACAAAACATAATACATAAACAATTATTTTAATGCCCAAAAATTCAAGAAACAACCCTTATCAGGGACTCATTCACCCTTTCGAGAATGGGTCCTAGGTTATGGTTTTGAAAAATGTTTTTGTAGATTTCTGAGTTGACTCTTGTGGTTTCCAGATTTTGATTTAAAACAATGAGTTATAGTTTGAATTTTATGTAAAAATAAGCTTGAATACAAATGAAAAATATGACTAAATGAAAAATTGGGAGAAATAAGTTGATGTACAATTTTGATCAATTCAATTTTCAAATTTGTAAGTGAATGATGATGCAATGCTATGGAAATGATTTGCAAAATGACCATTTTTTTGTATTTTTCAAACTTTATGGGATGCAAAAATGTAATCCTAAAACCATAAATGAGATAAAAGTTAAACAACCCTAAATGAGATTAAATTTAACACAAATGAATTCAAAATCTAGATATAGGGTGAAAATGGACTCCAAAATTAGAAAAATGCAACGATGAACTTATCTTCACCAAAATGAAATAAAAAAAATATAGGGTGATGAGGTGAAGTGGATCAAAATAGGGGTATGAACCACTTAGGGAACTATTCTCCTATTTCACTAGGAAATGAGATCCACACAATGAAATGAATTACAACCCTTAGGTGAATCAACTCAAAGTGTGAATCTACAGATTTCCTTTTTTTGCAAGGATGGGGATCCTGATAAAATCACTTTGGGGAGAAAAACTAAAAAATAGTAAACTACAAAATGCAATTTATAACTTGGAATAGCTAGACGAAACTCAAAATAAGCAGAAACAGAAATCAGATCACAGATCAAAGAATGGAAAAATGATGTTTACCAGTCACCAAAAGTTAGTTTCTAAAGCTGATCTGGGACTCATTCACCCAAGGGCAAATGGGTCTTGAGTTAGGGTTTTTCTACAACTTTCAAGAGCCTTTGATACATATCTAGATCTCTCAATTTTCCCATGTTTTAGGTTTGAAAAGATGAAAATAAATTATGTAAGTGAGTTTTCGTGAGATGACAAATTTTATGTCAACTTTTGAAACTTTGACAAGTTCTTCAATTTCCCTCTTCAAGAGATCTTCAAGAATTTTTTCACCTAAATTTGTAAACACAAATCAAGAGGGATTTTTTTTTGTTTTTAGTGAATGGGGGTTTACCTTGATCAAACCCCGTTTTGTTAATCAAACCTTCAAATGAAAAAAAATAATGTGAAAGGAATGATGAATGAATAACTCACTGTCACAACTCATCAAAACCTTGAATAAACGTTGGAATGTAAATTTGTAACTTGCATGAGGGTGAATCCATAATATTGGTTTACAATTTTATAAAGGAAGGAAAACTAATAAAAAATGACCCCATGGAAAAAAAATTGGTTTTAGGGGTTTGAATGAATGTACAAGTTTGATCGAACCCAAAAGGGGTTCTAGCGAACCCATTAATTATTGGGCCCACATTTCCTACCCAAAAAAACAAAATAAAAATGCATATTAAGGGGGGTTCAAATGAACCCTGGTTTGAACAAACCGCTAGAAGTTCGCTTGAACCCCTAGTGGTTTGTACGAACCCCCTAATTCCTCATTCTCCCCCTGAAATACAAAAAACCCTAAATTTTTACGCTTCAAAGCTCAGGTTGAGGATGAAAATGGAGGAGTCTTCACAAACCCAACTATAATTAGGTAGTCGTCAGAACAAGCTATCCAACGAATACAATTTTAATATGTTTTGGTTTTATTATGTATTTATTTTTTTGGTTTTATTAAACATAGGTTTTTCATAAAAAATGAAGGTCTTTGTTCTACATGTGGAAAAATAGCAAATTATCAAAAAAAAAAATTGAAAAATATGAGTGCACTAGATATTGAAGTCCTTGATCCAACAAAAAAAATAAAATTGATATATACAAAAAAAGTTGTGTTATAAGGTCTATATCTGAATTGTAACTGGTTTGACTTTGAAACTTGATTAAAGAAAAAATATTCTATAAAAACTATCTAACCAAGTGGAAGCACTTTATATCGGAGTTACAAATCTAAATTTGAAAGAATTAGAATTTTATCCTTCATGGAAAAAAAAATTATGCGCTATACAGTGTGCGACACTTTTTTAAAAAGTTATTTTCTAAAAAAAAAAAGTTTTCGTGGGAGATGGAAAAAGAAGTGCAATATGATTCCAAAAAAATTGAAATAATTTTTTTTAGAATCTATAGAAAAAATGTGATGAGACTCTAGTTTGCATCATCTTCAAATTCCTCATGATTTAGCTGCTATAGGTGCCCAAATTTGAAGATTTAGTTAAAAATAATAATTTCAGTGTCCAATTTGGCCAAAATTTGTAAACTACTATTGTGGGATCACCCATGAAATGTATTTAATGGATGTGGGTCTTGAACCTTGAATCTTGACTTGAAATAATTCTTTGAATGCTTGAATGGACCATGAAACCTACATAACCATATTAGCTCCAATAACATGCATGATGCAAGAAGACTTTGACATGAAAATTGGATCTTGATTACTACAATAAATATTCAATAAATATGATCTTGAATGCCTTGAATTTCTCTTCAAATTCTCTTGCGAGTGCTTTTGAAAAATTTCATGAAAACTCTTAGATTACTTAGATCAAATTGCTAGGTGAAACATAGTGAAATAACCTTATATGTATAGATATGTAACCTTAATTTTTTGAAATTCAAAAAACACAAGTTGACATCTAAAAACAAATTTGGAAATGTTAAAATAAAACCAAAAGAATAATTTAAAATTAGGTGGTAGGTCTAAGGAAGGACCCATTTTCCCATGGGAAAATGGGTCCTAGGTCCCTAACCCCAGGACACACATTGCTCAATGAGAAGTGTTATGTTAAGGAATTAATGAATGTTAGGTTTCATCTTAAAAAAATGTAATATAATACATATTACAACACTAAATTAAGGCATAATTAAGTCCAAATTAACATTAATTCCAAATTAAGTGTGGCAATGTAATAAGGATACATTTTTATACACTATAAAGGTATATAGAGGACATCCCTAGACCCCTATGTATCCTATCTTAAGACCATTGGCTAATCTACTCGCTTGAATAATTGCTAGGTTGTTCTTGTGCTTAGACATGTCTTCTTATCATAATCATTTGCATTACATATTGTATCAAATATTATATTGCATGTGTGAATATGTATTCAATATCTAAATCTTAAAAAAGTAATAAAAACCATAAGCCTACCTAAAAATATGGATCAAAATGAGCCTACCTTATCCTCCATCCTCCATCTCATACCTCAAGATATTCTTGAATTTATCCTTGCCAACTACTTTAACAATCACATAAAATACATGATCATGTCTCATAAGTAGATTACAAGAGATACTAAACACCATCCAAGCCACCATTAAAAATTATACCCAAGTCATGTCACCCTCCATGTCATCCTTTCCCTCCATTGACAAGGGAAACCAAAATTTATTCCATGTTCAACCAACACCCATCCATAACCATATCTGATGCACTTCACATCTTATTCAACCCATTATCAATTCAAAGAGGGCCATAAAAAGATCACCAAAGAACACCATAAAAAGATAACCATAAGTGACTCTACAAAGAACACCAAATGTTTCCCTTAAAGGAATACAAGAACCCATGAAAAATCCTATTTCACAAAATTTTAGTCCTAGTATTCTAGTTCCACCCACTTCCACCTCATCCATTTCATGTTTTTCAACCTTCATAGAACCTATACAAAGTCAACCATGCCACTCACTTGACCTCTTTGATCCAAAAAATGACATCATAGAACCCTCTTTATGCCAAGATCAAACTACTCCCCTCATGATCTCATTCTATCTCATGACCCTATACCATCTAATGATCCAAGTCTCTCAACTCCATGCCATAATCCTAGTCCATAAACTATATTGCATGACCCTATACCATCTCATAATCCTACCATATCCAACCCATTTTATGATCCTAACATATCCACCTCATATAATGATCCTATCATACCACCTCCATGACATGATCCTAGTCCATCACAAGAATTTTTTTTCCATCCATTACCTCTCAAGACCCCTAAGGTATAAATATTTCCCCTACATCATATGATAATCCTAATCCTTCACAAGATCCAATTCATGAACCACAAACATATAATCTTGGTTCATCCACAATTATAAAATCTAGTTTTCTCCTAGAATACCACATGTATTCCACATCCAACACGCCTCAAGATAGTATTTCATCTTTCTTCACAAGCTACAAGTATCCTATTGGTAAGAATACTCTTCAAAAGATGAATTATCAAGGAAAAAGGTTGGGCCTTCATGAGTAAGGCTTACTTGAACACCCTAATATTAAAATACATCTAAATTCTTATAGCCTTGGCTATGTACCTCCTTCTCAAGACCTTGGTAGCTCTTTCAAACCCAAAATCCCTTCGTTTAGATCAATATGTCCACCTCCTCCATCATCTTTACCATCTATTCTAGGACCTCATCCATCAACCCTTCTATCCATCTTGAGTCCATATGTTTCTAATGCATATCCTTACATGACCTTTCAAGAGAAAAAATTCACATACCCTTGAATTCCTTCCAACACCTTCCACTTCAAAAACCTCTAATTTCATATAATCCCATTATGACCTCTCCAAGCAATTAAGATACCAAACAAGAAATGCATAAATCCAAGAATTCACAAAAACATGAAGATCATCATGTCTCACTAAAAATACATGCCAAAACAAAGAAAAATATGCTCCAAAATCAAAAGAAAAACATATCCAAGAAAATACAAAAGCCAATTAAAAAAAAGAAAAAGGCTATAAATCAAAAGTCAAAACAATGTAGGTTCCAAAGAAAGAAAAAGAATCCATGCATTCAAATGAAAAATCCAAATTGGTATCCCAACTTGCTAATCCAAAAGATTACATTATTCCACCATAATTCAATCCTCCATCTAAGTATTATTCATCTCATAATCCAATCACAAGTTTTCCATCATCCTCCAAATCCATTTTAGGTCCTTACATGCCAAGGTTTATTATCCCACCCTCCCATCTCAGTCTTTCAACTTTAACCACCCTTCAAGGTGTGTGCCAATGTTTTTATTTCCCATATTATCTAATAATGAATCCATTCCATACTTCCATCCAACCTTCATCCCTTATTCAATACCTTTAATCCAATCCTTTGCATGAATCCTTAACCCCCTTCTCCCTACCCCTATCCATTCCATTATCTTTATCAATTTTCCTACCAACATCTTTGAGTGGGAACATGTTAGCCATAGCCTATAAGAAACATTTATTATTGGAGTACTATCTTCCACAAAGAGAAACATGAGTCCTCCATTCATATCCATACACCTTAATTATCTTCCATTTCCATGAGCTTCTATTTCCATGAGCTTTCATATCCATTTGTATCTTCTAGCTTTCACATCCATCCATCTATCCTTGATTGTACACTTGGGGGAAAGACTTTTTCATTCATATGATACATTATCCTATTTTCACTTAGCCATCATATTCCTTCATTTACATTCCATGCTATCAATTTTTTGCATCCACCTTCCTTTGATCTTTTATAAAATATTGGATAAAAATAACAAGAACACGTATCTAATGCATGCTTTAGACCATGTGTGTATTCCATCCTCCATATCACTTTTCCTCCATCTCATGTTTCCTTTCATACCCATTTATCTTCCATATCCCTATCATGTCCTTATCACTTGTTGTACTTATCCCTTATGATATCTCTTAGCATGTTATTACTCTGACATGTGATATTTGGAATCCTCCATAGTTCCTCAATCTATCCTTTGTCTTTGACAAAAAAATTTGGGATCCCTTGTCATTGGTTCCATCCACCCATAGCATTCTATATAGTGATCCATCTATCTTCATCCTCCATATAGGGTGTATCCTTATATATCCTATCATTAAACCATATCTTAGATCTCCATACCATAATATTGATCCATATTTATCCATATCTCCTTTCGTTTTCAACTTGACTGAGGAATAAACTCTTATTTATCATTATCATTTAAATTTTTTATTTATCATTACGTTATTATTGTTATCAACAAGAATTTTAAACACATCATAAACTTTTTAACATTGTAAAACATTGGGGTTTAATGAACATCATGAGAAAATGATTCTTGTTAAATAAAGTTAAAATCTAACATATCTTGAGCTAAATTTTTAGTAATTCTTCACAATAAAAAAAATAAAAAACTTGATCATATCTATTAGCACAAAGTATTGTGGTTTCAGCACAAGGTATTGTGGTTGTCATCTTGCTCAACACGTGTTTTTACTCATTGATCCTTATCATGTGTATTAGCATTTGCATTTTTTATTATCATGATCTTGCATATTTATCATTATCATTTTACATGCATGTGAGCTTGTGCTTTATCTTAAGTCTCATCGCTTTCCGTGATCATTATCCTTATTTGTTTATATATATATATATATTTTCACATTCTAAGGAAGCTTGAGGATCTCTACACCTTGTTGTGTACGGAGGAGAGTGAGGAGAGGGGTATGAGTCTTTCTTTTATGTGTATATCGAGTCAGTCTGCTCAATGATGATTAAAAAAATCATAACCAATAACAAAGATGGATTCATTCCACTCTATGATGAAACAAATGATTACTTCATAGCCTTTCCATTTCATTCATTTACACAACCAGCCTCCATATCCTTTCCTCCCATATCAAATCCATTTTATAAGCCATTTATATGATTTTCTTGCATCTAATCAATGTCATGCATTCCTTTCTTCTTTGCATCCACCTAGGTCATTCATATTTCTAAATATTACATATCATTTTTTTTCGTGAGCTTGACCCAATATTGATCATTTCAAGGGCCAATCATTGAGGTGGCATCCATAGCTCTCTTTCTTCATTTGGGGCATCTTTCAATTTCCTTGATACAATGCCACTTCCTTGTGATATTATATCAAAGAGGGTCAAAATGTAGACCCCTAAAATTATCCATGCATTTTCATATAGATCCACACTTGCATATTTGTTCTATTTCCTTTTAATTAAATAATTTCATTATTTAATTAAAAGCTTACTTTTCTCTAAATAATTAAACAATTTTTATTTAATTATTTTCCCTTTCAATATCGATTATCCTCTCATAATTAAATAATTTTTTTATTTACTTATTCCCCTTTCATAGGTCCCATTGTCTTCTAATAATTACATAATTTTCTTAATTATTTAATTACCTAACACTTCTCACTCGTAAATTAAATAAATATTTAATTTTCACACCTTTCTTCTTAAATAAATAAAATAAATATTTTATTTATTACATCAATGTCAGCTACTAAAATTAAATACCTTTATTTAATTTTAGCTCCTTGATCCATGTCTTTTCTCTCTCATTAATCCTCCACCCTTGATTAAATTAATTTTTAATTTAATTTACACCTTTGATTTCTTTCAAGAAAAGTATATAAATAAATCCCTCATCTAAGACATTTAGATAACACATCTCATTATGTCACCTACATGCTGTCATTTTCATTCTAGCACTCTTATCTATCACATCTCTACCACTTTCTATCTATACATCAAGCATACATTCATCTATCATATCAAGATTCAAACCATATCTATCATGATCAAGATCAAGGAAATATCAAGGTTATGCAATAAAAGTCTAAGGGAAACAACCTTATCAAGAATCCATGTTCAAGGTGACTTTGTTTCATTTCATGAATGGATTATCTTCTAGATCTTAAACACAATTTAGGTTTTATATTGAATTTGGATTGGATCTAGTGCTTCCTTTGTTATCTATTTTCCACATCATATAACTCCTATTTGTATGGCTATAGATTTTAAATACACAACCACTCATTTCAAAATTCCAATCGATTCTATATTGATTTGTGCTTATATGGCTCTAGTAGCTACTAGATCTAGTATACATGAAGTTAACACATATTTAAATGCGATTGATACTCTAGGAATTCTTTCTTTGATCACACTAATTTTGAAGATATTAGATAGCATTTGTGCACTGATCAATTCCTTATATGTAGTTAAGGAATCACCTCTAATATATTGGAGCATACATAGTGTCACTTATATGACATGGTGACTCCAAATGTACCATTTAACATAATAATGGTTGTAGTATTTCAAAAAAATTAGAGATAGATGCAATCTTATGAAATTTAGATATATTGTAGGATTTTTCATTACATTTTGTGCCCCTATGGGTGGTATTATATTTCACATTGAAGATGCATTATCATGGTGGTGGTGTACTTTTCTTTGGACAAGTTTTTCACAATAACTTAGTGGTTGCTCACTTGACAAGTGTGCGAGAAATTTTCAGTAGATGTCTCAAGTGATGAAGACACATTTCTTAATGCTATGAAGTGAGACAAAAGAAAAATAAACCTAAGTAAAATTAAGCTAGGTGTGAATAGGTCAATCCTAGAAATGTGATTAGCTAACTAGGTATGATAATGCCATGATTATACTAACACACTCGTAAGTGCAACTTAGGGAGTAATTTATACAATGACTACCAAGAAATGTTAGGTAATCCTGTACAAATATCTCATAAAGTGGGGTAAAAGAGGAAAACCCAATGAGATATGAAAAAAACCCTCTCTAAAAGAGAAATGATGAAAATATAATGAAATATACTAGTGAAGAAGATAAGACTCATGATGATCCCCAAGGATTACTTATATCACATAAGTACAATAAATATTCTCTCCATGGGAGAAAAGAGAGAAGGTCATGTGACCCCTAGAAAATGTGAATTGATGAGTTCCATGTGAGAAATTTCTTCCTCCCAAAATTGATAAGAAAAAAGAAACCATGCAACCTCCCCTCAAAATGATGGTTTTAGTGTTGGTATATTATCAAAACTAGATGTTGAAGATGATCCATGATCACTAAACAAAATTTATTCCCTTGGGAAGAAAAAATACTAGAAATGTGTGCAACATGAATTCCCATTTTGAATATTAATATGCATGAAGTAAAATCAATGTCTCTAAATGTTACACAGGATCTAAACACTAAAATAATACAAATGATGCCTTTAAATTATTCTCAATGATATTCAAGACAATTTTTATGTTTGATAAATGATAATGAGATGGATTGAGTACCACATGTGATTTAGGGACCTTGAATGTATGGTGACAACCAAACCAATGAGAATCAGATACTGCTATAGAGGATGTCATCATAGATGATGACTAAGTTGGATAATTCAACTCATGAATTTTTGCATAATCTATCACAATAGAATCCACTATACAAAGGGAAGAGAAATATCCAAAGATAGAAATGATGATACAACTTTATCAAATCTATCATCAAATAGAAGATGAATGCTATAAAATTGTCATCCAAATATGAATCTAGGACTCTAGAAATGAAGATGTGGTGTCTAGTAGATATGCATCCCAACATGGTGGATTCGAAATGATGATAACAATGTCATTATGCAAAGAATATTTGTAACTCATTGACGAGTAAACATTGGATTCAAATATAGCAATAGGTGATATGGGAGATGAGATATCAATGCAACATAGGTGATTGCATTTTTCATCCCCAAATGATGTTATCTCACAATATGTCTAAGTGAGACTAAATGATGTTTGTATATGTGTTGGAACTAGAAGATTAGGTAAGACAATACTATGACCAAGAAGAATTTTCTCCATTTCCTCAAATTATAAAAAAACTAAAATTCTTCTATTGTATGCCTTTTCTTTCCATAATATCTATTGGAGAAATTAATTTCACCTAAGCCTCCTCCTGTTTTTACCTACCTACCAGGGGCATTTATTATCAGCACAACTGGAAGATTGTTTTTTTGGGAGTGCTTTCCCTACTTGCTCCTAATGTGTAGCTCAGTCTATAAAAGAATTAAATTTTTTAGGTGAGTTTGAAATTTTTTGGGGAATTTGTGTGCCCAACATCAGACAAAAGAAAATGTCAACACTCTATAGGGCAGTCTAAAGAATAGAATGTGTGTTAATTTTTTTGTAGCAACAATACGAGAAAAGGAATGTTTTTGTGGGTTCTCTATGTGATTTAGAGAAGCTCTTGAACAACAAGAACTATATTTTTATTTGTATGTGTTTGAGCAGTGATTGCTCTAGGTAGAGCTTTGTGCATCTCCTGACAGTTAGACTTTTGGGTGCAACTTCTAGATAAATGCTAATAGTTTGTAATATGTAGTTTAGATTTTATTTTTTGAGTTTTTAAGTTTACCCTTTTGGAATTTCATTTCTAGCTTATTGAATTTAAAATAAATTTCCATGTCTCCTTGCATTGTTTGTGCTTCCACAATTTTGTTTGATCCCAGTTGTCTGGGAAAGTAAACTATAGTTCTATATTTGTTTGTACAACCTAGTTTGAATTTTTGGGATTTCATCTTGGATTTTTTTCCTAACATCGTATTAGAGCCATAGGCTCCATTTCTTCATGAGTTAGGTCATTTCTTTTTCTAGGTATTAATTCTTTTTTGCAGGAGACATGGCTAGAGATGAGGGGAAGAGTTGGTAGCAATCACCGTCCTTTAATGGAAAAAACTATGATGTTTGGTCTAAGAAAATGAAGAATATTATGGTTTCCAATGATTTATGGGATTTTTTAAAAAATGGGTTTGTGGATGTTACTAGCCCAGCATAGTATGCAGCTCTCACAAACAACCAGAAGAATCAGTTCAAGAAAACAAGGCATTGAGTTTAATAGAAGTAGCCTTGACAAAGGTCATTTTTATCAAAAAAGTAGTAGGTAATTATGCAAAGGAAGCTTGGGAAATCCTCCAAACTAGCTAGAAAGGGACTCATAAGGTCAAATTGGTGAAGTTCCATATGCTTCAAAGAGATTTCGAGACTCTCTTCAAGAGGGATAGTGAGTCCATTTTAGACATCCACACAATCTAGTTTGATAAACTAGCTGATGGTGAATAGAGAAGTCATGGATGACCAAAGGATTGTGGAGAAAATCCTTAGAATTTTACCCACAAATTTTGATGTAGTCATGACTGCCATTGAAGAGGCAAAGGACCTCTCTACTTTAACAGTGGATGAGTTGATGGGTTCTCTTCAAACCCATGAGTAGTGCCTAAATAGGTCTGCTACTTCTTCCCAAGAGAAATCTTTTAAATCTTAGTCAAATGCAAGAGGAAGGGGGAGAAGAAACAATGGTGGAAGGAGCTTGAGAGGTAGAGGTCATGGCAACTCTAGAAAAGGAAATGCTAGAGGAGAAAGCTTGGGACAATCAAGCATCCAAGAGTGAGCAAGCAGCTCTTAGACTAGCTCCTAACAAGGAAAGAAGAACAACAGTTCAAATCAAAAGTATGACAAAAGAAATGTTGAATGCTACTACTATCATAAATTTGGTCATTATGTAAGTGAGTGCTGGAAAAAACACATCAATCAATCAAAACAAAATACAAATTTGGTTGATGTGAATGTGGCTGAAGATAATCGGTCCATAGTCTTCATCATGTGCAACATTGGTGAAGAAGGTAGCCCCAAAGTCTGGTATTTGGACAATGGTTGTAGCAAACACGAGTGGTAACGAAATTTTATTTTATTTCATTGATAAGAATTTAAAGTTGGAAATAAGAATGGGGAAAAATGGATTAGTTCTAGTTGTGGGAAAAGGATCTATCATGATCCACACGAAGCAAGGTGAAAAGGAGATTCAAAATGTCTTTTTTGCTCCTAGGTTAAAGCATAACCTCATAAGTGTTTGAAAAATGATCCAAAATGGATATAAAGTGTTGATGGAGAATGGTCAATGCATTATTTTTAATAAGAATGAGAGAATGAAAGTGTTTGTAGTAGTTCAAATGAAAAAGAACCAGATGTTTCCTTTGAATATTGAGACATGTTTCTCATCTTAGTCCGTAGCTGCACCTCTCATAAATAAATTTTTTATAGTAGTACAACAAGTCCTCAGGAGTACCATTCAAGACCCCTCCAAGCTATGGCATCTTAGGTTTGGACACTTAGGCTATGTTGGCTTAAGTCTTTTGTCCAAGAACAAAATGGTTGATGGTTTTCCAAGAATAGTAGAGCCTTGCATTTTGGGAAAGCAACATAGGTATCCCTTTCAATCAAGCAACTCTACAAGGGAAAGAAAAACATTGGAGCTAGTGCACATGGATTTGGTAGGCCCTATGCAAACCATATCTATTGGTAAAATCTAATATTTTATGACCTTAATTGATGATTACAACCATAGGACATGGGTCTATTTTTTGCAACATAAGTATGAAGCATTTGATAAGTTTTTGTTGTTTAAGGCCCATGCTAAAAAGGAGAGTGAAAATGTGATCAAGGTCCTAAGGTCAGATCAAGGAGGAGAGTATACCTCTAATTATTTTGTAAATTTTTGCAAGAAAAATGACATCAAGAAGGAGTTAACAACCAATTATACTCTGCAGTAAAATGGAGGTGCTAAGAGAAAGAATAGCACCATCATGGAGATGGAAAAGAGCATGATAAAAGAAAAGGGACTCCCAAAAGAATATTAGGGAGAGGTTTTAACAACAATTGTATATCTGATAAATAGAATTCCAACAAAGGTGGTTCGTAAAAAATCCCACAAGAGGCATGGAAAAAATGCAAGTGGATGGTTGAGCACTTAAGAGTGTTTGAGTATGTGGCATATGCTCAAATTCCCAAAGAAAAGAGGAAAAAATTGGATGAAAAGGGTAAGAAGTGAATTTTCATGGGCTATAGTCCTGAATCTAAGGCATATAGATTATACAACTTGGTCACCAAGAAGATAGTGATTAGTAGGGATGTGGTGTTCATTGAAAATGAGTCTTGGGATATCTTAGTAGACACCACTTCGAGTAACTCAGTTGGAGTGAACCTTGATGATGAAGAAGATGCGTATGAAGATATGAAAGATCCTACAACAATAGAGATAGTTAGATCTTGACAACTCCTAACTCAAATAGGCAGTTAAAATACACTATCTCAAAATTCAGCTGGAGAGAGTACTAGTCAGCTCTTGACAACTCTTGGCGCAGGTAGGTAGTTAGGAAAAAAATCACAGATAGCCAAAGAATTGGCTACAGAGAGCTCCTCATAGCTCCTGGCAGCTCTTGACATGAGTAGAATGAAAGGAAAGTAGCTACAGATAGCTAGAGGATTGGCTCCTGAGAGCTCCGGACTTAGTCTATTCAGTAGAGCATCTATAGTAGTGAAATTTCAGATCCCACTCTCATCTCCCTAATGCCAAAGAAGACCAAGAGTCTAAGGGAGATCTATCAAAATGAAGGGTATAATGAATATTTTGATGAGAACATGAATTTTGCACTATTTTCTCATGGTGATACAATCTATTTTGAGGATGTTATGAAAGAAGAGAAATGGTGTGAAGCCATGGATGAGGATATAGATGCAATAGAGAGGAACAACACATGGGAGCTAACTGATTATCCTCCCAAAAAGCAAGTTATTGGGGTGAAATGGCTCTATAAGACCAAATGCAATGCCAAAGGAAGGATAGAGCGGTGCAAGGCACAATTGGTGGTTAAGGGGTACAAACAATAGTTTGGGAAACACTATGATGAGACATACACCCTCGTTGCAAGTATGGATACCATGTGGGTAGTCATAAAAATCACAGCCCAACACAAATGGAAGGTGTTTCAAATGGACGTGAAGTCTTCCTTCACAAATGGAGTGTTGAAAGAGGAAGTTTATGTGGAGAAACCACTTGGATATAAAGTTATCGGTCAAGAACACAAGGTGTATAGGCTGAAGAAGGCTTTCTATGGGTTCAAGCAAGCTCCATAGGCATGGTACAACAAGATTGACTCATATTTGATGAGCAATGGCTTTAGAAAAAGTGATGGTGAGCCCAGTCTTTACATTAAGGTAGAAAATGGTAAGATTTTGATTGTTGTCTTGAAGAGATTTAGGATGCTTGAAAGCAAGACTGCCCCAACACCAATAGTTGTAGTTCTAAAGTGTAGCAAGGATTTTTGTAGCAGCAATATGGATTTGACCATGTTTAAGAGTTTGGTTGGAAGTTTGATGTATTTGACTACAACTAGGCATGATATAATGCATGGAGTGAGTCGTATTTCTAGATTTATGGAGACTCCAAGAGACACCCATTGGCAAGCAGGTAAAATAATCCTAAGGTATGTGAATGGCACTAAAGGATGTGGCATTTTGTACATAGCAGCAAATGAGTTTGGGCTAGTTAGATACATGAATAGTGATTGGGTAGGAAGTTTGGATGATAGGAAGAGCACATTGGGCTATGTGTTTCATTTTTGTTCGAGAGCTATCTCATGGGATTCCAAGAGGCAACCCATAGTTTCCCTATCAATAGCTAAGGCTAAGTATATAGCAGCAAATGCAACAAAATGCCAAGTTATTTGGCTGAGAAGAATCTTGGCAGATTTGAGAGAAGAACAAGAGGATGGAACATCAATATTTTTTGACATCCTATGTTTCATGGAAGAAGAAAGCATATTGAAATCAAATATCACTTTATTAGAGAATTGGTTAAAAATGGTGAAATTAGAATGGAATTTTGCAAGTCTGAGCAACAACTAGCAGACATATTCACCAAGCCTTTGAGCAGGGAAAACTTTGAGCACCTAAGGAACAGTTTGGGCATTGTTGATTTGGATTATAATTGATTTTTTTTCGTCAACTTAGGACAAAGGGGGAGTGTTGGAGAAATTAATTTCCTTTGATCCTCCTCCCATTGCCACCTACCTGTTAGGGGCATTTGTGCCTACACAACTCAAAGATTATTTTTTGGGGATTGCTTTCCCTACTTGCTTCTAATATACAACTCATTCTATAGAAGAATTAAATTTGTTAGGTGAGTTTGAAATTTTTTTGGGGAATTTGTGTGCCTAGCATCAGACAAAATAAAATGTCAATGTTCAATAGGGTAGTTTGAAGAATAGAATGTGTTAGTTTTTTGCAACAACAGTCTGAGAAAAGGAATGTTTTTGTGGGTTCTTTATGTGATTTAGAGAAGCTCGTGAACAACAAAAATTGTATTTTTATTTGTATGTGTCTAAGTGATGATTGCTCCATGTAGATCTTCATGCAGATCCTAACAGTTAGACTTTTTGGAGAAGCTTCTAGATAGCTACTAACAATTTATAATTTGTAGTTTAGATTTTATTTTTTGAGTTTTCAAGTTTACCCCTTTTGTAATGTCATTTCTATCTTATTGAATAGAAAATAAATTTACATGTCTCCTTCTTGCATTGTTTGTGTTTTTGAAATTTGGTTTGATCCCAGTTCTCTGGGAAACAAAACAACAATTCTGTAGTTGTTTGCACAACCTAGTCTAGATTTTGGGGATTTTGTCTTGGATTTTTTTCTGTATCCACATTTGATTTTTCATTTATTAGGAGGATTATGAATAATACTCAAATGGAAGGGATTTAGTGTGAGAGACATGATCACATGAACCAAAAAACTCAAAATAAGAAACATCAAGATTGTACCCTTGATGCAAAGGCCCTCCAAGAATGATTAGTGTTGATTGCAACACCACCAAAATAATGTGCAAGAGAATTACAACTTGTGTGAATATTAGATACCAAATCAACCATTTTTAATGCATGGTGAATTTTACAAATAGTCTATCTAAATCTTAAAATTGCAATAAAAAATGAATTTCTTGCAAAATTATGATATGCATCAAAATGAAGTTCGTGAAATTTTGATGATCAAGGTGAAAGTTATGCCCCATCAAAATTCACTTATAAAATTGACTTGGGAGGGAAAAAAAGTAGTTAAATGCCAAATTCAAAATTTCTCAATGTCAAACTCTTCAAAACAAAAAGAGATTTTTTTCATCTATTCACACTTCAAAATCCAACTTACAATTTGCAAGTTATGGAAAAATGAAAAATATCCCCACTTACAAACTTTGAAGATACCTAGATGATTAAATCTAACTAGAAATCAACATTAAATGCTATCTAGTACATAAGTTTTTTAGCATATAATGTTAGTAGTTTAATGGAGTATTTCAAATATTTAATGTTGGAGGTTTTATAATTACAATAAATGCTAACAAATTGAATTGAAGGCTTAACAACAAATGTAATCAAATAGCGTAAAAAATTTTAAATGGTAGGAAGGAATCACTGATTGGGTTGACTAAGATTCAAGCATAAGTTATTCATGCCAAGTGTTGAAGTCTTTGACTAATTCAAAGGGGGATGAAAGTTGTTTGATATATTATGTGATGAAGACTCCATGCCAAGGATTATAGTTAATATGGGACCAACGAAAAGGAGTAATATGAGAAGGAATGATGAATGGAGGACCACTCAATTCCTTTTGACCATTTCATCTATGACAATGAGGTTGCTGCTAAAAGATGAGGCCATTTTAGATGTAAGCATGGAGGGTAGGACCTATTAAAACCCTTACTTTCCTTTGTTTGTTGAGTTGAGCACACGACCACCTCTAAACACCTTTGACATGCTCTAAACACACCTCATTTATTTTTGTGGTTGTTTTTGACTAATGGAAGGTGATGCAGGGAGGAGCCGACACCTCTCAAGGTGTAGAATGAAATCCTAGAGCAACTAATGAAATTCTAATACTAGGCGCTTTATGGAAGCCTCCTATGGAATATGTGTAGGGAACAAGAGGATTAAGGTCACATGGAACATGCTAATGGTGCCTCCTTCTCTTTGTATGGGATATGCTAATGGAATGCATGCAGGTCATGTGGGTAGGCATGAACAAGTATGAAATGCAGCATCAACAATCATATAAATCTTGCCTTGAGCAAGTCAAACTTAAATAATACCAAACTAAAATAGGCTAATGAGTGATGAATATTGGTGCCACCCAAGGAGATGAAACTACAAGTTCTACACACTCACATGCTAGCCTTGGATATCCCTCTCTTCTAATGAAAATAGAAGAAATATTTTTAATCATGTGGCATGTAGTAGATATCTGCAATATCTTCCATCGTGTGAAATGACCACCAAGAATACTAGTAAACATGACTACTCTTTCTTCACAAGAAAGAAAATTTAAAGAGCTCGCTGAAGGTGAAAGTAAGAATAATGGCCAAAATCTTGCACAAAAAAAAACAAAAAATTTGTCAAAAAGGTCAAATAGGCCAAGCATTTTTTTGTAAAGAACAATTGCATGAACTTGCAATAATCAAAACCAATGATCAAAATAGGTTGGATAGGCTAACATTTTGCTACAAAGAAATAAAAATTTCATAAAAATTGAAATGGGTAGATTGGGATTTTCCCTCTGAAAAAAAATAAAAATAAAAATAAAACCTATTTTTTTTACAATTCTTCATATAATAGATATAAAGATCCAAAAATTTATAAAAATTCAAAGTTACTAATTGGAAGAAACTATCTCGGCTAAGTGTGAATTGGCTGAGGGTGTGGATCTGGGTGAGGTTTCCTAGTGCACTCATCTCAACCTTCCTCTTTAGAGTGGTGTTGCATAGGGTGCTAGTCAAATCATGAGAAATAGATTTTTTCATCCTCTTTAGAAGATAAAAAGGGAGGGGCGTTGGTGTCCTCCTCCTCAGGGTGTGTTAAAAATCAACAAAGATGGTTCTTCTCAGGGAAATCCTGGTCATGCTGGTATCACAACAACAAAACAAACAATTAGCACTAGATTATGCATCGAATTTTAGTGTATTTTGAGTGCATCAATTGAACAATTTGGTTGGCGAAAAACTTGACACAAACAAGCATGGTCAGCTCGGCGTTGTATTTTGCGCTGACTTTGCCACTGTATTTGGCACCGAATTTATTTTTGATTTTAGCATAGTAAAATTAGAGCACCTTCATTAGCGCCTAAAATAGTGTCGAGAAGTAATGATGGAAATTGTGCCAAAATTGGTGCCCAATTTGGCTTCTGGTTTTCCTTCCATATCTACTCCCATTTTTGCTTCTAGTTTTGCTTCCAATTTTGCATCCATTTTTTCTTCCATTTTTTCCTCGAGGTTTGCTTCAAATTTTTCTTCCAAGTTTGCTTCCCTTTTTCTTCCGGTTTTCCTTCTGATTTTCCTTCTATTTTTCCTTTTGGTTTTGCATCTAGTTTTGCTT
>VDFB02257899.1:0-23592 GCA_007258455.2 Sequoia sempervirens
CAACCTATTAAAGAAGTACTTGGTACCTTTATCACCATCTTTGATCCAGTTAAGCTTGGCCCTAACTCTAGCCCCTTGGAATTTTTTGTCTAGAAGCATCTTAGCCGGTGTTTACTGTCAACAATATTCTACTAATACTCCACATGGCTACTCTCTCTAAATGTTAGCTTTAGACATGTAGAGCTCATCCTATAGAATGCATTCAGCCTTTCTACTCTCAGTAGCAAATTTTTTACTGATTGTCTTCAACAAAGCTTTGCAATTACTAACCCACTTTTCCCAAGAGGCAATTGCTAAGTCCTTCGGAAAGATTAGTTTGCTAATATTGCTAAGAGTGATAATACCATAAATGCAGTCAGGGTTGTTTAGAACATAGTTATGAGACTCAGACTCAACTCGGACTTGGCTAGGGTGACTCAACTCGGGACTCGGGATTCGATGCAGACTCTACAAAATGAAAAAACCCTAGAAATGTAGAGATTTTTAATGATTTAAAACTTGTTTCAAGCACCCTTTATTAAATAAACCTTAAAGACACAATAACATCATTAAATAGAAGCAAATTTGATCACATACACAGGTATACATTGATCACATAAGTATAAAGTACGCAAATTGTAATTGAGCTGCTGAAGGAAATAGCACACTTAGATATATAAATATAGTCAAATGTATACAAAACTCATGGAATATGAAATCCATGACATCAAATGTTCCAAAAAAATATGAAATATCAAAACAATAACTACAAGTCTACGGCTCAAAGGAGCTTGCATCCTTCCTACGAAGGCATCTAAGGTGGGTCCTAGATGATGTAGCAGTTGCAACCATAGTCTCTGTTTGTGACTCCATGCCACCCTCACCAACATCAGTTTTGGCTGTGTTTGCTCGTGCTCTAGCCTCCTCCTCTGCCATGGCTACAGCCTCAGCCTCTCTATCTGCCCGGTCAACCCAATCAAGGTCCTCATCACTAACACAAGTATACATCGATCATACAAGTATAAAAAAAAATTGCAGCTGAGCTACTAAAGGAAATAGCACACTTAGATATATAGTCAAAGACTCAAATGTATACAAAAATCATGGAATATGAAATCCATGACATCAAATGTTCCAAACAAATATGAAATATCAAGAGATTCAAAACAATAACTAGAAGTCTATGGCTCAAAGGAGCTCGCATCCTTCCTACGAATGTGTCTAAGATAGGTCTTGGATGATGCAGCAACCATAATCTCAAGTTTCAGGGCAATTTCCCTAATGGGGTTGAGGGGAAGTGCCCTTTGTGGGGGTTGAGGGGTAGTGTCCCCAGTGGGGTCGAGGGGCAGTGCCCCTTGTGGGGGTTTGGGGGCAGCACCCTTTTAGGGGGTTGGGGGTAAGCCCAGTGGGAATCAGGGGCAGCCCCTTATAGGGGATTTGAGGGGTGGCTTGTGGGGAATGCAGGGGGTTGGCCCGTGGGTTCAAGAACTGTAGGCTGAGAGTCAGTGTGGGGTGCCCCTACATGAGGTCCCCGAGGACAAAATACAAGGTGAAATACTGATGTGTGATATATAAGAGGGGCAAGGTCGAGGGGTGGAGCCCTCACTACCTAGCCCAAATTAAGACCTCCAAAGCCATACAAATCTTCATGGTGTACATCATTTTGCATTCACAATAAGTAAAAAAAACAAGTTTTAACTTTAAATTTCATGTAATTTTTGCAGTTTTCAAACCCTGCCTGTTGAGTCTTGCTAACGGGACTCGCTTGGACTTGGCGAGTCCGCCAGACTCGGCAAGTCCAACTAGGACTCGGCCAAGTCCAAGTCCCCAAAACTCAGCTAGGTGGACTTGACTCGAGACTCGCCGAGTCCTGGTGAGTCTCGTTTCTATGGTTTAGAAGGCTAGTGTTTAATTTGAATAAGTTGTCTTTTTTGAGTTTAGATATCCTACCACTATCTTTGACAAAGATCCTTTCCTCAATAGGATGATGGTAAAAAAGAGTGCTAGGTTCCACAGATACACAATTAAATCCATCCTTACTTTCAAAACAAAAGAATTTTTCATGCGCATAAAATTTGTTAAGTCTGCAATAAATTCTTTTACCCTCTTGTTGATTGTTGCACCATGTGTACCAAATACTCTTCCTCTCCATTTTTTTTCCTTCTAAAGGGTCAAACAATTTAAGTAACTTTTTCATTCTGTGCCCGAAGAACTGCTCATTGTCTTTCCAGACCTAAGGAGTACCTCCAATTTTGTCTTTCCAATTCTGTGCCTGTAGAACTGCTCATTGTCCTTCCAGGTCTAGGGAGTACCTCCAATTTTGTCTTTCCAATTTTTTCATTCTGTGCCCATAGAATTGCTCATTGTCTTTCTAGGCCTAGGGAGTACCTCCAATGTTGCACCATGTGTACCAAATACTCTTCCTCTCCATTTTTTTCCTTCTAAAGGGTCAAACAATTTAAGTAACTTTTTCATTCTGTGCCCGTAGAACTACTCATTGTCTTTCTAGGCCTAGGGAGTACCTCCAATTTTGTCTTCCTTTTGCTCCACAACATTGAAATCACCCCCAAAAATCCAAGGTCTTTTGGGGAGGTTTGAAGCAAGCCACTTCCAAACCTCAATTCTATCTCTAGTCATTGGGGGCATACATGGAACACATACCAAACTTTGTATCCCCTCTTTCAAAGACAATCCTGTTAGTGTTTTATAGCTTCGGGAGGTATTTCCCTAAGCTAAATTAAACTAAGCAAGTCGGCTATCATGTTTTATAAACAAAATATCATAATTGCAAGGTCGGCTCTAGAGTGAGCTTGCCTAGTCTTGTATATATATGTGAAGGTGTCTCCTCATTTTGGCATCAAATCAATTCATTCCAAGTTTGACTTCTTTTAGCTGTAGGTCTATTTTTCTAAGCAGTAGATTAGCATCAAGAAGAAGAGTCAAATACTTTGTGTATTCATGAAATCACATTATATACAAGTGCAAATTCATTGTATGAGATTCGACCTTTCTAGGGCCTGATTTGAGTGTTGTTTCTGCACTTATTATTTCTAATTATAAGAGAATATCTTGCTGGGTTTTTTCTCCCTCGAGTAGGAGGGTTTTTCCCAGGGTAAAATACTATGTTCATTGTTCTATGTGTTGTGTTTTCTGCTTATTGCATTTTTGATCCTAAAACTAATATGGTATCAGAGCGGGTTTAGAAAAGATCTGATTAGATTTGTCTAAGCATTCTTCATTGAATATCTTCCCATTCGGAGCAGACCTAAGGGCAAACCTTGAAAACGAACTAGGGTAGACCTTGAAGGCGAATTATTGCAGATCTAAAGAGGCGAATTATTGCAGACCTAAAGGAAAACTTTGAAGGTAAATTTGTGCAAATCTAAAAATCAGATATTTGGAGGAGCAAATCTACAGCAGAAACCTAGGGTTCTTAGAAAAAGAAGATGGTGACCGGTGTCAAGGTAGAAGATAGGCTTGATGGAGCTTCAAACTTCAACTCTTGGAAACCCAGGGTACTCATTGCATTAGAGGAGAATGATCTTCTAGAATTCGTATGAAATGACATGTTTGAGCCGTCTAAAGACATAGAGAAAATCCAGTGGAAGAAAAATGGCACAAAGGCTAGAAAGATCATGATAGACTCCATGATGGATCACCTAGTACCGATCATCTCCAAGATGAAGACAGCTAAAGAAATGTTTGATACTCTAAAAGGATTGTATGAGATCAACAATAGTAGCAGAGCCCTTGCTTTGAGACAACAGCTTCATCGTGTAAAAATGGCTAAAGAAGATTCAGTCATCTCATTCTTTATGAAGATTTATGATTTGATAGATCAGTTGAGCACTATTGGGGATATAATTGCAGATAGAGATCTTGTTATGTTGGCACTAAATGGTCTTCCCCGATCTTGGGAACCTTTTATTTAGAGCATCAGTGGGAGATCCAAGTTGCCCAAGTTTGGTCGTCTTTGAGCTGACTGTATTCAAGAAGAAACCAGATTGGCAGCAAGAGGAATTGGGCGAAACTCTCATGATGTAGAAAATCAAGTTCTTGCTGCACATACTACTAAAGAAAGAGGCAAAGGAAGAAAGAGGAATAAAAACAGAAAATCAGATTCTGTTCCAGAATCGAAAAAGAAGGATCTCTCTCATATTCAGTGTTACAGGTGCGATAAGTATGGACACTATGCCCGAGATTGCAAATTAAAGTTAACGCAACATGTTTCTACTGCAGAAATTGACATAGAGACATCTCAGAAGGAGTCAAGTGATTCTAAAGCCGATTCAGAAGGATTCCTATTCATCTCCACTCTTTCAAGTAATATACAATCTGACAGTGATACTTGGTTCATAGATAGTGGTGCTTCACGTCACATCACAGGCTATAGAGAGCATCTTACAGACTTAGTAGAGAAAGATTCTAACTTACAAGTGATAATTGGAGATAATGCTAGTTATGCCATAAAGGGAGCTGGGGCCACTTCCTTCTAGCTAGATTCAGGTATCCCTCTTCATTTGAGTGATGTATTGTTCGTACCTGGGATAGAACCTTGTCTCCATTTCAGCCTTGGAGGACAAAGGGTACAGGGTTTCCTTCTCTAAAAAAAAGGTTCTTGCATGGTCAAAGAACTCCACCATAAATTCAGCTCGAATGATTGGCATTCGTTAGGAGAATCTATACAGATTGTCATTGCAATCAGTTACTTCGAAGAGGAGGAAATGACATCCAGAGGGAGTCTGACAAACCAACAGAGGCAATCTTGGATGAGAAGGTCAGGAGGTTGATGTGAGTACTTGGAGCTCCAAAGGGAGTCAAAACATCATGAAGATTTGTTGTAATGTATATTTCTCTGAGACGGAGAAATATGAGGTGAAAGCCCTTGTAATGTATATTTCTCTGAGACGGAGAAATATGAGGTGAAAGACCTTGTAGTGTATATTTCTCTGAGATGGAGAAATATGAGGTGAAAGCCCTTGTAGTGTATATTTCTCTGATATGGAGAAATATGAGGTGCGAGCCCTTGTACATCTTTGAGCCTAAGATGTGTTTTTCCACAAATGGGTGTAGCCATTGTGGACGTCATGTTGAGAGACTCTATGACGAGCCCTTGTTCATCTCTGAGACTGAGATGTGTTTTTCCACAATTGGGTGTAGCCATTGTGGACATCATGTTGAGACACTCCATGACGAGGATACTTGAAAATACCTCCCTAGCTAAGAGGGAGTGTTAGTGTTTTATAGCTGCGGGAGGTATTTCCCTAAGCTAAATTAAACTAAGGCAGGTCAGCTATCATGTTTTATAAACAAAATATCATAATTGCTAGGTCGGCTCTAGAGTGAGCTCGCCTAGTCTTGTATATATATGTGAAGGTGTCTCCTCATTTTGGCATCAAATCAATTCTTTCAGTAGCAGGTCTATTTTTCTAAGCAGCAGATTAGCATCAAGGAGAAGAGTCAAATACTTTGTGTATTCATGAAATCGCACTATATACAAGTGCAAATCCATTGTACGAGATTCGGCCTTTCTAGGGCCTGATTTTGAGTGCTGTTTCTGCACTTGTTATTTCTGATTATAAGAGAATATCTTGCTGGGTTTTTTTCTCACTCGAGGAGGGTTTTTCCCAGGGTAAAATATTGTGTTCATTGTTCTATGTGTTGTGTTTTCTGCTTATTGCATTTCTGATCCTAAAACAAATAAATCCATACATAGCTACTACAAGGAGAGCTGCCAATTGCACAATATATTTGGCCCATTTTTGACTAACCAGGATAGCAATGCTCTCTTTTCCTCTATTATGGTTGGTACAAAAGGAAACAGAGTCTTTCTAGACCAAACTTAGAGTATTCTCAAGTTGGAACCCAACAACTTTTAATTCTTGAATCATCATGTAGTCCAACTCTTTTTTCTTGTTGCATAAAGCCCTTAGCACATATTTTCTATCAAGAGACTCTAAACCCTTGATGTTCCAGCTCAAGCAGTTTAAACAATTTAGGGGGGGTGGGGATCAGTTTTCTGATTTTTATATAACTTGTTGAAGCACTTGCGAATATGTTCCCCCTTCCCTTTTTTTCCTGGTTTTTGAGAACTATCACTTCTGCTGACCTGATTCCTTTCCTTTTCTGGCCTTCTTTGTTTTATTACCTTTTTCAGTAGGCTAATCTCCAACCTCTTCTTGGAAGAGGAGGTTCACAAAGTTCATGTCCTTATTCTCCTTATCCACATCATGGCTAATTTCATGTTCTAAATCTTCAGAATCTACTAAATTGCCATTATTGAGAGAGCCTTGTTGTTTGTCTTCTTGAATATTCTTCCTTTCCCTAATCTGGGCTTTTGATTTTTCCAAGACAATTTCTCAAACATTTTTCTTGTGAGTAGTATTCCCAGTTCTAGTACTTCTTATTTGGGGTTTGTCAGCATTTTTGGACAACCTGTCGCCCTTTCTAATAGATTTTATTTGCTCAAATTCATCATTGTTTTTAGTCAGTTTAACTTCTAGGTTTTCATTCAATTCCTCTATTACAATATCTTCCTTGGATTTATTGCCCTCAACATTTCCATTGTCATTAGAAGACTTAGAGACCCCCTTGCTTTTGAATTCAACATCCTAACTCTTGTAGTTTTTTTCAAACGTAGCAATTTGAGGGCAATCTTTATTTTGATGCCCATCAGTCTTGCACAAAAATCAGGTATTTAACCGACCCATCCCTTCCACTTCACATTTATAAGGCTCGTCATCAATTTAGAATTCAATGATTTTAGGGATTTGGATTCCCGTGTTGAGCGAAACCAACACTCTATCATTCAAATACGGGAGAGTGGATTTGGTATCCTCAACTTGCAGAGTTTTGGCAATAGGTTTAAGGAGCTGAGGAAGAATGCAAACATTTGAGCAAGCACTTTTTTAATATTTAGCCATCTAAGAAAAGAACAAAATAAAATTTCCTCTTGTGAGGTTTCAAGAGACCAAACAATCAACTTAAAAACAATCTTTCATATATTCCAAAAATCTTTCTCTAGCACCCTTTTCTGAATATTGTGATTTAAAAAAAATTGACAAACAACCTTCTTTGAATCATTCCATAGAACGAGAAGTAAATCGCTAATTTTTTCCCCAAACATTTGCAAGACAATTATCAAAAAAACTCCTTGAGGGTAAATTGTTAACATCCATACAAGCAAGGAAAACAATTGTGTGTTTTTAAGTCTATTTTCTTCGTTTTTGATTTCTTTTATCATCTCTTCATTTTTTATTTCTTTTATCATCTCTTCGTTAGGGAAAACACAAAGTGCCTAGGGAAAAAGAGGACCCTTACCAGTTTATTCTCCTCTTGGACCATCTTCTTCTCCTCCCATGGCTACATCTTTGTAGTTGAGTTTGATTCCCGCTTCGACTTCATCATTTTTGACGGTTCCTCTACTTCCTCAACCTACAACGCTTCTTTGAAAGTATGTTTTCCTTCATCTTTCTCCAACAAACCCCCACTATCCACTAACAAGGAGTCACTTGCCATATACGACTACACAGATGCACTTAATACATCTGTGCAAGGCTAGGACCGATTCCCAAGAGGCAAAACTCAACCCCAAACCACCAAAAAGAAGATCAATTTAAAATAGCAATCAAATCAACAATATGGACCCAAAGCACAACCAAAAGGGTAAAAATTAAATTAAAAACCATATAGCAATAAAAACAAGGATAAGGAGAATCGATTCCAAGAGCACCAAGATGACGAAGAATACTAATCATAGTTAAAGATGGAAAGGAAGAAGATTGTAGCAAGTCGGTCATGGAGAATGGCTTTTCATCTCCCTCAACCAGCCACAAAGCTCCTTCCCTCTAGTCACTCCTTTCTTTTAAATGGATATTTAAGACATTCTATAAACCACTATTGTTTTAATAAATTCAAGTAGTTGTAGCATGGGTGAAAATAATTTGTCTTTAATTTGCACAAACATGTTTTGTAGAGGAATTACAGATTAGTTTGTGTTTTCATTATTATATCCCTATATGTCTCTTATATAGTTGAACATAAATGAGGACGATACATCATATATATAAATTGTCCCTTGTTCCTAGTTGCTAGAACTCCTAATTCCACTAACCCATTTCAGAAAACTGAGAACATTAATATCATTCTCTTTCTTGTGGTATTTTCCACCTACCACTTTACATTCACACCATCGTTTTGTGCATCTAGCTTGCTTGTCCCAAGCATTGTCATTGAAGCCAATTGAACCATTGTGGATAATTGGGCTTGGAAATTATTCTCATCTATGTGACGAATAAAATTCATTGTGAAAGAAAAGAAAAAAAATACATTAGGCCTTTAAATCAATCTTTAGTAAATTCATTAATGCATAAAGAAAAGAAAAATTAATGAGCTACAAGTCTGCCCATCCATTTATTCTATTTAAAATGCATACCTTTGTGCGTTCTTCTTCCATTTGCTCATAATTCCGAGCAATGCTTTCTGGAATTGTGGGTTTTGTCACCCTCACACTAATAATCTCAATGCCAGGGGCATAACGTAGGCAATCAGCTTGAATTGCATGTTTCATTTTCTCATCAATCTGCATAGATTGTTATACAAGTGTTAAAAATATTCTACAACACTGAATTCTAACTGAAAAATGTATTGATGTTCATCTAAAAAAAAATTTATGTATAAGAAAGTATATTCAAAATTTCAAAGTCGAAATTTGCCTGGTCAAACATGTCTGTATAGACTTCCTGCAAACTGTGTGCACTACAAAATTGATTAATTTCATGATGAATTTTGTCATATATCCAAGTCTTGTCATATTTCAAACCATAATTTCTTAGTGTATCATAAACATATTCCTTTTGAAGATGGTTCACTACCTGCATAAATTCACATCATTTATTTAAATGGATGAATAAAGAAATCATGCTAGTTAAATTGATATGAACTTATTAGAAAGGATTGCAAATTAGCCAATCCTATGTGCTAAGTAAGTAGCTCACAATTTAGTTTTAAAAGAACACAAATTTACTTGTCTATGATACAAATTTGTGCCTTGATTTCTGCTATATTATGAGAATAAATGGTCGAGGGTGCATGATAGAGGCCACAACCAATACAATACATTAAATTTTAAATCATTTTGCACACCTCAATCTTCTCAAAGTATATCATTACTCCACCTTTTGTACCGCATGGTATGTTTGTTACCTGCCCACCAAAACAAAAGAGATTAAGAAACAAAATGAATTTCTCAAATTTGAAATTTCAGTATCAAATTGGGCTCCAAAGATAAAACTTGAAAGTCCTTTAAGAATCTTAGACAATTCATGAACTCTTTTTGATTTCATGCCAACCAAACAGTTGAACAATATAGTTAACATTTGTTCTTGCGACTTAGATAAACTATTATCAATTTAGCACTCTTTGGGATGATAAGTTGAAGATGTTGGAAGTTACGTGGACTTTCAAAAATAAATAAAACACAAAATAATTATATTGGCGTATAGAATATACACTTGTACACACAATATTTAGGCAGTTTGATGTCCACTTACAATCACTTAATTCCATTTTAAGCATATTTACTGACTTACACCACTTAATATATGTCTGAAATAATATGATTGCACCTATCACCCTACTTGAATGTTTATTTTGGTTGCATCTAAAAGTTCTCCAATTTTTTTGAACTTATCTATATTGAATGCTTTTGTACATACGTATTTTTTTTTGGTTTTTTGTCTAGAGATAAACTTTGTTTCATTGTCTTGAGTATGTTTATTAATATGAACTCACTCCTATATATTTATTAAGTGGTTTTTTTTGGTTTTTTGTCTAGAGATAAACTTTGTTTCATTGTCTTGAGTATGTTTATTAATATGAACTCACTCCTATATATTTAGCTTGTGCAAATTTTTTCATATGAGATTGTATTCTTTGTCAATTTAATTTGAATTGTTTAGATTAATTTGTGAGGGTTTGGTTTTGGGGCCCACACTTCGTACAATGGTCTATTAAGGATTACAATTCCAATACAGGCCTAACAATTATGAGGACACCGTACCAATCATGGGGATACTAGAGCAACACACACTTCAACACTGAGATGTCACTTTGGGGGATTTAGACCTGGATCTCCATCATAAAAGCCCTAAGGATTTTCCATTTAAGCACAACCCCTCTGACCAGTTTGATTTTATTTTTATAGTCACATTTGGTTGAAGCTGTACATATCATTTAAATATTATGATTGTGTCTTTGAATAGTATTCTACACCAAAATGATTCATGTGTGGCATCCATGATAGATTTACATTCTACTTTATTTTCTGATAAGAACATTATGAATGCTTCTTGCTAATCCAAGAAATCACTCTTGATCAAAAGATGAAAGTATATCTTGAAGCGGATAGCTTTTCATCATTTGAACTTGCCCAATGCTTACTTGTATAATCATTCAATTTTAAGCCATTATCTTTTGAAATAGGATCCTATTGGAAGCTTAGGGCGTACTAGGGTGTATTTATTATATAGTTAGCAAAAAATAGATTAGACCATTATAATATCTTATAATTAAGTTATTTGAAAAGACGTCATCAAAGATTGAAACTTTAATAATAACCTTAGACTCACATTTATGTATAATCTTTTGAAGTTAAGGAATCATTATTCTATTATTATTTATTGTTTTTATATAGTGTTTTAGCATTTTAATTCACACCTTTTAGTGTGATAAAAAATAAGTTAAGGAATCATTATTCTATTACTATTTATTGTTATTATATAATGTGTTAGAATTTTAAATTGCACCTTTTACTGTGACACAATATGGAATGTGTATGGTAGAACCTATTCTTCAAATTAAAAGTGAAAACTCTCTATAACAAAAACTAACCTAATCTGAACAATATGTATTTTCTATTTACAATCTGTACAAACTACAATTCTTTCTAGAGTGGTTCATGCATAGCTAACAAAACTAAAGGTGACTTTAAGCATGAAATACAAACAAAAAATAGAAATTGACCAACACGAGTACACATAAGGGTAGGAATGGTTTGAACAACACAAAAGACTCGATAAGTTAGAAGAGGAGAATGACATACAAAGCTATTAGACCAACTTCACTGAGATTTGCAATACAAAGCCTGAAATCAATAGTAAAATTACTTCATTTAAATTCATGTACATACACATACGACATTCTAAGCTAATCACAATAATTGTATTCAAAGCTACAACAACTAACTTAACAACTACTGTAATGCAAAGCTTCCACTAATAGTTAAGCAATTTCCAACCCATAAAAGCATAAAAAACCACAAAATATTTCAACAAAAAATTGAACGACCAAATAAGCATACCAAATTCTATTGAATGATACCAAATGATCCAATCTAAATACCCAAAGCACTTATTTATAATATTTTACAATGCTTTGCATGAAAATAAATAAAAAAGCTAATTGCAACCTCTACACTAAGAATAGTTTTCTTGCATGCAAAGCGAGTTTTTTTCCACAAATTCTAAATACCAAAGTTAGGTAATCTTTAGACTTTAGTTAAATCTTGATAAGGGTAACTATCAAGCTTAGAATAGATCTTTGAGAATGTTGCCTTAATATATTTATTTAATAAATAACCACTAAAATAGGCTTATGAGGAAAAAAACTAGGAAATAATGGCACAAAAAAGCAGAGCAAGAAGTGGAAATATTGAAAATACAAATGAAGCAGGAGTAAAGGAAATTTATCTATCAGTGACACTGTAATAACCCACCCTTAATTTTTTCTTCAATTTTTCACCCATTAGCGTTAGCCAAAATAACAATGATAATCAATTGAATAAAGCTACTCTCCACTTTCTGATCACCCAGATCCCAATGTGGGCAAGGTGAGAGCATAAAGTGGTAAGGTGTACATTGCATTAACTAAAAAAATCCACTTGTTCATTGGGGTGAGTGATAATCAAAACCAATTGAAAGCAAATACTTTCCACTTTCTGATCACCCAAATTCTGATGTGGGCAAGGTGAGAGCATACGGTGGTAAGGCTTAAAATTAAGTACTTTTGAAGCAAACCACTTGTTTAGTGGGGTGAGTATGAAATCTCAAAAGCATGAAATGAAACCTCTGCTTATTCAACGGGAATTGCAACTAGCAATAAAGAACTTGGTGGCTAGCCGACCAAATCAAAGAAAGATCCTCCGCTTATTCAACGGGAATTGCAACTAGCAATAAAGAACTTGGTGGCTAGCCGACCAAATCAAAGAAAGATCCTCCGCTTATTCAACGGGCATAACATGAAAAGTAAAGAAAGCTCAACCGCTTATTCAGCGAGATCGCCACTTATTCAGTGGGGTTAGAAATGATCACTTATTCAGTGGGGTAAGTAGCAATAAACAAAGAGAAAAACACCAATGGTACTAACAAAACGGTGTTACAATGATCTTGTTACAAATTGATTTCCAGAATGTCATAATCTGCTGCTACAATGCGAAAATACTAAGGAAATCGTGTCACAACAACCCATAATGAAACCCCAACATTAAATAAAGTATTCCCCAACAATGTACTACCAAATATACCTCATGGAATGACCTCCAAAGGACTGTATTAGGTCTGGAAAGCTGCTGCTATAGGTCTGATAAAAGTGTTGCAGCAATTTGAGACACCAACCAGCAAACTACCAATTGATCACAACTCCATCAAATCTCCATAGAACTCTCCCAGGATGCTTGCAAGGAATTGGTATAGTCTAGGCGCCTCCCAAACAAACATAACAGCAAGGAGAAAGGGCAGATCTCTGTCACAAAACCAAAACTCCAAACCCTCCAAAAGGTACGGTCAGCAAGGGGGGCGATTTGCTCCTAGAAAATCATGTCTTCATCAAAAAATTGGAATCCTTGCATAATGGGATGCCTCGATCTGCCAAACAAGAATAAACAATGCCCACAAAAAGTTCTCCAATCCTCCAATCAACATAAGCAAAACATATGGTACGGCCTATGGTAGAAATAGAGCAGCCAGCAAACTGAAATCTCCAAGAAATCACTCCAAAATGCTCCCACACGCTGCAAATCAGTATTCAACCCAAATATGCAAATCTAGAAAACATCATAACAAGCCAAAACTGCAAATGAATTGAAAGCCATCACCAAATTAGCTCAATGGCAACCCTTACAATGGAGCCACACCCACGTCCAGCTAGGGAGTATCTTGCGACTTCGAAACTAGAGCCAACCTTGAGGGTTTTCATCCTCAAAGCCCAAGGATTTTGTCTTGGCAGCACTTCATTATCATCAAATTGCATAGCCCAAATGAGAGCTCTGAAAGGGTTTAAATAGAAATTAGGGCTCTAGAAATTCAAATCCCTTTTCCCTCCAATTGGGATGCCCATCTTAATGAAATAATATTTTATTTTAATTTTTAACTAAGGCCTCCAACTTGGGCGTCCAACTTCATGACCCCTTATTAAAAACAACTTAAGTTATCATCCTAGGTGTGGGGGTACAAAGAGGGTTTAATATTGAACTTTATAACTTAAGTTATAATATTGCCTTTTTTCGAACTCCAAAGATGGTGGATGATTGAACTGCCAAAAAAAACAGAGCTCAACAATTGAAACTGCCACCACTGCTAGAAATGGAAACCCTGCACTGAATTGCTGCCATGACCAACTGCCAAAAATAGCACTTACTAAAAATAGTGTGTCCAAATGCCAAATTAGGCCAAATTGAGATGCAGCTGAACTTACTAAAAATAGTAAGTGGTAAAAATAGCAATACTACCCACAAAGGATCTCAGAAAACCTAGAAAAACCCATAAAACACTTTGGAAATCCTTTGCAATCACCCCCTGAAAGTGCTGGCAAGAATCCTCCAAGAATCTTGGAATCCTCTGAAATGCCTCTGAATAGCCTACGAGACTCCAGAAATAGGCTAACGATCACTGATAGGCTTAGGACTGAAAAGGGGCCATTACAAACAGTGCATGGAGATGTAGCAAAATTGGAGAAGACAAATATGATTGGTAGAGTGATGGAAAGGAAGCTCTCCAGGGTGGAATTGAAAAATTGGATTGAAGCAAATTGGAGGGAACCTGTGATCAATTTTAGGCCCAGAGGTTTCTTTGTTGGAGTCTTTGCAATAGAGGAGGAAAGGAACAAAATATTGGAGACCAAATGGAAATATGGAAAACTACACATATATCTGCAGGCATGGGTTTTGAATTTTGACCCAACAAAAACAAAACCAGCAAAAGGCCCAATATGGATAAGGCTTTACAATTTTCCTGAGAAAGCCTCACGAAGATCAGAGATGCAATTGGAAAAACCCTAGAAGTAGACTTATGGAATGGCGAATCATTAATATATGCATGAACAAGACTGCTAACAATCCAAGAAACCCCAAATATGGTAAAATTATGGACAAAGGCAGGCATTTGGCAACAACAAATTGAGAAGAAAGTCTGTGTTTTTATTGCATAAAATGTAAGAGAAGGAATCATTGGGAGGAGGATTGTCGATAGTTTCCCAAAAGACCAAAAGAAAAGGAGCAAATTTGGAGATAAAAAGTGCCGATTCAAAATCAAGGAATTCAAAGTGCGGAGGAATTGGGAAAAAATAAAAAAGTGGAAGATAAAGGGAAAGACCAAGATATGGAAAAACCCCCAAAGATCAGAGAGCCTTTAGTGATAGTCCCATATGCAACACCAAAAAAATTGGAGGAAAGGTGCAGATAGAGGAGGACGGAGAAGAAATGGAACAAGATTCAGAGAACGGAGAATCAGAAGAAGACGAAATGGACATCATCAAACCTAGGTGCAAAAGCCAATCAACCTCAAAAAATCTTAATAAAAAACAACCTATAAACAAAAAATCGGGAAGAAAGACAAATAAGCAGAAAAGGGAAGAAATGGAAAAGGAACAAGGATTGTCAAACATAAAAGAATACCTGTTGAGGTCCAAGGGAGGAGTCCCCTCCCTTAGAGAGACATGAAGATAACATGGAATGTTAGGGGCCTCAATGCCCCTAACAAGAGGCTCTTAATAAAGCACCACATAGAAATAATGATGGCTGATATAGCAATGCTATAGGAGACAAAGCTGAGTACAAGGGAGGTCGAACTGTTCATAGTTCATTGCCGAGGATGGATTGGTTTCCACTCAAAAGTGAATGGGAGTGATGGTGTTACATCCCTTACATTGAGATTATGTGTTTGGTTATGTATTTCAAATGCAATGTTAGTTGCAAGTAACTTTTTTCATATGAAAGTGAAAATTGAGAATGCAATAGTTGTTTTATTTATCGTAACTAAAAAGAAAACAATCTTTTTATTTGCAAGTGAATTTCTTGTTCACGTGAAATTGAATGTGATCATGAGATTATATTTAAATGCATATTTATATAGCCATTGTGAACAATCTAACCATAATACTTGTCAGTGGATGCAGGAATGACGACGCCACGACGGAAAAGGAGATGTCATCAGGGAGAGGTGGTGGTTAACAGAGGATCAAATCATTGTCTTGTCATGAGCCGGAAATGATGGTGTAGCTTAATCGTTACCTTGGCCATATTTCATAAATTAAATAATTAATCTATTAAGTTAAGCTCATTTCGTATTTCATCTTAATTCCCTTGTGAATTAAGGTCTTATAATATTTAAAATGGTGAACTAACTTTTTAGCTGAGGGGGTATTTTAATTCAAATATGAATATGTGGGGCGCCGATGAAAAAGGTGATGAATCATTGCCACCATGCCATACTCTTTTCAAAACGTCCAAGATGGAGACGAAGAGTCTAGCTCAATGAGGGAAAATCTGGGTGTTGGGCTTTGCAGATTCATTCTTTGTTTTTGTTTCTTGCTTTCTCCTGAGTCGGCTATCGACCTAGCCATTCTTCATCTATACACTTTCATGTATCTTCATTTCATCAGCTCATCATCTCTAATGGAGTCTAGTTTGTGAATCATTCTTTTTCATGTAATTGAGGCTCACGCCATTGCCTTTTGATTATCTTTTCATTTGCCTTCTGCCATCGAAACATATCATTGACCTCTTTTCTTAAACCCTGATTTGTATTGGATTTTTCAATTGAGCTGGAATTACTTTGGGGTCGTGCGTATTAAGGGAGTTGTATTACTTCATTCTCTTGTTGCTTAATGCATGGGAGACTTGGTGACGTCTTTGATCAGTCTTGAGGAATTAGTTGGTCATGCGTTTCTTCAAATCAAGTATCTGTTGAATCTCTCTGAGATCATCCTCGGCTTTGTTATCTCCTATCTCACAGGCATGTGTCGTATCTATAATTCTATTACATGAGAATTTAATTTAATGTCGAATTGTATTTTTTCTTCTTGTTGAATAAGTTAAGAAAAGTTGGCACGATGCTGCATGATGTTTGAAATGAATTGGTTTGTTTTTCTCTGTTGAGCCATTGGTTCGATACCCAAATTCTTGCATTTCTTTATTCTCAGACCTTGTTGGGTCCTGTAGCCATTACCGACCTTGAAGGCAGAATTTCACCAACTCTTTTATATCATTCTTCTATCGGCCTTGGAACTAATCGAACACTTGTATTCCCTATTTGATGAGAGAGTGGAATTTTTGAACTCTTCTTCTTTTCCATACCGTGGTCAAGTTTTGACTCAGATTTAAGAGTCTTACTGAATTTATAACCAGAACTAATTTTCTCCAATTTTGGAATCAAATGAAAAATATTGGGGACTCTTCTGTATGATCTCTCCTAACCAATTTAAGTTGAATTATGACTTTGTTTATACTATCCTGATTTTCTTTGGAGTTCCTAGGGATATACTTTATATCTAATTGAGACTTGGAATGTCTTTAGCTGATTTCTACTTCTTAATGCATCCTCATAGTGGTTAAGATCTAACCGAATCTAATGAGATGAGAATCAAATTTGCCAATAAATCTTTAATTCTTGAGACTCACTTAGTCATGTCGAGCAAGGGTGAGAGTGTTGATGGCACAGGAGTTCCAATAATACAAATGAAATCCTTGGCCAAGGTACGATGCTAGATTCAACATATGTCAGCCATCAAGTACCGGATGTATCACTGATCAAAGTAATCTTCTAGTTGGGAGGTACCCATGAAGGTTTGATCAGGAGATACAGGTCCTTGACACCAGGCTCAGAGGCATGACGATAGATTGATCCCAGTGATTACCCTTGTGAAGGGACGGGTTCCTTCAGATGAAGGAACACGGGAGACCAAAAGGTCTTCGGTTGGGCAGTAAAGCCCCTAATGATATCTCCTTTTCCCATGATGATAGTGTCAAGATCAAATGCTTCAGCTTCTTAACTGTAAACTCTTGAAACCCTTCTCTCTCTTGTAATATTTGAAATGGTTACTTAGCCTAAAGATTGATCAATTGTAATTTTATTTGAAAGCATTGAAAATTTAGTTAAAGTTCGGTTGCTTTTTTGTTATTGGAAAATAGTGGATGTTTCTTTTTAGTTAATTCAGTTAGACGTTTCTTTTCAGCTGAACTGAACTTAGAAGTTAGCTGAAAAGCTGATTGAAATGTAAATTACTTTATTTTGAGATTCTTTCTGTTAAAATGAAAAGATAAAACCCTAGTTTTGTAACAAGTTAGTTACACCTTCAGCTGAAAGTAGTTGGTTAGTTTTCCTTATTTAGCTGTAGGACAAATAAAGTATTACAGATGGAGGATTGATAACACTATGGAACCCAAGGATAGTGTTACCGAAAGAAAGCAGGATGGAGATGAATTGGATCTCATGTAAGGTATGTGACAATAACTCAAACTTAGACTTCCTTCTATTTAACATTTATGGTCCAATAAAAACAAAAGAAAAATCAAGACTATGGAACATGTTAACCACACATCTAATGCAAAACATAAGGGAAAGAATAGTTATAGGAGGTGACTTCAATGCCATACCGAGCCTTTAGGAAAAGAGTGGAGGCTTGACACAAGAATTGGTGGCTTTGAAAGATTTCAAGAAATTTGTAACAAACGATGGGTTTATTGATGTGGAAGCAAAAAATAGGATATATACTTGAACAAACAGAAGAATTGGTTTGTCAAACATCTTTGAAAGTGATAGGTTTATGCTGTGCCCAAACTATATGCACTCAACTGCTATATGGGAAGCAAAGATTTTACCACATACTGGTTTAAACCATTAGCTTCTAGAAACATCTATACATGTGGACGAATCATCAACCAAAAGCAACTTCAAGTTCGAAAAAATGTGTCTGAGGAAGAATGAACTGATTAATCTAATGGAAGAATGGTGGAAGGTTGCGCCCATTAAAAATTGCACGAAAAGCTTCATGTTTATGGAAAGACTGAAATTCCTTAAGAAAAAGCTTAAAGAATGGAATAAAACTTCATTCAAAAACATCTTTGAGGAGAAGGAAAGAATAGAAAACGAACTCCAAATTTTGAACCAGAAGATAATCCAACATGGAATGTAAAAGAAGATTACTTGGAAGAAAAGAAGATACTGATAGAACATGAAGAAATATTAGCAAGAGAAGAAATATGCTGGAGAAGCAAATCACAATAAGTGTTGCTAATGGAAGGGGATAAAAACGCAATATTTTCACAATACAATAAAATTAAAAAAGTTACAAAAAATAATAGAATTAATCCAATCCACAATAGGAGAAACACTGGAAACAAGAAAGGAAATCCAAAATGAAGCAATTAGATATTTTGAAGAGTTGTTGGCACCAAAAAACATCGCAGATTCAATTAGTACAAAAGCTTTGACAACGAACATTCCCATGCTGATAACACAAGAAGACAACAAAGAAATAATAGCACCCTTTACCGAGGAGGAAATTAGGAAAGCCACATTCATGCTTCACCTAGATAAAGCACCGGACGAAATGGATTTTCTGCCCTCTTCTACCAAAACTGTTGGCACTTCATTGGAAAAGAGATATGGGAGATTGTGGAGGATTACAAAAAGAAGAGAAAATTTGTAAAAAGCATCAATAATATGCTAATTGCACTAATACCAAAGAAACCAGATATCTCATCTTATGTGGACTTCAGACCGATATCACTATGCAATACAATATACAAAATAATTGCCAAGGCAATGGCAAACCGACTCAAAAATCTCCTGCCTCGCATCATCTCTCCAGAGCAGAGTGGTTTCACACTGGAAAGAGAGATAATGGAAGGGATAATAAAAGAAAATGAGACGATTCATTCAATTGAATGCTGTTATTGAAGGTAATGGAAAAATCTGGTTCTAGCAAATAGTGGTTGGAATGGATATATGGTTGAACAACAATAGCGAGATTTTCAATACTGGTCAATGGTATGCCTTGTGGATTTTTTGAAAGCTCAAGAGGCCTACATCAAGGGGATCCCTTATCCCCATTCTTATTTGTAATAATGGAAAAGTATTGAGAAAATTGATAAAAAGAAGGAAGGAGGAAGGGGCTTGGAAAGGCATATATGTAGCAGGAGGGATGGAAAGATTAACACATCAACAATTCGCTGATGATACAGTTTTATATGGTGACTTGAGTCTTGAAGAGGCGAAGGTAATAGGAGTAGTTAAACAATACTCAAGCATATCGGGACAACTCATCAATATAGAGAAATCAATGATGTTCTTCCATACAAAGAGATTTATGCAATGGAGGATAGCACAAAAACTGGGATTTAACATTGGTGAACTCCCTAGTAAGTATATAGGTGTTCCATTATTTAAAGGCGTGATCAGAACAAACTTATGGAAGAATACGGTTGAAGCATGTGAGAATAAAGCTCAGTCATGGAAGGGGAGATGGTTAACATTGGCTGGAAGAATAGTGATGATCAAAGTAGTGTTAGCTACAATCCCCATATATATGCTATCATGTATGAGATTGACTAAGAAGACTTAACAAAATTTCAACAGTATTATGAAGAAGTTTTTGTGGGACAGTTCCAATGACATAAAGAGCCTCCCATTAATACATTGGGATAAAGTAAGTGAAAATATAGAGGAGGTGCGGGAATAAGAGACTTAGATGTGTAAAATAAGGCATTAGGGGAAAAATTGGTGTGGAGAATGTATACACATCTAGAAGCATTATGGAGTAAGGCATTATGGAATAAATACTTGGACACAGACGAGGCAAGCAGAATATTAATAGTTCCATAGTTGGAAGACTCTTTAGGACTCGCCGCGGACTCGGGAGTCTGGAGGCTAGATGGGTCCACTTGCTGCGGACTCGAGAGTCAAGTCTAGGAGAGTGAAATATGCCCCTTAATTTTTTCCTTGAATTTTCACAACACAACCCAGCACTACGCCAAATGTTAGCGTTAGATCCCAAAAGATATCCAACTTGAAAGTAACCTTCACCAAGAAAGTTCACCAAGATCCTATTGAAGGCGAGGTGATAGCTTATGGTGATGGGATCGTTAGCAATAATCTGAACTTGAAATACAAAGCTGGAAATGAAATGTAGGCGGTGATCCGACCATGAGCAATCCATGCTACCACTTGTTCAGTGGGGGGAAAGATAATTACAATGAAATACAATTCATCCGCTTAGCGGGCATCCACTTGGGAGTGGGAATTCTCCACTTAAACAGTGGGTGTGAATTGAAAGTTACAAAATGTATTTTCCTCCACATTGGCGGTAAACCATCCAGGGGTTACAATGTTGCTTAAACACAAAGTAAATGCAGAAATATGAATGATTGGAATAGTACTACTAATTCTCAGTCTTACAATGAAAAATATTTGCAAATTACAAAGATTATTCAATAGAAATCTACTCCAAAATAGCATTAGTAATTACACTATACTTCTGATCCCAATTATGAATTGAAACATCAAAGAAATAGAGCATAGAACAGAAGTATATAGGTCTGATATGAAAACCTGCAAATTGAAGTTCAGACCAGCAAGCTAAGTCTTCAACAAAATGCTTCAAATGTGGGAACCAATGCACATGAAACTGAAGTTGGAACACCTTCAAGGCTGGGCGACCTTAATAGAACACCAACTTGACTCCAATCACCACGAAATCTTCCCAACACACCATTCAATAACAGAAAGACAAGGGACGGCCAAGGGAATGGGGCGACCTTGTCTATAAAATCATATACTTGCCCACAAAATCTGCAAATGAACATTTAGGTACGCCATAGGCAAAGGAGACTATTGAGAAAACACCCACAACCAAAATAAATTCACTCTAAGAGCTGTAAGTGAAAATCAACTCCATCCATTGAATAACCAGCAACTTCACAACCACCAAATTTGCTTATTTCTCCTACCCAACTTCACAAATCCCAATGAAATTGCAAACATAGCATTTTCCAAGCTAGGCAACCAAGAACTATTGAAAAAATTGATGCAAATTGCTCCCTAAAGCCTGACACAAATCCCAAGGCTGTAAGTACATGGTACGGCCTCCCAAGAGGGGCGAACTTCAATAAAAAATTGGAGACTTTGAATTAAAATCTGCAAATGCATAAGTAGGGTCACCTCTAGCATAGGAATCAATAGAACCAATACCCATAAGCTAAATAAATTCACACCAAAAGCTGTAAATGAAAACTTGATTCAGCCTGACATAAACCAACAAACACAAAACTGATAAAAATCACCAATTCCTTCACTTTGATGCTCAATATGCACTTTTGAATGAAGCACAATCCCAATAGACCATCTAGGGAACCATAGTTTTAGGCCCGAAGAATGGAGTAAATTTGCTAAGCTTTCCCTTAGCCGGATTCTGGATTTCAAACCAGCAGCATAACTTTACAATATTTTCCAAAGATAACAATGAAGGCTCAGAGCATCAATAAATAAGCTTCAGTTGGGCAAATGAAGAAACTTGTAACTCCAACAAGAAACTATTCAAATTCCCCATGGGACACCACCTCTCACACATTCACTTTATTTTTGAATTAATAAAATATTTATCATCTTCCTTTAGGCGTCCAATTTCAAGTTGCAACAATAAAACATTTATCAAAATATTAAATGCTCAAATAGACCCTCTAATGTCCCCTCTTTAAAAACAACTTGAAGTCATCAAGCCTAGGCGTGGGGTACAACTTAAAAACATGAAATTGACTAAGTATAAAACTCAGTCCAAGGAGATAACCAAAACCAACACCAATACTGAAACTGATGGATTGCCAAAAAAACATGATGACCTGAGTTGAACTGCTGATGATGCCACTACCAGAATTAGACTTACTAAAAATAGCCAATGCCAAAAATAGTAATTTCACTTCAAAACCAACAAAAAGTTGAATTGAGCTGGAAGCAAGACTTACTGAAAGTGGAAACCCTAAATTTGCACATTTGAGTAGCCTACGGATTTCCAAAAATAGGCTATCAGTCACAGAAGAGCGTATGGCCAAAATGGGGACATTATAGAGAGTCCCTGCACGGGACTCTCCTAGACGGCTGGGATGTCAAAAATAGGGTTTAAAACCTCTTTCTTTTTTAATTTCTTTCCTCATTTCACTCCTCTACACTACCAAATATAGGTCTACAACTTGAAGTGAGGTTGGAAGAAGCCGAGAAGACGAGCTAAGGAGATCATAATAGAGCCACATAAGTGATTTAGCTTATGTTTTTTTTGTTTCTTCAATTAAAAATAAAAAAATAAAGAAAAATAAGGGGAAATGCTACCAATTTTTTTTTCTATTTCCCTTAATAGCCTAATTCCTACTATTTCTAGCTTGGTTTTGCATTCTATTTTTTTGCAAATGTTTGAATCTCATTTATTTGCTGATTTTTTACCAAACCCTTGCTATTTTTTTTTTCATGTTGAACTTGAAACAACAATGTCATCTTCAAACCCAAGGGGAACGAGAAAAGACCCTGCATGGAAGTATGGGATACCAGGAAACAAAAAGGGTAGTGACATGTACCGAATGCAACAAATGGATGACATGAGGTATAAACAGATTAAAATACCACCTTGCAAGAATACATGGGCAAAATGTGGATGTATGCCCTAACTCGACTCTTGAGATGGTTAGAGAGATGAAGGCCCTTCTTGCTGAGTATGAGATGAAAAAAGATGAAATACAAAAAACAAAGGATGCACTAATAGCAGTGATGAGTGGATCCACTACTACACCATCTAAGCCCCATGGTACCCCAAGTCTAAGCATCCGTCAGCCACATTCATCTTTTGGTGAGAGTCCTGAGGGTTCTTTCTCTACTACTATTGCTAATGCTAGCCAGGGTTCTTCATCAAGACCAAATTTCTTTATTCCACTCAATGTTCCAGGAGCACAACCTTCACTTGAAGGTACCGGTTGGAATAAGGAAAAGCATCATGAAGCTAGGATGGCAGCAACAAACTTTTGGTACTACAACAATTTACCTTTCAATGTGGTGAGCAACCCATATTGGGAAGGTTTGGTGAATGCCCTTACAGTTGCAAGTAAGGGGTTTAAGACCCCAATAGCTAAAGATTTGAGTGGGCCATTGCTAGAGGGAGCCATAAAGAATACACGATTTGTGGTTGATGCGCAAAAGAAATTTTGGCGAAGAAAAGGTTGCAACATTTTGTCTAATGGGTGGACAGATGGACGAAATAGGACTCTCCTAAACTTTTTAGTGGCCTCTAATAGTGGATTGG
>VDFB02257900.1:0-59714 GCA_007258455.2 Sequoia sempervirens
TTTTTCACCCATTAGCATTAGCCAAAATAACAATGATAATCAATTGAATAAAGCTACTCTCCACTTTCTGATCACCCAGATCCCAATGTGGGCAAGGTGAGAGCATAAAGTGGTAAGGTGTACATTGCATTAACTAAAAAAATCCACTTGTTCAGTGGGGTGAGTGATAATCAAAACCAATTGAAAGCAAATACTTTCCACTTTCTGATCACCCAAATTCTGATGTGGGCAAGGTGAGAGCATACGGTGGTAAGGCTTAAAATTAAGTACTTTTGAAGCAAACCACTTGTTTAGTGGGGTGAGTATGAAATCTCAAAAGCATGAAATGAAACCTCTGCTTATTCAACGGGAATTGCAACTAGCAATAAAGAACTTGGTGGCTAGCCGACCAAATCAAAGAAAGATCCTCCGCTTATTCAACGGGAATTGCAACTAGCAATAAAGAACTTGGTGGCTAGCCGACCAAATCAAAGAAAGATCCTCCGCTTATTCAACGGGCATAACATGAAAAGTAAAGAAAGCTCAACCGCTTATTCAGCGAGATCGCCACTTATTCAGTGGGGTTAGAAATGATCACTTATTCAGTGGGGTAAGTAGCAATAAACAAAGAGAAAAACACCAATGGTACTAACAAAACGGTGTTACAATGATCTTGTTACAAATTGATTTCCAGAATGTCATAATCTGCTGCTACAATGCGAAAATACTAAGGAAATCGTGTCACAACAACCCATAATGAAACCCCAACATTAAATAAAGTATTCCCCAACAATGTACTACCAAATATACCTCATGGAATGACCTCCAAAGGACTGTATTAGGTCTGGAAAGCTGCTGCTATAGGTCTGATAAAAGTGTTGCAGCAATTTGAGACACCAACCAGCAAACTACCAATTGATCACAACTCCATCAAATCTCCATAGAACTCTCCCAGGATGCTTGCAAGGAATTGGTATAGTCTAGGCGCCTCCCAAACAAACATAACAGCAAGGAGAAAGGGCAGATCTCTGTCACAAAACCAAAACTCCAAACCCTCCAAAAGGTACGGTCAGCAAGGGGGGCGATTTGCTCCTAGAAAATCATGTCTTCATCAAAAAATTGGAATCCTTGCATAATGGGATGCCTCGATCTGCCAAACAAGAATAAACAATGCCCACAAAAAGTTCTCCAATCCTCCAATCAACATAAGCAAAACATATGGTACGGCCTATGGTAGAAATAGAGCAGCCAGCAAACTGAAATCTCCAAGAAATCACTCCAAAATGCTCCCACACGCTGCAAATCAGTATTCAACCCAAATATGCAAATCTAGAAAACATCATAACAAGCCAAAACTGCAAATGAATTGAAAGCCATCACCAAATTAGCTCAATGGCAACCCTTACAATGGAGCCACACCCACGTCCAGCTAGGGAGTATTTTGCGACTTCGAAACTAGAGCCAACCTTGAGGGTTTTCATCCTCAAAGCCCAAGGATTTTGTCTTGGCAGCACTTCATTATCATCAAATTGCATAGCCCAAATGAGAGCTCTGAAAGGGTTTAAATAGAAATTAGGGCTCTAGAAATTCAAATCCCTTTTCCCTCCAATTGGGATGCCCATCTTAATGAAATAATATTTTATTTTAATTTTTAACTAAGGCCTCCAACTTGGGCGTCCAACTTCATGACCCCTTATTAAAAACAACTTAAGTTATCATCCTAGGTGTGGGGGTACAAAGAGGGTTTAATATTGAACTTTATAACTTAAGTTATAATATTGCCTTTTTTCGAACTCCAAAGATGGTGGATGATTGAACTGCCAAAAAAAACAGAGCTCAACAATTGAAACTGCCACCACTGCTAGAAATGGAAACCCTGCACTGAATTGCTGCCATGACCAACTGCCAAAAATAGCACTTACTAAAAATAGTGTGTCCAAATGCCAAATTAGGCCAAATTGAGATGCAGCTGAACTTACTAAAAATAGTAAGTGGTAAAAATAGCAATACTACCCACAAAGGATCTCAGAAAACCTAGAAAAACCCATAAAACACTTTGGAAATCCTTTGCAATCACCCCCTGAAAGTGCTGGCAAGAATCCTCCAAGAATCTTGGAATCCTCTGAAATGCCTCTGAATAGCCTACGAGACTCCAGAAATAGGCTAACGATCACTGATAGGCTTAGGACTGAAAAGGGGCCATTACAAACAGTGCATGGAGATGTAGCAAAATTGGAGAAGACAAATATGATTGGTAGAGTGATGGAAAGGAAGCTCTCCAGGGTGGAATTGAAAAATTGGATTGAAGCAAATTGGAGGGAACCTGTGATCAATTTTAGGCCCAGAGGTTTCTTTGTTGGAGTCTTTGCAATAGAGGAGGAAAGGAACAAAATATTGGAGACCAAATGGAAATATGGAAAACTACACATATATCTGCAGGCATGGGTTTTGAATTTTGACCCAACAAAAACAAAACCAGCAAAAGGCCCAATATGGATAAGGCTTTACAATTTTCCTGAGAAAGCCTCACGAAGATCAGAGATGCAATTGGAAAAACCCTAGAAGTAGACTTATGGAATGGCGAATCATTAATATATGCATGAACAAGACTGCTAACAATCCAAGAAACCCCAAATATGGTAAAATTATGGACAAAGGCAGGCATTTGGCAACAACAAATTGAGAAGAAAGTCTGTGTTTTTATTGCATAAAATGTAAGAGAAGGAATCATTGGGAGGAGGATTGTCGATAGTTTCCCAAAAGACCAAAAGAAAAGGAGCAAATTTGGAGATAAAAAGTGCCGATTCAAAATCAAGGAATTCAAAGTGCGGAGGAATTGGGAAAAAATAAAAAAGTGGAAGATAAAGGGAAAGACCAAGATATGGAAAAACCCCCAAAGATCAGAGAGCCTTTAGTGATAGTCCCATATGCAACACCAAAAAAATTGGAGGAAAGGTGCAGATAGAGGAGGACGGAGAAGAAATGGAACAAGATTCAGAGAACGGAGAATCAGAAGAAGACGAAATGGACATCATCAAACCTAGGTGCAAAAGCCAATCAACCTCAAAAAATCTTAATAAAAAACAACCTATAAACAAAAAATCGGGAAGAAAGACAAATAAGCAGAAAAGGGAAGAAATGGAAAAGGAACAAGGATTGTCAAACATAAAAGAATACCTGTTGAGGTCCAAGGGAGGAGTCCCCTCCCTTAGAGAGACATGAAGATAACATGGAATGTTAGGGGCCTCAATGCCCCTAACAAGAGGCTCTTAATAAAGCACCACATAGAAATAATGATGGCTGATATAGCAATGCTATAGGAGACAAAGCTGAGTACAAGGGAGGTCGAACTGTTCATAGTTCATTGCCGAGGATGGATTGGTTTCCACTCAAAAGTGAATGGGAGTGATGGTGTTACATCCCTTACATTGAGATTATGTGTTTGGTTATGTATTTCAAATGCAATGTTAGTTGCAAGTAACTTTTTTCATATGAAAGTGAAAATTGAGAATGCAATAGTTGTTTTATTTATCGTAACTAAAAAGAAAACAATCTTTTTATTTGCAAGTGAATTTCTTGTTCACGTGAAATTGAATGTGATCATGAGATTATATTTAAATGCATATTTATATAGCCATTGTGAACAATCTAACCATAATACTTGTCAGTGGATGCAGGAATGACGACGCCACGACGGAAAAGGAGATGTCATCAGGGAGAGGTGGTGGTTAACAGAGGATCAAATCATTGTCTTGTCATGAGCCGGAAATGATGGTGTAGCTTAATCGTTACCTTGGCCATATTTCATAAATTAAATAATTAATCTATTAAGTTAAGCTCATTTCGTATTTCATCTTAATTCCCTTGTGAATTAAGGTCTTATAATATTTAAAATGGTGAACTAACTTTTTAGCTGAGGGGGTATTTTAATTCAAATATGAATATGTGGGGCGCCGATGAAAAAGGTGATGAATCATTGCCACCATGCCATACTCTTTTCAAAACGTCCAAGATGGAGACGAAGAGTCTAGCTCAATGAGGGAAAATCTGGGTGTTGGGCTTTGCAGATTCATTCTTTGTTTTTGTTTCTTGCTTTCTCCTGAGTCGGCTATCGACCTAGCCATTCTTCATCTATACACTTTCATGTATCTTCATTTCATCAGCTCATCATCTCTAATGGAGTCTAGTTTGTGAATCATTCTTTTTCATGTAATTGAGGCTCACGCCATTGCCTTTTGATTATCTTTTCATTTGCCTTCTGCCATCGAAACATATCATTGACCTCTTTTCTTAAACCCTGATTTGTATTGGATTTTTCAATTGAGCTGGAATTACTTTGGGGTCGTGCGTATTAAGGGAGTTGTATTACTTCATTCTCTTGTTGCTTAATGCATGGGAGACTTGGTGACGTCTTTGATCAGTCTTGAGGAATTAGTTGGTCATGCGTTTCTTCAAATCAAGTATCTGTTGAATCTCTCTGAGATCATCCTCGGCTTTGTTATCTCCTATCTCACAGGCATGTGTCGTATCTATAATTCTATTACATGAGAATTTAATTTAATGTCGAATTGTATTTTTTCTTCTTGTTGAATAAGTTAAGAAAAGTTGGCACGATGCTGCATGATGTTTGAAATGAATTGGTTTGTTTTTCTCTGTTGAGCCATTGGTTCGATACCCAAATTCTTGCATTTCTTTATTCTCAGACCTTGTTGGGTCCTGTAGCCATTACCGACCTTGAAGGCAGAATTTCACCAACTCTTTTATATCATTCTTCTATCGGCCTTGGAACTAATCGAACACTTGTATTCCCTATTTGATGAGAGAGTGGAATTTTTGAACTCTTCTTCTTTTCCATACCGTGGTCAAGTTTTGACTCAGATTTAAGAGTCTTACTGAATTTATAACCAGAACTAATTTTCTCCAATTTTGGAATCAAATGAAAAATATTGGGGACTCTTCTGTATGATCTCTCCTAACCAATTTAAGTTGAATTATGACTTTGTTTATACTATCCTGATTTTCTTTGGAGTTCCTAGGGATATACTTTATATCTAATTGAGACTTGGAATGTCTTTAGCTGATTTCTACTTCTTAATGCATCCTCATAGTGGTTAAGATCTAACCGAATCTAATGAGATGAGAATCAAATTTGCCAATAAATCTTTAATTCTTGAGACTCACTTAGTCATGTCGAGCAAGGGTGAGAGTGTTGATGGCACAGGAGTTCCAATAATACAAATGAAATCCTTGGCCAATTTACGATGCTAGATTCAACATATGTCAGCCATCAAGTACCGGATGTATCACTGATCAAAGTAATCTTCTAGTTGGGAGGTACCCATAGTGAAGGTTCGATCAGGAGATACAGGTCCTTGACACCAGGCTCAGAGGCATGACGATAGATTGATCCCAGTGATTACCCTTGTGAAGGGACGGGTTCCTTCAGACGAAGGAACACGGGAGACCAGAAGGTCTTCGGTTGGGCGGTAAAGCCCCTAATGATATCTCCTTTTCCCATGATGATAGTGTCAAGATCAAATGCTTCAGCTTCTTAACTGTAAACTCTTGAAACCCTTCTCTCTCTTGTAATATTTGAAATGGTTACTTAGCCTAAAGATTGATCAATTGTAATTTTATTTGAAAGCATTGAAAATTTAGTTAAAGTTCGGTTGCTTTTCTGTTATTGGAAAACAATGGATGTTTCTTTTTAGTTAATTCAGTTAGACGTTTCTTTTCAGCTGAACTGAACTTAGAAGTTAGCTGAAAAGCTGATTGAAATGTAAATTACTTTATTTTGAGATTCTTTCTGTTAAAATGAAAAGATAAAACCCTAGTTTTGTAACAAGTTAGTTACACCTTCAGCTGAAAGTAGTTGGTTGGTTTTCCTTATTTAGCTGTAGGACAAATAAAGTATTACAGATGGAGGATTGATAACACTATGGAACCCAAGGATAGGGTTAGTGAAAGAAAGCAGGATGGAGATGAATTGGATCTCATGTAAGGTATGTGACAATAACTCAAACTTAGACTTCCTTCTATTTAACATTTATGGTCCAATAAAAACAAAAGAAAAATCAAGACTATGGAACATGTTAACCACACATCTAATGCAAAACATAAGGGAAAGAATAGTTATAGGAGGTGACTTCAATGCCATACCGAGCCTTTAGGAAAAGAGTGGAGGCTTGACACAAGAATTGGTGGCTTTGAAAGATTTCAAGAAATTTGTAACAAACGATGGGTTTATTGATGTGGAAGCAAAAAATAGGATATATACTTGAACAAACAGAAGAATTGGTTTGTCAAACATCTTTGAAAGTGATAGGTTTATGCTGTGCCCAAACTATATGCACTCAACTGCTATATGGGAAGCAAAGATTTTACCACATACTGGTTTCAACCATTAGCTTGTAGAAACATCTATACATGTGGACGAATCATCAACCAAAAGCAACTTCAAGTTCGAAAAAATGTGTCTGAGGAAGAATGAACTGATTAATCTAATGGAAGAATGGTGGAAGGTTGCGCCCATTAAAAATTGCACGAAAAGCTTCATGTTTATGGAAAGACTGAAATTCCTTAAGAAAAAGCTTAAAGAATGGAATAAAACTTCATTCAAAAACATCTTTGAGGAGAAGGAAAGAATAGAAAACGAACTCCAAATTTTGAACCAGAAGATAATCCAACATGGAATGTAAAAGAAGATTACTTGGAAGAAAAGAAGATACTGATAGAACATGAAGAAATATTAGCAAGAGAAGAAATATGCTGGAGAAGCAAATCACAATAAGTGTTGCTAATGGAAGGGGATAAAAACGCAATATTTTCACAATACAATAAAATTAAAAAAGTTACAAAAAATAATAGAATTAATCCAATCCACAATAGGAGAAACACTGGAAACAAGAAAGGAAATCCAAAATGAAGCAATTAGATATTTTGAAGAGTTGTTGGCACCAAAAAACATCGCAGATTCAATTAGTACAAAAGCTTTGACAACGAACATTCCCATGCTGATAACACAAGAAGACAACAAAGAAATAATAGCACCCTTTACCGAGGAGGAAATTAGGAAAGCCACATTCATGCTTCACCTAGATAAAGCACCGGACGAAATGGATTTTCTGCCCTCTTCTACCAAAACTGTTGGCACTTCATTGGAAAAGAGATATGGGAGATTGTGGAGGATTACAAAAAGAAGAGAAAATTTGTAAAAAGCATCAATAATATGCTAATTGCACTAATACCAAAGAAACCAGATATCTCATCTTATGTGGACTTCAGACCGATATCACTATGCAATACAATATACAAAATAATTGCCAAGGCAATGGCAAACCGACTCAAAAATCTCCTGCCTCGCATCATCTCTCCAGAGCAGAGTGGTTTCACACTGGAAAGAGAGATAATGGAAGGGATAATAAAAGAAAATGAGACGATTCATTCAATTGAATGCTGTTATTGAAGGTAATGGAAAAATCTGGTTCTAGCAAATAGTGGTTGGAATGGATATATGGTTGAACAACAATAGCGAGATTTTCAATACTGGTCAATGGTATGCCTTGTGGATTTTTTGAAAGCTCAAGAGGCCTACATCAAGGGGATCCCTTATCCCCATTCTTATTTGTAATAATGGAAAAGTATTGAGAAAATTGATAAAAAGAAGGAAGGAGGAAGGGGCTTGGAAAGGCATATATGTAGCAGGAGGGATGGAAAGATTAACACATCAACAATTCGCTGATGATACAGTTTTATATGGTGACTTGAGTCTTGAAGAGGCGAAGGTAATAGGAGTAGTTAAACAATACTCAAGCATATCGGGACAACTCATCAATATAGAGAAATCAATGATGTTCTTCCATACAAAGAGATTTATGCAATGGAGGATAGCACAAAAACTGGGATTTAACATTGGTGAACTCCCTAGTAAGTATATAGGTGTTCCATTATTTAAAGGCGTGATCAGAACAAACTTATGGAAGAATACGGTTGAAGCATGTGAGAATAAAGCTCAGTCATGGAAGGGGAGATGGTTAACATTGGCTGGAAGAATAGTGATGATCAAAGTAGTGTTAGCTACAATCCCCATATATATGCTATCATGTATGAGATTGACTAAGAAGACTTAACAAAATTTCAACAGTATTATGAAGAAGTTTTTGTGGGACAGTTCCAATGACATAAAGAGCCTCCCATTAATACATTGGGATAAAGTAAGTGAAAATATAGAGGAGGTGCGGGAATAAGAGACTTAGATGTGTAAAATAAGGCATTAGGGGAAAAATTGGTGTGGAGAATGTATACACATCTAGAAGCATTATGGAGTAAGGCATTATGGAATAAATACTTGGACACAGACGAGGCAAGCAGAATATTAATAGTTCCATAGTTGGAAGACTCTTTAGGACTCGCCGCGGACTCGGGAGTCTGGAGGCTAGATGGGTCCACTTGCTGCGGACTCGAGAGTCAAGTCTAGGAGAGTGAAATATGCCCCTTAATTTTTTCCTTGAATTTTCACAACACAACCCAGCACTACGCCAAATGTTAGCGTTAGATCCCAAAAGATATCCAACTTGAAAGTAACCTTCACCAAGAAAGTTCACCAAGATCCTATTGAAGGCGAGGTGATAGCTTATGGTGATGGGATCGTTAGCAATAATCTGAACTTGAAATACAAAGCTGGAAATGAAATGTAGGCGGTGATCCGACCATGAGCAATCCATGCTACCACTTGTTCAGTGGGGGGAAAGATAATTACAATGAAATACAATTCATCCGCTTAGCGGGCATCCACTTGGGAGTGGGAATTCTCCACTTAAACAGTGGGTGTGAATTGAAAGTTACAAAATGTATTTTCCTCCACATTGGCGGTAAACCATCCAGGGGTTACAATGTTGCTTAAACACAAAGTAAATGCAGAAATATGAATGATTGGAATAGTACTACTAATTCTCAGTCTTACAATGAAAAATATTTGCAAATTACAAAGATTATTCAATAGAAATCTACTCCAAAATAGCATTAGTAATTACACTATACTTCTGATCCCAATTATGAATTGAAACATCAAAGAAATAGAGCATAGAACAGAAGTATATAGGTCTGATATGAAAACCTGCAAATTGAAGTTCAGACCAGCAAGCTAAGTCTTCAACAAAATGCTTCAAATGTGGGAACCAATGCACATGAAACTGAAGTTGGAACACCTTCAAGGCTGGGCGACCTTAATAGAACACCAACTTGACTCCAATCACCACGAAATCTTCCCAACACACCATTCAATAACAGAAAGACAAGGGACGGCCAAGGGAATGGGGCGACCTTGTCTATAAAATCATATACTTGCCCACAAAATCTGCAAATGAACATTTAGGTACGCCATAGGCAAAGGAGACTATTGAGAAAACACCCACAACCAAAATAAATTCACTCTAAGAGCTGTAAGTGAAAATCAACTCCATCCATTGAATAACCAGCAACTTCACAACCACCAAATTTGCTTATTTCTCCTACCCAACTTCACAAATCCCAATGAAATTGCAAACATAGCATTTTCCAAGCTAGGCAACCAAGAACTATTGAAAAAATAGATGCAAATTGCTCCCTAAAGCCTGACACGAATCCCAAGGCTGTAAGTACATGGTACGGCCTCCCAAGAGGGGCGAACTTCAATAAAAAATTGGAGACTTTGAATTAAAATCTGCAAATGCATAAGTAGGGTCACCTCTAGCATAGGAATCAATAGAACCAATACCCATAAGCTAAATAAATTCACACCAAAAGCTGTAAATGAAAACTTGATTCAGCCTGACATAAACCAACAAACACAAAGCTGATAAAAATCACCAATTCCTTCACTTTGATGCTCAATATGCACTTTTGAATGAAGCACAATCCCAATAGACCATCTAGGGAACCATAGTTTTAGGCCCGAAGAATGGAGTAAATTTGCTAAGCTTTCCCTTAGCCGGATTCTGGATTTCAAACCAGTAGCATAACTTTACAATATTTTCCAAAGATAACAATGAAGGCTCAAAGCATCAATAAATAAGCTTCAGTTGGGCAAATGAAGAAACTTGTAACTCCAACAAGAAACTATTCAAATTCCCCAAGGGACACCACCTCTCACACATTCACTTTATTTTTGAATTAATAAAATATTTATCATCTTCCTTTAGGCGTCCAATTTCAAGTTGCAACAATAAAACATTTATCAAAATATTAAATGCTCAAATAGACCCTTTAATGTCCCCTCTTTAAAAACAACTTGAAGTCATCAAGCCTAGGCGTGGGGTACAACTTAAAAACATGAAATTGACTAAGTATAAAACTCAGTCCAAGGAGATAACCAAAACCAACACCAATACTGAAACTGATGGATTGCCAAAAAAACATGATGACCTGAGTTGAACTGCTGATGATGCCACTACCAGAATTAGACTTACTAAAAATAGCCAATGCCAAAAATAGTAATTTCACTTCAAAACCAACAAAAAGTTGAATTGAGCTGGAAGCAAGACTTACTGAAAGTGGAAACCCTAAATTTGCACATTTGAGTAGCCTACGGATTTCCAAAAATAGGCTATCAGTCACAGAAGAGCATATGGCCAAAATGGGGACATTATAAAGAGTCCCTCCACGGGACTCGCACGTTCAACCTCAGGACTTGCGTGAGTCCTGAGGTCGAACTTGCGAGTCCCATGTAGGGACTCTCCTAGACGGCTGGGATGTCAAAAATAGGGTTTAAAACCTCTTTCTTTTTTAATTTCTTTCCTCATTTCACTCCTCTACACTACCAAATATAGGTCTACAACTTGAAGTGAGGTTGGAAGAAGCCAAGAAGACGAGCTAAGGAGATCATAATAGAGCCACATAAGTGATTTAGCTTATGTTTTTTTTGTTTCTTCAATTAAAAATAAAAAAAATAAAGAAAAATAAGGGGAAATGCTACCAATTTTTTTTCTATTTCCCTTAATAGCCTAATTCCTACTATTTCTAGCTTGGTTTTGCATTCTATTTTTTTGCAAATGTTTGAATCTCATTTATTTGCTGATTTTTTACCAAACCCTTGCTATTTTTTTTTTCATGTTGAACTTGAAACAACAATGTCATCTTCAAACCCAAGGGGAACGAGAAAAGACCCTGCATGGAAGTATGGGATACCAGGAAACAAAAAGGGTAGTGACATGTACCGAATGCAACAAATGGATGACATGAGGTATAAACAGATTAAAATACCACCTTGCAAGAATACATGGGCAAAATGTGGATGTATGCCCTAACTCGACTCTTGAGATGGTTAGAGAGATGAAGGCCCTTCTTGCTGAGTATGAGATGAAAAAAGATGAAATACAAAAAACAAAGGATGCACTAATAGCAGTGATGAGTGGATCCACTACTACACCATCTAAGCCCCATGGTACCCCAAGTCTAAGCATCCGTCAGCCACATTCATCTTTTGGTGAGAGTCCTGAGGGTTCTTTCTCTACTACTATTGCTAATGCTAGCCAGGGTTCTTCATCAAGACCAAATTTCTTTATTCGACTCAATGTTCCAGGAGCACAACCTTCACTTGAAGGTACTGGTTGGAATAAGGAAAAGCATCATGAAGCTAGGATGGCAGCAACAAACTTTTGGTACTACAACAATTTACCTTTCAATATGGCGAGCAACCCATATTGGGAAGGTTTGGTGAATGCCCTTACAGTTGCAGGTAAGGGGTTTAAGACCCCAATAGCTAAAGATTTGAGTGGGCCATTGCTAGAGGGAGCCGTAAAGAATACACGATTTGTGGTTGATGCGCAAAAGAAATTTTGGCGAAGAAAAGGTTGCAGCATTTTGTCTAATGGGTGGACAGATGGACGAAATAGGACTCTCCTAAACTTTTTAGTGGCCTCTAATAGTGGATTGGTGTTCCTAAAGTCAATAGATGCCTTTTGTGAAGTAAAAAATGCCGAGACTTTATGCAATTTATTAGATGGGGTGATCTAGGAGGTTGGTGTTGATAATGTTGTCCAAATTATCATGGACAATGTAGCTGCATATGTAGTTCCAGGTAGACTACTTATGGAGAGGCATCCCACAATTGCATGGTCTCCTTGTGCTGCACATTGCTTGGACTTGTTGCTAGAGGACATTGGGAAGATTGTATGGGTCAAAAGTGTGGTTGAAGATGCCAAAAATGTTACAAAATTTATCTACAACCATACTTGGGTGCTTTCCTTGATGAGAAAATTCACAAATGGCAAGGACCTTGTGCAACCAGGAGTGACACGATTTGCTAGCCACTTCCTCACATTGCAAAGCATTCTTGGTGCCATTGCTCATCTCAAGAAAATGTTTGTGTCCAATGCTTGGTCGCAGTCCCCATTTTCCACTAAACCTGAAGGGGAGAGGATTGTGAGCATAGTTTTTGATGACACATTCATCAAAAATGGAGAGGAGTTGATTGGGGTAAGTAACAAACACAAAAAAAAACTTTATACATGATAATCTATTTGCTGTTTTTTTTTAGGGGTTAATTTTGTAATAATTTAACATTTGTTTTCAATTTTTAGGTGACAAAACTTTTGGTGAGGGTTCTTCGTATGGTGGATGGAGAGGGCATGCCAATGGGTTTCATCTATGATGCCATGGATAGGGCCAAAGATGTAATGTCCCCTTCTCATCAGTGATCTGTTCTGTCACTCATCAGCCTATTCCGGAAGCCTGTAGGCTTGTTTGAGGTAAAATTAGGCTTTCCAATTCTGAGGTTCTTTGGCATTTCAGAGAGTTTACTATTTATAGTAAATTCTATTTTTAGCAGTATGGAGTTTGTCAGCTTTCAGAACATCATTTCCAGTTGGAGCAATTATTTGCAATTCATGTCTGATTTCTTAAGGCATTTTTATGGTGAAAAAAGGCATTAAGGTTATATTTTGCAGTTGACCCCTTGGCCTAGGAGAACAACTTTAAGTTGTGTTTAAAAGAGGGTCTTGGAAGGGTGACGCCTTCATGAGGAGATTTATTAATTATTATTAAATACATTTTGCCTTGGGAAAAAGTGGACACCACTTTATTGAAGAATTATATTTTTAAAAAGAATAAAGTGAATTCTTGAAAAGGGACGCCTCTTGGAGAATTATTGGATTTTTGGAAATATGAAGTCTCCTGGTGACTCTTGGCGTGCTTTCTTGTGAAATTGAAGAGTTTTCTACTCTTCTATAAATTGAATGCTCTACTTCAGCTTTGGATCCATTCATGTTATCATACTGTTATGCTGTCGGAATGACAAATGAAACCTTGCTTCGAGGATGCTACCTCCTAGCCATTAACCAATTTCGTGTTTGAGATACAACACCTAGTTGGTCTATACTGCTTCTCACCCAGACTAGCAGATTGTGCTCAACAGAAGAAGTTTTAATGATATTTCTAGTTTTTGAGTTGCTGACTCACATACAGCTGAAAGTGAAAATTTGAATGCATCTCCTAGAGTAAATTTATTTTGATTATGGGTATATTTGCTGAGTGTTTGCTAAACTAAGGCACCCCCTCTTGCAAAGTTTGAGATTTAATTTCGAAGGTTCTGATTTTTAATGACAAAATCGCCCTTGAAGAGGGCTGTACCATTCTTGGAGGCTTTGGAATTCGTGCCAGAAATATATGTGCAGTTTGGTTGCTGTCGGATGATCAGAATATGTTCGCCTACCTTCTAAAAGGACACAGAAAAAGACGACATTCGATTTGGAGGTGAATTGAGTGAGTTATGAACATTTCATTGGTTTTCACAGTTGCTGATTGACATTTTCAGTTTACTGTTTTCTGTATCAGACCTTAGAAGTTCTGTTTTTTTTGACTCATTATCAGTAGTTAGAGAGATAATTATTTGTATGAGATCATCTATTATCATGTGCTTTGAAGATATTGTAATTCATATGTAATTTGCAGCTTTATTCTTTATTTGTAAGACTGTAAACAGTAGTATTGTTCCAGTCCTAATCGCTGCAATTTATTCTTATTTCTTTTTACATTAAGTACCCCTGGATGGTCTACCGCCAGTGTGGATAATTGATTGTATCTCTCTTTGTACCCACTTTCAAAGTGGTGAATCCCCACTCTCATGTGGATGCCCGCCGCAGCGGATGAATTAGATTGTTGTAGCTTCATGGCTGGTTATCCGCCTATTAGTTTCAGTTTTTCAATCAATCACTCCATCATATGTTAGCACCTCGCCCTCAGTGGGATCTTGAGTGCACATGCTTGATGTAGAGTTTGTTTCTTTCAAGTACTCTTCTTTAGCTCCTCCGCCATATGACAACACCTATCCTTTCTTGGGATTGAGTGTGCATTCTTGGTGTGAGTTCTTTCAAGCTTGGTTTTCTATTTTGGAGCTAACGCTAATCAAGTTGGCTAGTGCTGGTTATGTGTAAATCTTCCGAAAAAATTGGTTAGCATATTTCAAAAGAGGCCATTTCACATTACTATGGCGGCAACAAAAGAAAATATGAAATCATTTCGCGCATCATTGATCAGAGATGGACAAACCAACTCCACCAGCCGATACATGCCTTTGCCTACTTCTTGAACCCGAAGTTCTACTTCTCTGACACATTTAAGGCTGATGAGGAGGTCATGGCGGGTGTTGTCACATGCGTCGATAAGATGGTGCTTGATCGTGAGATGAGAGACAAGGTGCTTGATGAGTTGGAGGTGAGATTTGTTGCATCTTAATTATGAATTTACAATGTTCATTGTTGACTATCTATGAGTTTTCTATATTTGATTTAATTTTATTTTTATCTATTCAAGGTCTACAAGGGTGCAAAGGGGAGATTCTTTTCCTCACAACAAGCAATTGAAAGGAGAGGAAAACAACAACCAAGTAAAATAAATTTGTTCAATAGTATAATTACAAGATAAAATTAGAAACTTGATTCTTACATTTTTTATTTTATTCTTAACTCTTACATTTTTTAAATGTGTTTTTGTAGATTTATGGTGGGAGAACTATGGTGCTAGCACGCCAAATCTTCAAAAGCTAGCCATCTGTGTCTTGTCGCAGCCATGTAGTGCTTCTGGGTGTGAACGTAATTGGAGTTTATTTGAGAACATTCACACAAAGAGAAACGGGTTGACACAGCAACACCTAAATGATTTAGTTTTTGTTTGGTACAACCTTTGCCTTCGAACTAGAAAGGTGGAGGGTGTTTCACATGAGTCCATCGACTTTGATGATATTGATCCATATGGTGAATGGACTATTGATGAACAAAATGATGATGCTGATGTATTCCTTATCGATGAGGATCTTGCTGAATTGGAGAGAGCAGCAGCAAAAGAGGAAGAAGCAGCAAGATTGGAAGCAATGGCGGAGGACGAAGACACTTTTGAAGATCAAGAAACCACTCCTCAATCTCCTCATTTGGATACTGTAGCACCTACTAGTTCTAGGTCTGCAAAATTGACTTCCATTAGGAGGGGAAAGAGGAAGATATAGATTATATTTGGTTGTTAATGTTTTCCTTATTTTGACATATGATTATATGTAAAGATTTATAAACTTATGATGCTATTATACATTTTGAAAGTTTGAAACTATGAGTATGAATGATGAAATTTCAATTATTGAGTGTTTGATGATCATATGACGTGTAATCTTTGAATTATGACAAATTGATAATCATATTAGGCTCTTATGTTCTCTAAATGCATTAATTTATTTTTTCTTTTTAAAACTACGGTTTTTCTTTTTGCCGAGTCCTAGCCGAGTTTTTTCCCAAGTCCATGCCAAGTCTTGAGTCTGAGTCCTATTTTGGGCTGCCGAGTCCACGCCAACTCCAAGTTTTCCAACTTTGATTAATACTAGAAAATATTGGTGCGAGATCCCATATTTGAAGATTTATCTAGGAATGTAAACCAATGATAACAAAGCATCTCACATGGTATATAAACAATGGAAGGTCTGTGCTATTTTGGACGGACTCATGTGTAAGAACCCTGATGGTTCTCAACTCGAAACCCTAACTGAGATTTTGTTGTTTTGCAAATTTTTGGTTTTTTTGTGTTTTGATGAGTTTTCAGACAAAATGGAAAGCTGCGATTTTCTTTCTAAAATGCTAATAAATTCAAATAAATTCAAAACTTCATACAATAAGCTCAAATTTGCTCAGAGAACATGGGCGCACCATTATATTATTTTTCAGAGCTTTTACAATACCAAAATCTGAATAAAGAATGAAAATACATGAATTTTATTGAAGAACCTAGATGGCGGCTGTAGCAGCAATGAATGCATGAAGAAAATAATAAATCCACTTTGCTCTCCAGTCACAGGCAAGAAACAATCTCTAGTACCAAGGCGCCCAAGATACAATCACCAGAAACTGAAGAATATATGCGTTCCTCTGGAGAAGAGAAAGTACGGCCTGGGAAGTACAGAAAAGTACCGCCTGCTGCAGCAATAAATGACAAAGTACGGCTCCTTGGGAAATGTGCCAACACTCTGAAGAATGATCTCTGATGAAGGCGTCTTTATTGACTGATGAATAACTCTGTAAATCTCCGTCTGAAAAGATGAATAAGCACAATCTGTGACCTCTGTGTGAAATCACCAGGTGCAAGCTTCAGCTGGTATTGCACAGCCTCAGTCTGCCTAATCTCTGAAGAGTTTTCGTTCTCCAGAAACGTCTGTCTGCCAGAAACCCTAGGGTTTGCAAACTCCAATGCTCAGAGCAAAAAGACAAAAGTCGAATAATAATCTCATAATGGTTCGATTTTGCCTTGAGTGAATATATATTTGCCTTTGAAAAGTTCGACCCAAACTCCTTTAAAAATAATCATTTAATAAATGATTTAATACGCCTTTTTGAACTTAGGAGAAATAACAATAATTAAATGACGCCTTATTTAATGAATAATATTTATTCATTAAGTCAAAATAAATCACTTTATTATAAAGTATTAAAATACTTTATAATATATCATTTAATCACTTAATATTTAAATATATCAATAAAGTGACTTTATTATAAAGTCAAAATATTAAATATTTAATAATTCATTAAATACTCCTTATTTCTCCGTCTGGTCACCAAACTGAATAATTGGGTCGACTCTGAGCTGAATAGTTGAACCAGGTGTCCTGCCCAAAATAGTAGCTTCCGCCTGACCTAACTTTCTAAAAATAGAAAGTTCCTAAAAATGCACTCTGGAAGATTCTGCGAAGGCCCAACCTGACATAACTGCAAAACTGGAGCTACCAAACACTGAGTAACTGCCCCAGATGATCCTCTGCACACTCCTGTCAGCCTACGAGGATCGAAATAATAGGATAACCTCGTCACCAGCTGCGCTGACTAGGATGGGGACATCACACCGGCCCCTCGGAATTATTGCTTGTCCTCAAGCAATTCCTAACTCGATGCCGTAAGATCTCCTTCCGACTCCCATGTAGCATCCTCAATCGAAAAATCTCCACTCACCAAATATTCCCCGATCACACCAAGGTGTCTCTCTCTCATCTCGAGGATGGCCCTGTGTACTAGTATCAGCTTTCCCTTCATCAAGGGTGGCAACACTGAGAGGGCATCACGCGGTTTAATTCCACGCCTTTTTCAGCGTAGAAACGGAAATACATTATGGACTCCTTTGCTATCACCGGCAAGTCCAACTCATAAGCAACCTCACTTTACTCGTCTGGCCACAAACACGAAATGGACCATAGTAGGAGGTTTCAGTTTCTCTCTACCCCACTCTTCCCAGAGAGGACTCGACGATACTACTGCAACATGAGGTACACCATATATCACCCACTCAAAAGTATACTCAACTCCTTTCTTTCTCTGACAAAGATAATCGCCTGGCCGATTCTCAGGCTCCACCGGATATTGTCTCAAGAGATCTCTAAAATGTCCTGCTGACTCTGCATCATATCCCCTGCACTCGGCACTCTGCTATCGCTCAATATCAAATCCAGAAGGTTGGGCGCCTCATACCCATACAAAGCCATAAAGGGTGTCATCTGTATCGTCATATGGTGAGTCGAGTTATAGCAATACTCGCATAAATAGATCCATCTCACCCAAGCTCTCTGCTGACCAGCTATATAATTACGCAAGTAACCTTCCACCCACTTATTGACAATCTCTGTCTGCCCATCTGTCTGCGGATGGTAGTTGGTACTCGGTGTCAGTTCGGTCCCACAAAGCCTGAACAACTCCTGCCAAAAGTTGCTCATGAACCGACTGTCTCTATCGCTGACTATCGTCCGAGGCAACCCATGCAGCCATAATACCTCTCTGAAAAATAGCTCTGCAGTCTGCGATGCTGTGAAAGTAGTAGTAATCGGGAAAAAGTGTGCGTATTTAGTCAACCGATCAACCACTACGTAGATGCAATCTTTACCCTGGGCTTTCGGCAAACCCGTGATAAAGTTCATCGATAAACACTCCCACTTCCTGTCAGGTATCGGAAGTGGATGGAGCAATCCAGCAGGATAAGTGTGCTCCTGCTTGTTCTGCTGGCACACAGAACACTCACGGACATACTGTAACACATCAGTTTTCAGCCCTTTCCAAGTAAATCGTTCCTGAACCATTTTGTATGTCTTATAGTACCCGGGATGGCCCGCCATAGGAAGGTCGTGAAAGGCTCTCAAAACTGTAATCCGCACCTCAGAGCCAGGAACCAAAAGAATCCGTCCCTTGTAAATGATCAAGTCATCTACAATAGTATACCTGTCATCCTGCTCTGTCCTGTCCATAATGCTAGAAGCCCATGGGTCCTTAGCATACTCAGCAATAATCCGGTGCCTCCAATCCTCTGTGATCTGTGCCAAAGCATTCAACTGAGGTCGGCGAGACAAGGCCAGCCCACGCATATTTCCGCTTCCCCTTAATGAAGGTGGGATATCAGCTCGGGCGTCGCATCGCAGCTTTTATCGAATCTATTTTTGCCGCCTTCCTCATTAAGGTCTCGCTGTCCAAGGAAATGTTTCAGGCTGTTATGATCTGTACGAACACTGAATTTGCTGCCTACCAGGTACTGCCTGAACTTAGCCAATGCATGCATAATGGCTAACATCTCCTTGTCATAAATACTATAAAATCTCTCAGGACCCCTGAGTTTCCTGCTCTCAAATGTAATCGGATGTCGCTCCTGCATCAAAACGGCACCAATGCCCTCTCCTGAAGCATCACAGAATAAATCAAATGACTTCGTAAAGTCGCAATGCTAGCACCTATTACAGGTCATGATCACTCCAAACCCGCCAAAGCACTCCGCTACCGTGGTGACTAAAGTAAAGCCCTTCGGGCCAAGTCGCAAGAAGGGTGCTACAGGACGTGAGAACCCACTAACAAATCTCCTGTAAAATGCACACAACCCAATGAAACCTCTGAGCTGCGTAAGGTTCTCAGGTACCGGCCACTCAACTATAGCTCGGACCTTTTCGGGGTCCATACTCACCCCCTTGGCACTGATGATGTGCCCCAGATATAACAGCTCCTCCATACCAAGCTCGCACTTGGATTCCTTAGCATAGAAAGACTCATCTGCTAAGATACCCAAGACTACATCCAAATGAGCCAGATGCTCATCCCATGACCTGCTATAAACCAAAATGTCGTCGAAGAAGACTAACACAAATCTCCTCAACTGAGCACTGAAAACCCTGTTCATAGTTGCCTGAAAGGTGGCAGGTGCATTGGTTAACCCGAAGGGCATAAATCCAAGAACTCGGCGACTCCAATGACACTGAAAAGCTGCTTTCAATATCCTGCTCCCTCATCTGAATCTGATGGTACCCTGATCTCAAATCAATCTTCGTAAGAAGACGGCCCCGTGTAACTCATCTATCAGCTCATCAATGCGTGGAATAGGGTACCTGTTCTTAATTGTCCTTTTGTTGAGCTGCCTGTAATCAATACACATCCGAAGTGATCCGTCCTTCTTCACCAATACAACCGATGAAGCAAAAGGTGACTTGCTAGGTCTGATATGGCCCATAGCTAACAACTCATTAATGGTCTTCTCTATCTCATCCTTGAGTCGTTTTGGATGTCTGTAGGGAGTGATCATAACGGGCTTTGCGGCCTCCTCCAACTCAATAATATGCTCCGTGCCTCTGTCTGGAGGTCTACCAGGTGGGATGTCACTAAACACTTTGGAGTGTTTAGTCCTCAAGATCTGTATGTCAGGGTGATACTCACCCTTCTGCTGCTCCTGCTGGGCTGGCATCAACATGCACTCAGCTGCCCAGTCAACCATATCATGACGAATGAGCCTCTCCATCCGTCTGAATGAAACCATCCTCAGATTACTGTCATGAATCGCCTTGATGACATGTGGTCTCCCGTCAACCTTGAATTTCATCTCCATGTCGCGTAAGTTGAGTGTGAACTCACCCAAATCGTGCAACCATGCCATCCCCAATACCACATCTGTATCCCCCATATTAACAACATAGAATTCAGTCTTGAATTCATAGTTGTTCAGTCTCATCGGAAGATCAGTAATCTTTCGGTCACACCTGAGAGTATATCCGTCAGCCACCTTGACTCGAATACCCTCGAAAGCCTCTGTCTGGATGCCACGCCTCTCCACCAAACGTGCATCAATAAAATTGTGTGTAGCACCAGTGTCCAACAATGTGATCACCTTCTGACCTGCTAGGAGCCCACGAAGTCTAAACGAACCGTCTCTCTACAAGCTAGTCAAATGGGCTTCCTGTAACTTCCTTCCACCTTCATGTTCACCCTCATTTTCGGACCTCTCATCATCTGAAGGCTCGGAATCAGCTTGCTGGTCTGACAGATCTGATTGCTCTTCGCCCTCATAAAACCATTCCATTTGATTATTTTTGACCTTCGGACGAAGTGGGCATATATGCTTTTCATCATAGGGTGCCTTGCACCAGAAACACAACTTTTTCTTTCTCAATTCGTTCAATGTTTCTCGGTCAAAGGGTGGTGCATTCTGTCTTTTAGGATCCGGTTGATCCTTCCTCCTATCAAAGGGCCTATTCCTGTCATTGTTTCTATCAAAAGGCCTATTGGGCCTCGTGTATGGTGTTGACCCTGAATTGAACTTGCTGCGAGGTGCGGCAAGCTCCATGCTTCGTGCCTTCCGCATGGCCTCCTGAAGTGTAGGAGGGTCAAAAGCCTTAACCCAACCTCTCATGGGTTCTGTCAAACCCTCAATGAAGAGTATGATGAGTCTCCGTTCTGAAATCCCTGTCACCATGACTGCCACTCTCTGAAACTCACCAATATATGAATCCAGACTACCTGTCTGTCTGAGCTGAGCCAACTCCCTGAAATAAAGTTCTGGATCTTTTTTATCAAATCTCTCTATCAGCCTGCTAGTGAACTCCTGATAGGTATTGACTGCATGATGGCCTAGCGTATACATGCCGTGGTGCCACCAATCATGCGCTACTCCGTCGAGATGCAAAGTAGCAAATTTAATGGCCTCATCCTCCTGCATAGGCCTAAGTGATAAGTAATTGTCCAGTTTCTGGACCCAAGACCTCACTGATGTCTTTTCAGACCCATCAAAATATGGCAAGGTAATCTTGCTAACCGCATACTGCAAATCCCTGTTCACCTGTGGCTGCGGCTGCTGATGCTGAGGGGGTCTACGGTCAAATCTGCCTCCTCCTCTGGGTTTATAAACATCTATAAACTCATGAAATGTAAGTGCCTGCCGGATCTCAGGTGCTAGTGACATGTACTCACCATGAAACCTCGTCAAGTCTGCCATTGACATGCCATTATGTGGCTGAAACTCCTGATGCTGCCCCTGATGCTCTGCCCCCGGAGTCTGAGGTGGAGTCTCTCTAGGTAAGAAAGTAGGCTGACCTGGCCTACGCTCCTAATAGATCGGTGACGGCTGCCGTGGTACTGATGCTAATGGCTGGTCCACTGGTGTAGTCCCGCTCGTCTGTCCAATCTGTATGTAGTGTGGCTGTGTGGGTGTATACTGTCTAATGGTACCCATCAACTGGGACATCATGTCCATCATGTTATCATGCCGGCGTCTAAACTCCTCATCAGTAATGTCGCCCTCTGCATGTGCCTTCCCTGTATCCCTAACTGTCTCTGCAGGATTCCCACGATCTGCCATTAGGGTTGCAACACTGTTTTCACTGCTGTTGGAGCTCGATCTGTGAATGCCTAAGATTCCTGACACTGTCTCACCTTCAGGAATCGGTGGACCTGTCCAATCCTCGTCTTTGCCTGTCCCTACACCTTTAATGTAGTGAATGGTATCTCTGTTCATGAAAAAGCACTAAAAAACACACTGTATTCTGAAAAAGCACTGAAAAAGCACAGGATGGCAGGAAATCTGTGCTCTGATACCACTGTAAGAACCCTGATGGTTCTCAACTCGAAACCCTAACTGAGATTTTGTTGTTTTGCAAATTTTTGTTTTTTTTGTGTTTTGATGAGTTTTCAGACAAAATGGAAAGCTGCGATTTTCTTTCTAAAATGCTAATAAATTCAAATAAATTCAAAACTTCATACAATAAGCTCAAATTTGCTCAGAGAACATGGGCGCACCATTATATTATTTTTCAGAGCTTTTACAATACCAAAATCTGAATAAAGAATGAAAATACATGAATTTTATTGAAGAACCTGGATGGCGGCTGTAGCAGCAATGAATGCATGAAGAAAATAATAAATCCACTTTGCTCTCCAGTCACAGGCAAGAAACAATCTCCAGTACCAAGGCGCCCAAGATACAATCACCAGAAACTGAAGAATATATGCGTTCCTCTGGAGAAGAGAAAGTACGGCCTGGGAAGTACAGAAAAGTACCGCCTGCTGCAACAATAAATGACAAAGTACGGCTCCTTGGGAAATGTGCCAACACTCTAAAGAATGATCTCTGATGAAGGCGCCTTTATTGACTGATGAATAACTCTGTAAATCTCCGTCTGAAAAGATGAATAAGCACAATCTGTGACCTCTGTGTGAAATCACCAGGTGCAAGCTTCAGCTGGTATTGCACAGCCTCAGTCTGCCTAATCTCTGAAGAGTTTTCGTTCTCCAGAAACGTCTGTCTGCCAGAAACCCTAGGGTTTGCAAACTCCAATGCTCAGAGCAAAAAGACAAAAGTCGAATAATAATCTCATAATGGTTCGATTTTTCCTTGAGTGAACATATATTTGCCTTTGAAAAGTTCGACCCAAACTCCTTTAAAAATAATCATTTAATAAATGATTTAATACGCCTTTTTGAACTTAGGAGAAATAACAATAATTAAATGACGCCTTATTTAATGAATAATATTTATTCATTAAGTCAAAATAAATCACTTTATTATAAAGTATTAAAATACTTTATAATATATCATTTAATCACTTAATATTTAAATATATTAATAAAGTGACTTTATTATAAAGTCAAAATATTAAATATTTAATAATTCATTAAATACTCCTTATTTCTCCGTCTGGTCACCAAACTGACTAACTGGGTCGACTCTCAGCTGAATAGTTGAACCAGGTGTCCTGCCCAAAATAGCAGCTTCCGCCTGACCTAACTTTCTAAAAATAGAAAGTTCCTAAAAATGCACTCCGGAAGATTCTGCGAAGGCCCAACCTGACACAACTGCAAAACTGGAGCTACCAAACACTGAGTAACTGCCCCAGATGATCCTCTGCACACTCTTGTCAGCCTACGAGGATCGAAATAATAGGCTAACCTCGTCACCAGCTGCTCTGACTAGGATGGGGACATCACATCATGGAACAGGCATAGGCCACTAGTGGAAATTGAAATGTTGGGGGAATGTCGTTCTATTTCGGAGAACCAAAGAGAGACTAAATTCATAGACAATTTTTCAATGGGAATCCACTCAAAGAGCTCAAATTATGAGAAAATTTTCATTTCATATATGAAATTTTGAATGCTCTATATGAAAATTTTCATTTCATATATGAAGTGATAAAATTATGTGCAAATCTGCAATTATGATTGTTGTCTTTGAATTTAAATTGATGAAATTATTAGCCAAAACCCTTGGAAAACTATTGAAAAACTAATAATACTACAACTGATATGACACATCTTGAAAATCAATTATGAAAACAAAGAAAAATACCCCTTGAAAGATCAATAAGATCACTGTCACACTACTATTGATATTAGACATTTTTTATGATAGATACAACTAAAAAGCATGACAAATCTTGGCAGCATGGAAAAACACCAACAAAGATATGTGTTAGTGTTTTAATTTGTACCTTTTAGTGCAATACAAAATAAAAAACACAAAGATGTTGAGTTTTAGTTTTAGATCCTAAGAAAGGCCATTAAGGTGGTTAGTCTGCAAAATGTAGAGCAAGTGATTCTTGACGCAACATATATTTGTAGGTTAGTGGGTATGTTGATACAATCTACATATAGGAACATATATTGGACACCTTGTGTGTATAATATGAACAATGCACTCAAAGAGATTGAAACTATAGGGTGGGTGAAATAAGTAGCAGTGGATGCAAGGGAGGTGCAAGTGTTCGTTTACAACCACCACACTTCATTGGCATTATTTTAGACCTTTGCAAAGAAAGAATTCCTCAAACTAGTTGAGACTTGATTTGCTTCCTATTTCATTCTATTAGAGAGGATGCTTGAGCTGCTAGATCCATTGCAACTTATGGTTATGACATAGGATTAGATAGGTGGAAGGAGTCAAAGACTAAGTAGGGAAAGAGGGTGAAGGAGACTATGGTCAGCGATACTTTTAGGTCGAATGTGAGATGCATTGCACCTTTTGTACAATCTATTTTCACCATCATCATATTCGGGGATTTTGATAGTTCCAGTCTTGGGGAGATTTATAAATGCATTGATAGCATGATTGGTCAAATGAGGCTGCCATTCATGATAGAGACCCCACCCTAGCATTGTACAATGAGCATATTCATACTATCATCCAATAATGATGGGAGAAATTGAACACTCCTTTACGCATGGCTGCATAGACTTTGAATCCAAAATGGTATATGGAAAGATGATATAATTCTTCCTATTAATGATCATGAGTGAATTAAGTTCACAAAACTAGCTGGCTACATGACATGCCATACTAGTTAATTGGTGGATATTCTATGGACCTGCATGAGCAATGCACATAGTTTCTATTCACTCTCTCTCACAACTTGCCTTTCACCCGCTCTCACAAGTTTCTAGTTCCTCTATTGTTGAGAGGAATTGGTCCACTTATAGTTTTATCCACTCTCTAAAGAGGAATAGACCTACCTCAACAAGAGTAGAAGATCTTGTTGTAGTGCATACTACCTTCCATCTAGTTGATCTTAAGACACCTGAGTATAGGCAAATCCTAGTGCGATGGTCAGATGTAGAGCCTAAGGATCCACAACAACTTGATGATGACCATCATGTTCAGATGGGATTGGAGGAAATAGTTCCACTTCCTTTTGACAATTCTAGTGATGAGGAGTTTCCTAGCTATGCAGTTATAGTCTTATAGATGATGATGACTCTAATTTTTGGCCTTGTTGCTCAAATAAAAATAGCTATGGATATTATTTTTGACAATTTAATTTTGTTTCTTTGATGCTTGTCATTTGTACAATGAGGTTGTAGTTGGTAATTTGAACTTTTAGCTTATTACTTATTTGAATATTTAAATTTGAAATGGATTTTGATTTCATTATTGAATATTGATATTCAAATTATTATATTTTTTTCATTTTTATGTATGCTTCAACAATTTGAATTAGGCCTCAACATTATTTAATTTAAGATTGAACTATCAATTTTCAATCTACCATTTATTTGTTGTAATGTGTTCTCAATTCTTATATTTTGTTACTTGAAATTATTTTTTGTATCCTACATATTTTTAAAAATGTATAGTCATCCCCTTGCTATCCCCAAAATTTTTGGATTTTTTTTTCCATCCCCCTATCCTTCTATCCCAAAAACTCAAATAAACAATAGTGTAGACTCCTAGCTGTCCTCCACATGGCTAGGGGATTCCTAGGTGTCCCTCAACCATCTTGGGGATGGCTGAGAGGACCCTGCCCAACAAACCACTAAATCATTTAAAAATACACTTTAATGAAGAACTGAGTCATTTTTCAGGTGATTTTTCTTTTGAATCGAGTAGATCTCTTAATCTTTCTTATAAGTTACTTCACTCTTTGCCTCTTGCGGTGTACTATGCTCTTTAATAGCTATGCAAAGAATTATGAGAAACTTATAAGAAATTATAAAAGCACAAATCAACAACTATAAAGACAATTAGTAGTAGTAGGAATCAACAAAATGATGATTCAATACTTAAGGAGGTGACCTTTGATTATGTCTTTTTATTGTTGCGCTAGAGGTATCTCCGCAACCTAGCCTAGCGCCCAACCAGCCTTGCCTTGGGCTTACTTTTTGCCAAGTTGGGGTCCGGGAGGGGCAAGTTGAGGAGAGACTAATCCTCTGGGGATGCATACAACCGCCCACTAGCCATATGCATCGAGTAAAACCGGGCCTCAGAGTTGAACCCAAGACCTTGGGGAGAAAACCTAAGATTCAAGCCAACTCCGCTACCCGTACAGGCTGATCTTTGATTAAGCCAACTAACAAAGGTTTGGAATTTTGGTTGTGAACCAAATAATGATCCAACAAAAAATTATTTGAATTAAGAGTATTATTTGAAAGCCAATGGAATTATAGAAGACAAAGTCTAGCTGGAATATTTTCCAGGAATCTGGCAAGATGAAGCTATTAAATGGTTTAATCATCTGAAATCAAATGAGAAAGATACCTAGCCAAAAGTAAAAACGGCCTTCACAAAAAAATATAAAAATTTGAATGATCCATAAACTCCTACTATTATTCTATAAGTCATTCATCAACATATGGAATTAAATATAAGAGAAAAGACAAATTTTAAATCTTTTCCTCTATAATTAAATAATTTTTAAAAATTATTTAATTAGCTAACACTCTTTTAAATAAATTAAATATTCTTTGAAAATAAATAAATTAATATTTATTTATTTCTCCAAGCTATCATTTGTTTATTTATTTAATTCCCTCCTTCAAAATTCAAAATTTGGGTCTTTACCCTATCTTGAATTTTCCTATCCATTGAACTTGCAAATCAACCTCCACCATTGATCAAATGCCAAGTGAAGCATATAAATAAGAAGTTTTCATTTCATCCAAACCCCCTAGCACTTTTATTATAAAAAATCTCTTTAGCACTCTTATCACTATCAAGTTTTCAAGCGTTCAAGCATTATCAAGCATTCAAGCATTATCAAGTATTTTCAAGCATTATCAAACATTTATCATTGTCATTTATCAAGCATAGGTATCATTTATCTTTGTGCATTTATCTTTATCATTGCATCACATCATTATTGTTCTTTCATAGTTTGTTACTTTGAAGAGCAACCAACAATGGAGAAAATCAAGATCTTAGCTATGATGACTTTTATCTAAATTCTATATTCTGAGCCAAGATCTTTAACTTCATTGTGTGATTGTGAAGGTGTGAATTTTACATTGTTGATATTTGTGATTCACAATTCATCATCTACAAGATGCACCAACATTTTGCTGGGATGTACTTAAAAGGTGTTGGTGACCCAGGTTATGGGAAGATGCATGAAATAGGTTGCATTCAATTATTCTTGCTAGTTGGTCACTATGCATGTGTGAATCAATCATTGTGTACTTGTGTAAAATGGGCTCAAGTGTCATGCACATTGTTATTGATGAGCACATGATTATACTGAGAGGGGGGGGGGGGTGAATCAATATAATACAATCTTTTCAATTTAAAATTTAATCAACCACAATAATATCAATTGCACAATATCATTCACATAAGATCTAACAATTATGCAACACAAGAAGAGCACACAATTTACGTGGAAACCCTTGCGAGAGAAACCATAGCACAATAATGCCTTTATATGAATTCTTCTTTTTACAAATTTTGTAGGCACCAACCTACTAGAGGCACCAACCCCTCATTCAATTTGTGAGCACCAACCCACCAGAGGCACCAATCCCCCATTCAATTTGTGAGCACCAACCCACTGGAAGCACCAACTCCCACAACTGAATTCATAGGCACCAACCTACTAGAGGCACCAATATCTCCTTTAGGAAGCACCAACTTCCAAAGCAAAGTACCACCCTCTAAGTTGCTTCTTCAATGGATGATGGACATTACAATCTTTATTCTTTCACTCCATGATTCCCCTCTTTCTCATAACATAAATGTACTTGTATGATTACATATGATTGCATATTATTTCCACATACATACCTCTCATAAAACGCTCTCCACTTTGCTCCAAAATCTTCTTTATCTTTGCATGAAACCCTCTTCACAAATCTGCATAAATACTTCTTCATAAATCTGATTGCAAATCTCCCATAAGATTTCTTACAATCTCTTCATCCAATTTACAAATTAACTCTTTATAATTTTCACTTCACTTGCTGGTGTTTTTGATATATTGTTTGTTCTCCACACACACAACTTCTCCACTTGAATGATTTGCCTTTATATCTTTAATGATTCTATGAATGGATGCAACTCTTTGAAATGGATATAACCATTTGAATAGTTATGTATTTCACTAACAAATCTGTCTTAACTCCTTTCAATCTCCTCATATAATCTGTAAATATACTCTTCATGGATCTGCTATTTGTTGTACCCAAAATAAAAAATTTGCTTCAATAAGGCATTTTGATTAAAATGGTCTGGATCTTGTAAAATTGTCGTCAAAAGTCAGTTTTAGGTCAAACAAAGCATGGGATTTTTGTGGGTTTAATGTCTAGAAGATACTGGAAATTTTTTAAAATTTTGAAAATTAGGGTTTTTGGGCCCCTATTTTTGGGAAAAACCCTAAAATGGGATCTTTCCAGAATTGACTAAAAATAATTTTGATTGGCTTATTTCACTTCACGTTCACATTGGTGAAGTCAGAATCAAGAAAAAGTTAGTTTAGCTCTGGTGGGTCTATTTCACTTTTTCAAGAGAAAAGTTAGGAGCTCTAAGGTCGTCAATGGCAGTCGGCCAATACCAAGTGTCGAAATCTAAGCCTCAAACTCATCACAGAAGATTCTATGGAAAAAAATGCTCAAAAAGATGCTTCGCAACGGAGGGGATTTTCAAAAAGTGAAAAATGTAAAAAATATTCTAAGTCTAGAAACACTTCAGCGTTGCTATGTGGGAGATGCTTGTGCAGTCAACACTCAAGTCAACTTTGCAATGTCCGGGTGAAATGCAATCACGTACTCGTGTCAGCGGCAATGATGCTTCAACGCAGTCAACTCAACAACCGACACGGTGGTCGCAAAGCACGAAAGAGGTGAAATCATCCGAAAATCACCAACTTTGGAGCTAATTGCCACATTGGTGAAGTCAGAATCAAGAAAAAGTTAGTTTAGCTCTGGTGGGTCTATTTCACTTTTTCAGGAGAAAAGTTAGGAGCTCTGAGGTCGTCAATGGCAGTCGGCCAGTACCAAGTGTCGAAATCTAAGCCTCAAACTCATCACAAAAGATTCTATGGCAAAAAATGCTCAAAAAGATGCTTCGTGACGAAGGGGATTTTCAAAAAGTGAAAAATGTAAAAAATATTCTAAGTCTAGAAACACTTCATCCTTTCTATGTGGGAGATGCTTGTGCAGTCAACACTCAAGTCAACTTTGCAGTGTTCGTACATGTAAAAATGGTGAAATGCAATCACGTACTTGCGTCAGCGGCAATGATGCTTCAACGCAGTCAACTCAACAACCGACACGGTGTTCGCGAAGCACGAAAGAGGTGAAATCATCCGAAATTCACCAACTTTGGAGCTAATTGCACCCTTGCAGGCCAGGGGCACCCTTTAATTTGAAGGCCCAAATGCAGTTGTTAATGGCTGCAAAGCCAGTCATCTTCTTCCGATTTTTGTCAGCTTTCCAATGAATCATCAAGCAAATCCATCAGATCAAACACCAACAAATGAAGGGGAAGGTAGAAGATGAGGGAGGCAACAAACGTCAGACGACAATCAAATTACAGAAATTGCGCCCTTGTAGCCCAAGGATGCCCAAGAATGAAGCTTATCAGATGTCAGTTTTTGAGTTTGTTATCTCAGGGTGATCTCTTCAGATTCAGCCCAGCTTCACGATGAATCCATTCACCAGTCTACAAGATATATTAGACGACTGTAGCTATTGATCCAACAAGCCCATAAAACGGAGGATAAAATGAAAGTCCATGTCAAAATGTACCTCTGCAAGCTAGGGGCGCCTAGCCTTTTGGTCAATCAGATGAGGTTTTCGGCAGCTGTCTTCTTCAAGAGATCTATTCAAAATCCTTCTAGCTACGCAATGAATCTAACCATCAGCTCTCGAGACCTGTCAAACGCCCGTGGATGAAGAATCGATGTAAAACACTGGAGACGAAAGCAAGTAGAAATTTGGTTGTGTTGAAAAGATGCAACCTTCTTGGAAAAGGCACCCAACTTTTTGGGGCCTCAGATGCAGCTTTCTGACTTTGTCATTCCCAGGAACATCTCTTCAGAGTTGTTCAATCTCCGCGATGAGATCATCAATGCGAACATTCGAGCAATCCAGCTCTCAACAATGAGAGTCAAAGTGGAGCGTTTCGTTGAAAGTTACAGATTGCAAATATATCTCAAAAATCCAATTGTGTCTTTGCAGGCCAAGGGCGCCCTTGAATTTGAGTATCATAATCCAACTTTTAGACGTTGCAATACCAGTCATTCTTTCGGTAATTGAACTGGTTTTCCATTCCATATCTCAACGTGTTCGCGGGAGACGTCAGTAATCGATAGCTACAAATCAAAGCACGGAAGGTCAAATTGACGTAGCTGAAAAGACATCCAAAAAGTGGCTAAGTCTGGTGAAAAATGCACCCTTTTGGGAAAAGGCGCCCTAGAATTCAAGGCACTAGATTCAATTTTTAGCACTCGCAACTCCTAGCAACATTTTGTTAGACTTGATTTAGCTACACGGTGAATCTATCAGCTTAGCTTCAAGATCAACCAGGCATCCAGAATTCAGGTTCAAACATAGGCAGTTCGTCACAGTGGAAGTTGAAAATCTTTGAAAGTTTTCTAACTCTCTCAAGCTTAGGCGCCAAAAGTCAAAGTTTGACCATTTTAAACTTCAGTTACGATTTTTGCATGCTACTTCTTGCATATGGCGTCCAAAATTAATGGAGAAGCTTAGTTCGCGATGCATGCACGAGGCTTAACTCAATTAGGGTTGGTGCACCTACCTAACTGGTAGTACCACCTCCAAAATGCTTATTTATACAAGCATAGGCATCACAACTTCATTATTTCTTGTAGGTTGAAGCTAAAATCAGCTATTTTCTCTCCAAATGCCTTTTGAAGGATCAAACGGAGGCCATTTTCAATGTTCTTCAAGGTTCTTCGTTCAAGGTGCACAAAGGAATAATATTGCATGCTTCATTTTTTCAACACATTCTTGCCAGGAATTCATTAGATTGAGGATTGAAGGAGGCGTTTTTCTTGAGGATTGATAAAGGCAGTTTATAACTTCTATCTTCTCACCATCACATTTCTTCTGTCCTTGTCTTAGGTTTTCTCTCGCATGTCCAAGTAAACGACAATTTTTCACAAATTTGGCCATCTAGATTTGATCAATATAGCGTTCTCAACAAAACCCATGTTCCAGAATTTTTCGTGAAAATTGACCTAATACTTCTCACTTTTTGAAGTACTGTGCTTTTTTCCAAAGATTCTTTTGCATGCTGGTGAAAAAATCAAAATTTCAAAAAACAAAGAATCTAGGTTTGATCAACACATTGGCAGCTACAAAACCCATCTGTCAGAATTTTTCAGGAGAAAAAGATTTTGAAGCTCCCGTTGCCCCCTGTTGTTTTTTTCCAAAAACTCTTTGCATGCCAAGCGAAAAAGCACTTTTTCGAATTTCTAACATTGTGGGTTTTCTTAGAAATAGATTATCTACAAAACCCACATCTCGGAATTTTTCTTAAAAAATGCCCCTCGAAGGGCTATTTTTAGCCTCACCGGAAAAGTTGTCAAAACATATCTGTGTTTACAGTCAACAATTGAGTTTTTCAGTATGGAATTCACTCAAACTGAATACAAGACCAAATTGGTCTTGATTCACAATTTCATAAAAACTGTTGATACCGATTTGCATCAAGTGCATCCGGAGGGTTGATTCAAACAATTTGGCAGGCATAGACACTCAAAGTCCACATGGTTTTATACGTCGTCGTATAGCTGATAGCCTTTCAAGGCCAATTTAGAGGGTTGAATACCGTTGGAATTCTGTGTGTGCAGCGAGTTCATGTGCATTTCTCACAGCTAGAGTGTTTGTAGTTAAACTTTGTGGTTTCGTCATGCAACACTCTTCCATTGAGAAGAATCAAGAAAAGCGTCAAAAGCATAAAGCTGCAGAAGAAACAGAGGACAACATTCCAGTTACGGAGCCGCCAGAGTTACCAGTCAGTGAATTGTCAGTTTAAGTGTGCAGATATTTATAGGATTGATCAAGTTGCAGACAAGCAGTAAATTGACAGTTGAGACATGTGACGTCCTCCAAATGATGAGGCAGTTAACGATTTCTTGGAGGAGTTGATTGCTCGTAATCACATCCAATGAACTACTAAGTCAGGACATCCCACCTTTTCAAGATAGACATTAAACACAACAGTTAACTTGATGCCTCTTTCCAAGTTAAGTCGCTGTCCCACCAATCGTGCATGTCTATTTTGGAGATACCTATGTACATATGGAGTTCTAGTTTAGTTAGATTTTAGTTAACTGATGTTGGTTATCAGTTGACTCTCATATCAATAAGGACTTGCGTGTTGCAAAGTCCAATTAGTTTAGTTTAGAATTAGTTAACTGAGGTAGTTTTTTCAGTTAATTGTTAAGTTGCATACATTTAGACTTAAGAATAAACCTTGCATGCTTGCAAGACTGATGTTAACACAAGGAGATTTTAGGGTTCCCTACTCCTTTGAGGTTCTATAAATATGAGCACCCTTGCTCATTGTATTTTAACTTTTGCTGTGATAACAAATTGTTGTGCCCACCTTGCCATGCAATATTGCTATTTTGTATTGGTTCACTTTGATTAATATAAAGTTGGTTTGATCGTCTATTGTGTGTATCTCATTATGCAATTTGTTGTCCCAGATTTATTGTTGTTTTAATAATCTTTCTTTCATATCTACACCTCAGATAGGTATCCTACCTCCTTGGGAATTTAGAAATAAAAATTATCGTTTGATGTTGTTTTTAATAATCTTTCTTTCATATCTACACCTCGGATAAGTATTCTACCTCCTCGGGAATTTAGAAATAAAGATTATCGTTTAATGTTTGTTTCTAGTAATCTAATTTCAGCCTACACCTTGGATAGAGTGTTCCACCTCCTTGGGAATCTAGAGAACTAGTTACCGTTTCATGTTGTTTCCAATAACTTTTATTTCAGCCTACACCTCGGATAGAGTGTTCCACCTCCTTGGGAATCCTAAGATAGAGTTTATCGTCAACCATTCCCAATTGCTCCTAATTCCTCTTGCTCTGTTTTTCTAGAGGAGATAGGATAGTTTTAGCGTTAGCCTAGTTGTAGTTAAGATCTGCGGAAACCAAAGAAAACCTTAGCTGCAATGTTCTTGGTTTTATAACCTTGTGCCTCTACCAGCTGAGTCAAAAAGATTGGAACTTAGATTACTCTACTTTTTTATGCATATTAGCAAAAGAGGGAGCTTTCCCTCCTAATTTGAAGAGCAGTTAATACTATGCATAGTTGTCCGTTTCCAATACGCACTCCAGAGGTGCGAATTGAAACGCTAAAACTGTTATACTCAAGAAAGTTTTTCTCTTACATGAACTGATTTCTTATGTTATCTTCTTACTTGTGTTTCAAAGATATTCTCTTATTCCACCACAAAATATGATCTTGAACTTTTGTAGATATCATTTACACTGATTTCTCACTTCTTGTTTTACTCCCACTTATCTTTTTATTAATACCACGTGTATGCCTCTTCACCCAAGAGACATAACCCTTCAAAGGAGACATCTACTTTGCTCTAAATTTGCTTATTACTCTTATGATTTCTCATACACATACACCACTCACCCTCCATGGCTTTGATTGATTTCACTTCTATACCTTGTCTCTCATGAGACACAACCTTTCTCATAAGTCACTACCCTTCCAGATTAATCTAGTGTTCCACGGGGACGAATCCCCCCCAAAAAACAACCCGCACCCAAGATTGGGGGACGCCTGGGAAACATCCCTCCACTGTCCCTCCATCGTCTCCAAGTACCCCTGCTGTTTCGTGAACGTCTCCTCTTTGAGGGAGACGTTTCCCTACCGTTTCTGGTAGGGAGACACTAAGGAAACTCCCAGGAAACTTACAGACATCCCCTCAATGTCTCCAAAATGTCCCCTCCAAAAGTCAAAAAGAAATATAATATTATTTTTATAATTTTATTAAAAAAATAAAACCTAAAGTTTTGGACTTGGTTAAATAATTTGACAATGATATTTTTTATTATCATTTGTTTTGAGTCTGTCATGCGACTAAGAGCTTCCGCCTGAAGCAATGAACGCTGGAAGTGGAGAATCGGAGATTGAAACTTACAAGCTACAATAGGATTTTTTTGTTTTGACTGAATGCCTCAAAGAGATGTCGGCTCATGGAATACAATAATCGCGGGCTTCTGCAAAGCCCGTGATCATTGTATTCCATGAGCCAACATCTCTTTGAGGCATTCATTCAAAAAATTTAAAAAACGAAAAAACCAACATTGCCAACGCTTCCACATTTTGCATACATAGTCATACAGGAGGGAGCTCTACAGGAGCAATAATATTAAATTAAAATTTAATATTTACTATTTAATAATAATTATTATTAATTTATTTTAATTTGTAAATTTTTTAAATCATAAATTTCGAATTTGAATTTACAATTTTACACCTGCTATTTGCATTTGCTTGAAAGTTCCTAAAGCCTTTTCAATTTCTTAAATTCTTTTCAAGTTTTCAACACATCCATTCTGTGCATATCCTGCAATCATTGCATTCCATGAGATGACATCTCTTTGAGGCATACTGTCAAAAAGTTCACATGCCTTGTCTATGCTTCCACATTTTGGCATTTTGATTTTGCATACATCTTTTTATAACTAATTTTTCAAGTACTATATGTATTTCAGCACCGCCCCCGGCCGCCGTCCCCCAGCCGTCCCCTTGCCACCCACAAACATAGACCCCCCATCTCCCATCCCCAAAACACGTCCCCCGCTGTCCCCCCCTTCCCATCCCCGAAACTCTGTGGAACACTGGATTAATCTTTAGTTAATTGCAAACTAATAACATTAGTCATTTTATTTTTACTCCTAGGACTATATGTTAATCCTTTATACTTTTATTTAAATGCTATCTCAAAGATAATTATTGCTTTGGCACCTTTTCACTTAACCTTAATCGTTTCCTTCACAAATTAAAACATTGCCTTCATTAGATCATTCCCTTCCTACAATGAATCGTTGTATATCTCTTATTAATCGCTGCCCTCATAAACTATCTTGTCATAATTAATCACTGTTTTTAACAAATGGAATCGCTGCCTTATTGATATTTCTTTTTTTTGTCTTATTTAATTTTGTCTTATATACTATTTTTCAAAAGCATTCATTGCCTCTTCTCTTATATTTAGTTGCTGCTGTATTTAATATCATAAACACTGCCTTTTTAAATATGAACTCTGTCATTGTAAATATAATTGATGCTCCATAAACATTAATCGATGTTCCTCTAACAATATTTGTTGTTCTTCATTATTTCATACTATGTAACTTGGACAATTAAACAGATTTATATACATGATTATTTTTGAATGTTAAGTGAAGGAATCAGCTTTATTTGTCTTTGCACTGTCTTTTAGATATGTTATTTTAAGTGCTTCCTTCTTGAATATGAACTTTTCCTTAACATATTTAATGATCCACTGCTTTTCCTTATTGATAAGGAATTTTTGTCTTTTAAATATATCTGCTCCTCTTAACATTTATTGCTACTCTTCATTACAGATTCACTTCATTATTCTTTATCCTTTGATATCAATGACAATAAATCTTGTTCCTTCATTTTGACATCAATGACAATATTCTAACAGTTATACTTATGCCCTGGCCAATGATGACAACAAGTAGTATGTGATGCTTATTTTTCATTATAGATGGTGGTAGATTGGGAAAATTATGGGTTCCATGGTGTAGTATGGGATGCACCAACATTCCTCTTTTTGGTTGGGATGTACTTAAGGGCTCATGTGTTAGTGAACCGGGTGAAAGGAAGATGCTTGCAAATAAGGTTGCAAGTTGCAACCACTTCCTTTTTTCCAGTTGATTTCTATGTACACACATTGTGTATGTGGGTGCATGAGCTAGTCATATTGTGCATATGTGATGCATGCACAAGATATCACATTATGTATATGCGATGTATGTGTGAATTATTCACACTGTGTAATATGTGATGCGTGTGTAATCTAGTCACTATGTGTACCAATTATGTGCATATGAACTAGTCACACTGTTTACATGTGACATATGCCTAAGCTAGTAACTGTGTGTACCTATGATGTATGTATGGTCTAGTCACATTGAGTATACATGACATATGCCTAAGCTAATCATTGTGTGTACCTGTCAGGTGTATAAGAGTTAGTCAGATTATGTATATGTGACACATGTGAGAGCTAGCCATGTTGTGTATAATGATATGCTTGAGCCAGTCACTATGTGAACATATAATGTTTGTATGAGGTGGTTTTGTGTGTATTTGTACATGAATATTTGCTTGATCTAATATTTCATTGGAATGTAGTTGCTATCATACTATTGTGAATGGATTGAATTGGAAATATAAGATCAATAAATGGATGTGAATTAAAATGAGATCAAAGATCTCATATCAAACGAGTGGATGAAGTCTCTCTATTATTGGCATGCAAACTATGGAGACTCTAATTCATGAAAATAGATACGTATAAAAGGCCATTCTAAATGAACCCTTGAGGTATAGATTTGGGGCTTGGGATAACATAATAAAAAAATTGGTAGTAACCAAGGTGGTTATTACAATTTTCTTTCTTAATTTAATGTATAGAAAATTTGGAGGGATACTATGATGGTAGAATTTGGTGCCTTGATGAGCAACCACATTGATAATTTGTTTTTAGGCAACTTAAAGGGTACTTGCATATATTTTTCTCATAGTTTAACAACAAATATTTAATTTTTTATTCTACAGGAATATTAATCTTAGTTATGTATTAAATTCTAGTTTGGAAAATTTATACATTTGGTGATTTGCTTTCACCAATATTTATATGAACACTTTTGCGGGGAATCGGTGCCACGACCCTATAAACTGCAGGTGCCTCAGTAAACTTTTAGCGTGGCCAGGCTGAGCCGCCCTCGGTACCACCCGGAGACGGGGAGACTAGAACTCGTGACCAGCAGAGCCGCAACGGAATTACTTAGCCAACCGAGCTAGGGCCCCCGCCCATATTTATATGAACACTAACGAAGTAATGAATAATCCATATTTCCAATCAATAGTTGTTATATGTTTACACATTGCTATCTAGTCTATGCTATTATATAAGCTTTATAAATTTGTTTATTCTATTGTTTCTCATATGTCTTCAAAACATAAGTATAAGCTAGATGTATGCTATCATTGGTGAATTTAACATAGTAGTGTGAGAAACATTTGTCATTGTATGTTGACAAAAGCTTTGAATTTCAAGCTAGTGATTTACACCACGAAGAAAAATGAAGAAAACCAAGCGAGATCTCAATGACATAAGGAGATATATTAGGTTCTACAATCTCAATGAGGTTGATGGAAAAGGTGTGTGTTCTCCATAGAGGTCAAAAGGTCAAATCTAAATGGTGTAGGGTTGTACACCTCTTTAAACAATAAATAAGGTAAATAGAAAAAAACTTATACTTAGTGGGCTTCCACAAAAGGCTCTCATACACCAAATTGATATCTTTCTTGATGGTGTCCTAGAAAGGACCCTTAACTTTACCTTTATATTAGTTAGATTCCTATGTTATAAACAAAATTAGACACATTTTTATGGGATGGGAAATTCAAGAAAGAAAATAAAACGCATACTTTACATATCAGCAAAAGAGGGAGCTTCCCCTCCTAATTTGAAGAGCAATCATTACGCACTGGGCATAGCTGTCCATACCAACTCACACTCCAGAGGTGCTAATTGTTACGCCAACAGTTTTCTAGGCCCACCATGGGGCAAGAGGCGAGAAAAATTCAAGAAAAGCTAAACGCTTTTATTTCACGGGAATGACACTCTGGCATCCTATTGCATGATCCATACAAAAGCAATGGATGATAACAACAATAATGCTGACAGGCGACGTCCACCCCCATTACCTTGGGGTAATAACATTGGACCTTTGGCTTTTCAAGTAAATCATGAGTTACCTAAAGGGTCAAGGAAGCGCTTTCCTCGGTTTCACGGCGATGGAACTCAACACCCGGAGGAACATTTTTCTGCGTTCACAACGGCTTGCACCGTCTTGCACATAGCACATGAAGACATCGCGGTGCGTCTCTTTGTCAAGACTCTTGCGGGAAATGCTGCCAACTAGTTCAATCACCTGGCACCAGGCAATATCACAAGTTGGACAACTATGAGCAAGAAGTTTTTGGCGAGATTCAAGCCCACTAGAGACAGTCACTTGTTGTTCGCCCAGCTCACAAATTCAAAAATGGAGCACAACAAACACATGAGGGATTTTGTAGCAAGATTTAATCGTCTTGTTACAAGAATTTCTTCTACACTCAATCCATCACTGGAGATTTTGATGAGTTGTTTCATAAATTCTCTTCCATCAGAGATAGCCTTCTTCCTCAAGACGGCGAAAGCAACAGAGTTGACGAGTGCGAGAGAATTCGCCATCAAGTTGGAGGATAATATGATCACTTATGGCCTAATGAAAACAAATTTCATCAGATCTCCAATTCAGCAACCATACCAGCCAAAGAGAGACAATCTATAGCCACAGTTGCCAACATCTCCATCAAGATCAATGATTGAAGCTGCAAATAGTGCAGTATTTTGTCCTTTCCATGACACCGATGCACATACCAGATCCACATGTCTAGAGAACCTAAGAATGATCCAAATCATGGGATACACTGAAGCTGTTCCCAGTTCTAGTTTTGTACCAACACCAAGTTCGAATGTTGTCTCACCACAGACGGACAACTTCAATGGCAACTCCGTAGCGGGATACTTTGATAAAGAACCCGTCAATCAAGAACAAGAAGAAGAATACCATCAGTATGCTCCTACGGTCAATCATGAGAACATTTCAACACCTGTGTTTACACGTGCTGAACACTTCAAGGCACAAAAAGAAGAAGAAAGACGAAAATCAAACGAAGAAGGAAAAGAAGTGCCTTCTAGTTCCAATCCCAAATCTTCACATGAGATTACTATGCCAGTTGCTCAAGAGATGTCTTCATCAAATTTTGACATCGTACTTCCATGATGAAGACCAAGGCACAAATCTCTCAATTGGAATGTCTTCAGGATCATCCAGAACAACTAGCTCAGATTCTCAAAGTTGCGAAGAAGCAGGCTATGCTCAAGTCATCTGTTCCAACAAAAGAAAAGCTTGAAACAGGTCGTGGTAATTACGTGACTCTGTCAGAGATAGAAATTAAAGACCGAAACATTGCTTGTTCTAATACAATTTCAGAAGCAAGGGAATTGATCATCTCCCTTGAAGGACAGTTGCACCCATCTGTGCAATTGGAATTCATTGAAGTTGAAAAAGAGGTGCTTTTGCAAGGCCTCAAAGATGTCGAAGACATGGGAATCAAAATCCTATGTGTTAAAGGTGATGTAGAGCTGATCAACGAGCCGGTCAAAGGATATTATCAGGTCAGAAAAGATCACCTACGGCATTACAAAAATCGAGTTTGGAACTTGATCGACTAGTTTGAAGAATTCAACATCCCATGGATGGACGACAACATAACTAATGTCTCAGGGGTATTAGCTTTCCCATTTGCATCATATTCTGACTTTTGTTAGAGTACCTTTTCTTGGATAAATGAAAACCTGAGAATCTTCATTCCAGAGGGATTTCCTCCTGCAATGCCCATCAAAAGAGAAGTGAAGCCTTTCAAGCAGAAACGACATCGGTGGGAGGCTCTTCCCGCTGTCATACAGTAGACAATATGCAAAGTACTTCATCTCTTTGGGAGTGGAGTAATTTTCTTTTAGTAATTTATTTATGCTTTATCGTTATGTCGTAATGTGTTTCCCCATTCTGTGAAGTTATGTCGTGTTTTAGGTGATTTCTTAGGTAGTCTTGTTTTTAGGTGATTAGGAAAACTCCAAGTGTATTAGGTGATTAGGAAAGAATCCTTACTCCAATGCCCAATAAGTCACTGGTCTACAAAAAACACAAAGAATCTCGGTTCTCCTATGTCGCAAGTATCTGACATGGTCACCAAACGGAGCCTAATGTTGTACCCAAACCAAATTTTTTGCTTAAAATGGTCTAAACCTTGTTAAAATGATATCAAAACATAGTTTTTGGGAAAATCAAGTATGGACTTTGAGTCAATTTGATTTCAGGAAGATACTAGTGAAATTTGAAAAAAATGAAAATTATGGTTTGAAGCACCCCTGTTTCAAGTCGCAAAACCTTAAAAATAGAAACTTGTCAGAATTGGCTGAAATTAATTTTGATTGGCTTATTTCACATCATGATCACAGTGGTGAAGTCAGTTTTAATTAAAAGTCAGTTTAAACTTGGTGGGTAGTTTTCACTTTTTCAGGAGAAAAGTTAGGACCTCTGAGGTCGTCAATGGCAGTTGGCCAGTACCAGGTGTCAAAATCTAAGCTTGAAACTCAAAACAGAACATTCTATGATGAAGGATGCTAAAAAAGATGCTTCATGATGGAGGGGATTTTCAAATGGCGAAAAGTGCAAAAAAAATTCTAAGTCTGGAAACATTTTACTTTGTAACGTGGGAGACGCTTGCACAATCAACGTGCAAATCAATTTTACAGTGTCTGTACATGTGAAAATGGTGAAATATAGTCACACATACGTGTCAGCAACAGTAATGCTTCTACGTGGTCAACTCAACAACCAACACGGTGTTTGCAGAGCGCAAAATGGAGGAAAATATCACTTCCAAAGCAAATCTGCGCCCTTGTAGCCCAGGGGAGCCCTTCAATTTGAAGGCTCAGATTCAATTGTTTTTGTTTGCAAATACATTCATTCTCTTCGGTACAGAGAGTTTACACATCATAGAAACAGTCAAGTTAGCAGTTTTTGCACCCCTGTAGCCCAGGGGCACCCTTGAATTAGACATGTCAGATGAATGAATTTGCAGAATCCGTTTCCGAGGGATCTCTTTTGGTTCAGCCCAACTCCGCAATGCATTCGTTCTCAAGATCGTCAAATGTGCTGAGTGATCATGGCAGTTGTTCTAGCGAGCACGTAAAATAGAGGGTAAATAAAAGTAGAAATATCAAACTGTACCTCTATAGGCCAGGGGTGCCTAACCTTTTGGCCAGCTAGATGAGGTTTTTAGCAACCGTCGTCTTCATGAGACCTATGTAGAATCCTCCTAGCTATTCAGTGAATCCAACCGTCAGCCCTCAGGGTTTGTCAAACACCCGTGAGTAAAGAATCATCAAAGATTACTGAAGAATAAAAACAAGCAGAAAAATGGCTAAGTATGGAATTTACATACTTCCTTGCAAAAGGTGCCCTTCTACTGGAGGTCTTAGAAGCAGTTTTCTCGCTTCGTCACTTCCAGGAACATCTCTTCCAAGTTGTTTCATCTTTGCGATGGGATCAACGACGCACACATCAGAGCAATCCAGCTCCCGGTGTCAAGGGTCAAAGTACAACGTGTTGTGACCTAATTCACACCTCGCCCCATTGCAAATGGGGACCCTTGTTGTCTGCTTTTTTAGGGTTTTGCTTTCGCGTGCCTCGTTTTGTCTGCTCTTCGTTTGGGGGTTTGAATCCGAATTTTGAATGGTCACCCGAGTCGAGTCAATGAGTTTTAGCCTAGATCACTGTGTGAACGTCGCCATCATGCTTAGAAGGCCTAGGAGACGAAGATCGACTGTCGTTTCAGTCAATTCCGACACCTCCAAGTTTTTAGGGTTTCTCACACCGGGCCCCCTATTTTTTAGGACCTACTTTTTTGGCACTTTTGGGCAATTCTGGGATCCCTATTTTTTAGGGTCTATTTTTGGAAAATTTCTATTTTTAGAAAGTTTCTATTTTTAGAAGGGTCACGAGTTTCAAAAATCCACTCAGAAGTTCGAAAAGATCAACGAAACTCTCAGAAAATCAATTTGAAAATTTTTGAAATCATGGCTAAAATTCTGGAAAATCACAGAAAAGGTTGAAAAATCTGGAAAATTTGTTCAAAAATGGTGAGAAATCTGGTAAAAATCACAGAGAAATCTGGTGAAAAGCACAAAAAATGGTGAATAACATGATAAATTTGAGCAATTCATGAAAAAATCTGAGAAACTCACGAGAAATCTGAGTAATCATGGCGAGTTGGTGACTGAGATTCATGGTGAATATTGCCTAAGTATAGAGGAAGTCAATGGTGAAAAGCTTCAGCCTTAGTCAAATGGTCAATGGCATAAAATCTGATCAAGTCCGCCCCAGCAAGAGAGCCAATGGCAAACAATCTGGCAAAGTCCGCCCTCAGCATGGCCTAACAAATGATGAAGTCCGCCCATGGAGAAGAGGGATTTGTCTAAGGAAATGAGGAGATGGCCAACCAAAGGATGAAGTCCGCCCTATGCAAATGGCCAAGCATTTAGTCAAGTCCGCCTTAGTCAAAGAGGAAATGGCAAGCCAACTAGTAAAGTCCACCTATGTCCATGTGGTGATTGGCAATGAAAGCAAGCAAGTCCGCCTTAGCCAAGAAACTAAGTGGCATCAAAAGAGAGGAAGTCCGCCTTGGCTAAGTGTTAGATGGCATCAAAATGCATGAAGTCCGCCCTCTAAAACAATGATGATGGCAAGACAAGTGGTGAAGTCCGCCCACTAGATGGCAAGGAAAAGATCAAAGTCCGCCCTTGTAAGTGGCTTGAAGATAGACAAAGTCCGCCATGTATAGAGAGGTGAGAAAAAATTAAAACTTTGCCTAAGTCTAAACCTCTGGAAAATGAAAATATGCATGGCACTTAGAAAATTCGCCCAAGTGTTTAGAAACTTTCCCGGACAAGATCATTGAAGATAAAACTTGCCATCCGGAAGCAAAGTGAAAGATGAGTTCAAACTCAATTCGAAGGAAGCAATGCAAATTTGCTAAAATAATCGATCTTCTCATCTCTATAAGTGATTTCACTTCTCATTTGTGCAATTATTCGATTTTTGAAGAAAGTGTGAGAAGAAAAGGTTGAGAAAATCTGCAGCAAAGTGAAGGAAATATTTTGTTATCAGCTTGCATTGTGATCGTGATCACGTCTCCAAGAAGTCACAAGGCAGATTTGTTTTGTCCATTTCATTTTAACATGAAGTTTCATCGTTATTTTTTACGAAGTCTGAATTGATAGTTAGCTGGAATATCCTTCAAACTGATTTAAATTTCGAATTCTGATTATTCTCTTTGTTTCCTTTTGCAGATCTATTTTCGAAGCAGTGAAGATGAAGTTTGCCAACAAAGGCGTGCAAACACAATCGAAAATCAAGTCCAAGTGGGAGCACGTTGTGGACACTGATCTTGGCCACGTTGATCTCGAAGACTTCCGAAAGAGAATGTACGGGACTGACGGACGTCTGCCTACACCAATTGCCATGAGGATAATGCGCAATGGAATCGTCCACGCAGCTGGATTTCCACCAGCAAAAGAATGTCCTGAGCTTATGGTAGAATGCGCACTACACTACAATGCACGAGACAGACAAATAGAAGCTCCTGACGGAAGAGTCCTTGCCTACTTGTCCGAGCCAGCAATCCAGGAAACCTTTGGAATTCCAGTGTACAATCGAACATCCTACCGCACCAAGCAAGATGCACTCAAGCTATATCAGAGCCAGCAGGATCTTTGTGCATCCAACATAAACAAGAATTGGTTACTAAAACCCAAGCCTACTGCAGGCAAGATGCCAAAGAAATTGATTAGAACCCACTTCAAAGAGGAATATGGTGACATCGTTTTGCTACTAAACAGAATTGTAGGCAATCCCCACGGTGCACCTATTTGAAAATTGGATGTACTATTTTATTGATGAGATAATCACTGGAGTCAAGATGTTCAATTGGTCCAGAATGATTAGCGATAGCCTGCACGAGCAGTTAGTCAACTTTGAGGAAACCAAAACTTTTCACATGAGCTCATACATAGTATATTCACTTGCAAGATATTACAAGTATCCTGGTTTGACCTGCAAAGGCGTGGTCGGCAACAGTGAAGGGCAACTCAAAGCTTACGATTGCTATCCACAGTTGCAACTGAAAGAGAAGTCTCATTTCCGGCGAGCTCATGATGCCTTCTTAATGTACATCACCCGGCTTCTTCAAGGCGGAACTCACCAAAGACTCTCACATGAAGCCAAGAGCCTAATCAGTCGGTATGGATTCTGGTTCATTCAGTATCCTAAGTTCACCTACATCAGAATCCAAGGATTTTCAGGAAATCCTTACAGACTTCCTATCTATCCGACCAACAAGATGGTATTGCTGGAAGTGCTGAGGCAATTAGAAACGTATCAGAATATTCAAAGGCCAAAGCAGAAAGCGGCTGTCACCTTTCCTTTCTTCATCGGCAACATGGAGGAGTCATGTCCGACGGCACAAGCAGCAGAGGTTGCTCGACTGGAGATTCAACAATATCCATTCATATCATACAAACCCAGGAACAACTTTGATCCACTTCATCACATCAGAACTGTGGATGGAGAAAGGTACAAGCATCGAGTTGACTTAGAGGACTTCTGGGCCAACGCAGCAGATGAATATGACGTAAGGAGGCTGTGGTCGAGATTACCATTAAGCATGATAAGGACTACCGAGCTTTTCAAAGTGCCTGATCAACTACAGGATGATGGAATCTATTTGCAGCCAGGCTTCAATGAAAATGAGCCACTTCCCCCTATAAAATGGTTTGAACCTGAGATGGGTGACCTAGCAACTTTGATGCGGCCCGTTTTCAAATACTCTCAGTGGTGGATAGATCGGCAGGTGGAAGTCCTAAGACAGAGAAATGTGCATTTCACCTACGAGTTGATGGGCGATACAGAGTCCTGTTCTTCAAACGCCGGTGCATCTCGTGGAGATGAACCAACAGGTGCTGCCAACTCAAGAAAGAGGAAAGAAGTTGATAAATCTACAAGACAAGACAAGGATAAAATGGTAGATGAAGGGCCTTCTCGAAAGAAGCACAAGTCAAAACCCCTTCAGTCAGCCACTTCCAGGAACATAGAAGAAATGCTCGCCTTGGATAGAGAATCCTTGGAAAATGCTAAAATCCCTTCTCCTGTCGAAAATGTGGAGCCAATACAAGTAGAAGATGATGATCAACCTTCTCCAGCAAGCACAGAAATCCTAGAATCGGATAATGATACAGATATTATGGATGGAGAATTCGAGGAAGGAATGATTTCCGCCCTCAAAGGAATCCAAGATGACCCATCCGTCCAAGAAATCCAGGGTATGCAATTGGTCCAAGAAGTTCAAAGTATGCCGGAGATTCAGGAAGAGCAGGAAGTACGGGATATACAGGACGTCCAAGATCAACAAGAGGACGGAACTGAGCAGCCAACAATCCCAGAGTGGCTGAGTGAAAGATTGAAAAGAAAGGCGCCAGTAGAGGTCCTTGAGGAGGACAATGACACGGATTTTCTGGCAAGATTAGAACAAACCGCCCCGAGGAAGAAGGCCAAGAAATTCTCCACCATCCAGAGAGATGAAGCTGGAAATCGCACGGTGCAAATTGCAGTACCTACAGCCGACAAGTTCCAAGATGAGATCGCCCCTGATGAATATGCTATCACGACCATCGACATGGGTCCAACAACAAAAGGGCAAGAGGTCGAGGACTTGGACAATTCCGTGGCTACCATCAAGTCCAGGTTAGAAAAAGAAGTTGCCAAGAAAAAAGAGTATAAGAAAGAAATTCAGCGCCTGAAAGATTACATCCAACACTTGACTAAGCCCCTAAATGAAGGTGACCAGGCAGCGCTTCCACCTCTAAATTCTTCACAAGAACCAGGTGCAAATTTTGAAGAAGAATTGACTACGACGAAAGAAGCTAAGGGTTGGATGGATGAAAGGAAAGAAGAGGCGTTGGTATTTGCAGAAAAGTTGGCGCAAGTAAATGAGCAGGCTTCCTTTATGCTTTCACGAGTTGCAGACCTGGCGGAATCATGGAGTAGTCTCGAAGATATTCAAAGCAGGATCATCCCATGTATCCGGGAATTGAAGAACATCTCAAAGCAAAGGTTGATTGAGGACAAGGTTATTGAAGCCGGAGCGGCATATGATTTTAATGGATGGTATTATGCTTTGATCTCAAGAAGAGGAGTCCTCGAAAAAGTGAAGCAGGATGGTGCCAGAATTGAAGAACAAACAAAAGAAATTCAGAGTAAAATTTATGAAATGGCTGCAGATATGCTCGATAAAGATGCTGTCAGAAAGAAACATTTGTGGCCAAAGAATTTGAAAGAACAAGTACAGAAAATTTTCTCCACCACCGGGCCAATCATGAAAGAAAGCTTCACCAAAATATTCGACTTCATGGCCATCAGAAGTTCTTTCTTGCTGCAGGAACCAGCATGGACTACTTTTGCAGAGTGTGCCGAGAGCTTAGATTTGCTGGAGTACAATGTTAGCGTGCTGCCTGACATTGCCATGGAAGAGGTCGGCTTGATCGTGTCCAGATTCGCCGAGCGTGAGGCCGCACAAGTGGATAAAGATGCCACTCCAGATGTCTAGAGTTCTCTTCAGTTAACTAAATGAGGTTTTAGAAACCCTAATTAGGGTTTAGTTCTGTTTAATCTGGGCCATTGATCTTGAATCAATCTCGGCCGTTCATTGTAATTTTGAAAACTATATAAACCCCCCCCCTCACTCTCTTATTTTCATTAGAAGGATTAGAGATAATTAGAGCATTAGAGATTAGAGATTGGAGATTAAGAAGTTAGAGCAAATAGTTAGATTGTAGAAATAAAGAGAGAGTTTTTATGAGATTGTTGTGAAAACACTACTTTGATAATGAAGCTCAAATGCATGAGGTGCCTTGAATACTTGATTGTCGAATAGTTGCATGGTCGCATATTTTCTTTCTCTCTTAGTAAATTTGAATTATGATGTGTGTTAGAAGGATGATAGATTGATAATGGAGATTGGTGAAACTGAGCTCATACTTTCTTTGAGTGGATGATTTCACTCAATGTGCAAAGTTAGACTGAGCTTTATCGTGGATGCTTAACTTCTGTTTGAATAATTGTTGTTCTATTTGATGGTAATTATTCATTACGTGAAAATCACAAGCACATTCCTAGAAGATTGCACTTGCTCTATGTAGTTGTCGTTTAACGTGGCGAAACAGAGTATTGTTTATTTGGTTTCATTTAATCCTCATCTTCTCTTGATTTCTTAGGAATGGCATAGGATCCCTAAAACCCTTAATCTTTTTCACTTTTTTTATAAAATCAGAAAAACCCAAAATGATACTGTATTTATGTCTCCGCTTTTCCGAATACCTTGCAAAATCTTAATTGTGCCCACAGCAAATCACATCCATACCACAGAGCCTATCCACATTCATCTTAAACATTGGAATTACCCTATGACCTTACTTGCAATCTTAGCATAGGAGGTAGTTTTTCAAGAGAGAATAGAGCGTCTGTGACACTTTGTTCTAAAATGTTTGTTGTGTCATGAAACACGCATCAACACAACGTTCAGTTGAAAGTTGCAATTTGCAAAATCATTTTCAAGATTGTACTTGCGCCTCTGCAGGCCAGGGGTGCCCTTGCATTTAAGGGCCTTAAATTCACTTTTAGACGCTCCACATACAGCCATTCTTTGCGGAATTCTTCTAGCTACGTGATGGATCCAGTATCTAGTCGACGGGAGTCATCATTCACCGGCAGCGGAAAATTGAAGCACGAAATGGCAAATCAAAGAAATGGCCGTCTGGTGGCGTGTACATTCTTTTTGAAAAAGGCACTCTTGTTTTTGAGGCACCAGACGTATTTTTTAACACTTGTAGCTCCCAACAGAATTTTAATTAGAGAAGTTTTGGCTATGCAATGGATGTGTTAGCTCAGCTCTAGCGTCAACCGGGCACTGGGAAATCAGAGTTCAACAAAGGCTACAGTGACATTTTCAAAGAACTACAAAATAGGAAGTTAGCTAAAAATCTCTACTTTTGATGGGGGACGTCTGGAGAGTCAAACTTGGACTTTTCAGAATCAGGAAAATATTCTAAGCGAACCCAGAAGAAGAGATTTCAGTTAACTCAATAAAATAATATTAAATTTTTAGTCTTAGCATGCCAGCTTTAATGACGCGATTTTTCTCAATATTTTAACATTGGCGCCTATCTTGAGACTCAAATGCAAATTCGCATGTTGAGTGAGACTGAATATTTTAATATTTTAAATATTTCAAGACTCCAAGTCAGTTTCTGTTGAGCAAAGTGGGGTCCAATCAGATAATTCCTTTCGAAATCAGGGTTTATTCTTGCAGTTGGCGCCATTAACCATGAATTTCTTTATTTATTGCAAGATGGCGTCCGTTTCTCTCACAGCAAGTTGATGAGCAAGCAAATTTTCTCATTGTGTGAGCGAATTTTCTCAGCAATCAACATTCGAAGGCACTACAGATATTGTTTTTCAGATTTCCTTGCAGATACAAGTCTAGATTAATCAGCAAACTCCAAACAAGCATGGCGATTTTAGCAGGAGCAAAACATAAAAACTTCTATCTTTTGTCTTAAATTCTTCTATTCTCATCTTAGGTTTTCTTTGCATGTCCAAGATTCGGCGACTTTTGACAAATTTGATCATCTGGGTTGGTTGTGCACGGCTTCCTCTACAAAACCCATGTGTTAGAATTTTTCAGGAAAATTTGTCTCAAAGCTTCAATTCTCGAAGCTCTGCTTTCCTCGACTGAAATTCCTTTGCATGGTAGGGTAAAAGTCAATATTTTTCAAAACGAAGGATCTAGGTTGGCTTAGAATCATCTTCTGCACAAAAGCCATATTTTAGTTTTTCTCAGAGAAATTGCCCTCCGGAAACCCTAAAACCCCTGCAATTCTCGACTGAAAAATCTTTGCATGACAAGCTAAACGGCGTTTTTTTGCAATTCTAACGTTGTGGGTTGTCTTAGAATCACTTTCTGCACATAACCCATGTCTCAGAATTTTGTGGAAATTGCCCTCCGACAGGGCATTTTTAGCCTCATTAGGAGATGTTTTAGCTTTCCAGACAAAGTTGTCAAAACATAGCCGTGTTTACAGTCAATAGGTGAGTTTTCAAAATGTAGTTCACACAGACTAAATTCAAGGCCAAGTCGGTCTTAATTCATGATTTCATCAAGATGAGCTGACACTAATTTACATCAAGTACAACCGATGGTTGATTCAAACAATTTGACAGGCGTAGTCACTCAAACGCCAAAAGTCTCATACTTCGTATAGCTGTTAGCTTTTCAAGGCCACTTTAGAGGGTTGATACCGTTGGAATTCTACATGTGTGGCGAGTTCGGTACATTTCTCACAACCAGAGTGTTCGCGGTCAAACTTCGCAGTTTCGTCATGCAACACTCTTCCATTGAGAAAAACGTGAAAAGCATCAAAAGCGTAAAGCTGCAGAGGGAACAGAGGCCATCACTCCAGTTATGGAGCCGCCAGAGTTACCAGCTGATGAATTGCTAGTTGAAGTGTGCAGATATTTCCAGGATTGCTCAAGTTGTTGACAAGCAGTGAATTGACAGTTGAGACATGTGACGACATCTAGATGGTGATGCAGTCAACGACCTCGTGGAGGTGCTAATTGCTCGAGATCGCGGCCAGTGAACTTCAGATCAGGACGTCCCACCTTTTCAGGATAGACATCAGACACAACAGTTAACTCAATGCCTCTTTCTGAGTTAACTCATTCCACATTTCATGCCATGTCTGTCTTGGAATCATTTATGTACAGTTGAAGTTCTCATTTAGTTTTCATTTCAATAAGGACGTGCATGTTGCACATGTCCATTTAGTTTAGTCTTGTTTCGGTTAACTAATGGTAGTTTTCCAGTTAATTGTATAGTTTCATTTATTTAGGTTTAGCAATAAAATCTTGCATGATTGCAAGACTGTAGTTGACTCAAGGTGATTTTAGGGTTCCCTACACCTTTGATGTCTATAAATAAGAGCTCTTTGCTCATTTGTAATTAATTTTTGCATGCAATAGCATACATGCTGAGCAACCTTACCTAGAGTGTTGCTATTATGTATTTGTTCAAAGAACTTTTATTATGATAATAAATAGTTGTGCAGCCTTACTTGAATGTTATTATTATGGTACTTGTTCACCTTAGTTAAATGGAGTGGCTAGTTTGATCATTTATTGTATGTGTGTCTCGCCAATGCAATTTGTTGTCCTAGTTGGCTATCTTATGTTATGTTTAACAATCTTTGTTTCATATCTACAGCTCAGATAGGTGTTGTCACCTCCTTGGGAATTTAGAAGTGAAGATTGTCATTTAATGTTGTGCTAATAATCTTTCTTTCATCCTACGCCTTGGATAAGTGTCGTCATCTCCTTGGAAATCCTAACTTAAAGATTATCATAAAACCATTCCTACTCCTTTTTCCTCATGTTCTGTTTTCTTGAGGAGAATTGGATAGATTAAAGCATTTAGTTTAGTTGTAGTTAGGATTTGCAAAACTAGAGAAAACCCTTAGCTGCAACGTTCTTGGTTTCCTTAACCTTGTGCCTCTTCCAGCTGAGTTGAAAAAGATAGGATTTAGAATACTTTATTTTTCAATGCATATCAGCATAAGAGGGAGCTTCCCCTCCTAATTTGAAGAGCAGTCATTACGCACTGTGCATAGCTATCTGTACCAACTCGCACTCCAGAGGTGCTAATTGTTACGCCAACAATACCATAGCTATCATAATCCATAAGTTTTGTACACTTAAAACACTTGATAATATAAATATATTTAGAAATGATGTTTCCTTCAGCTCAAATTTTATTTTGTACTTATTTGATCAATGTATACTTATGTTTGTGATCAAAGTAGCTTCTAATTGATAAGTTTATTGGTTGATTTATTGAAGGATTAATAGTAAAGGATTTAAATACTTAAAAATCTCTATATTTCATGTTTTTTCAATTTGCCAAGTCTTTTTTGAGTTTCAATGTCAGTTAAAGTTTGAGTAAAAAATTAGCTTGTCAAGTTTGAGCCGAGTCAGATTCTTGTAACTATGGTCATAATTGACCCCTTGAACAATCAATTTACAGTCCCCTTCAATAAAGAGATGATCTATCCAATGAACAAAATCCATTCATAACTTGAGATCCAGGCCTCCTTCAACTATATTATCAAAGGTTTTCTAATGAATGAGGCACCAAAACTAATAACATTCATTTGCATTGTCTTTTAGGATGCAACTAGAAGAAATATTTTTTTGTTCTTATCTTCACCGTAAAAATTAAGTTTGCATCATCCTAGATAGTGTGGCTGAGAGTCAATTGAATTATATCAGCCACACACTAAATTCAAAGTATTTAAAATAAAATAGACAAAAGAATTACCTCACAAAAAATACACACGCATGAAATAAATTGCAGAAATGGATACAAGGCAACTAAACATTGTAATTCTATTTCAACTCAAATACATTTTAAACTTGGCCTGCATGATCCTTCTTTGAATATAGACAATCTTCTAATACAGAACTTCCCATTCATGTTATGAAGCTATTAGTGTCTTTTTACAGACTTAGACTCCAGCTATCAAATTTCATTTAATACTTAAGCTTTTGAAAGTGTTACGAAAAGAATCCCTTCATGATGGTGACAAGACAAGAAAACATCCTTACAAGCTTATAGGCATTTCTAACTCAATTTAGAAACCTCTAAAATTGTCAAAGATACTTATGAATTGATGTGTTTTATATTTATTCAGCAGTGCCTCCATTCATTATTATACTCATGAAATTTCTAATAAATTATCCCAAATGGCTTAATAAACTGCTCACACAGTCCTTCCTTTGTCCTAAAATCTTTTTTAGGTTAGTCATATTCTTGTATTTAAATATAATGATAGCACTTTCCAAATTAATATTGAAGAAATACTTGCACCACTAAAACAATCCATCAATTCATTCATTCTTGGCAATGGAAACTTTTACTTAATAGTGATCTTATTTATTTCTCTCTGGTCTGTACACTACTAGCACTGCATATGATGACAAACTTTCTTTGATTAAATGTTGTAATCAATAAATCTCGGACTTGCTTATTGTTATCGCGGAATCTAGCAGCGCTCGTTCCACGGATAACCCCCCTACGAAACTTGTCCGTTTCCTAGGATTCGTGAAGTTCAAGTACGCACAACGGAGTGATTTTCGAGTCACCTCGAAGTGCGTTCCCAAGTCTCGAATAGTCAATTCGAGCATTCCACCTTGTTCTCCTCGCAAAGACCTTCGAAACGAGATCTTTCGCGACATTTCACTGTTAATACTTTGCAAATTACGGAAGATGCAGTAGCACTGAAAAAGTGCGCCCCTGCAGGGAAAATCCAAAATTTGGCTAAGTCTGGAAATGTAAGAGTAAAATTTAGCGCCCTTGCGTAAAATTCCAAAAAATGCAAGAGCGCTAAATTTTAGCGCCATTACATTTTTTCTCACACTTAAACTTTTTCATTCCTCTGGCACGTTTCTTCACAATTTCGCGTTTTTCGTCAATCGTGCCACTTTTCGTGCCTAAATTTATTGCACGACTTGAGTTAGGTTTTTTAATTTTCATTTGCAAAGTTAAGTGAATGAATTCGCCACTTTTGTTGTTTATGTTTTATTTCTTTTACCTCTCCTCTTGCTGTGCGTTTGCCTTTCATCTGCAAAATCACGTTTTTTGGAGATTCGCCATTCTTCTCTTCAACAAGCTTCGCGTTTTGCCCTGGTAAGATTTTCCATTTTGTTTTTGTATTGTCATTTGTATATGATCTGTGTTCGTTCGCGTTTTTGTTTCTTTCTTTCACGTCTTTCATTTCATTCGCGTTTTTTGTGTCTTACCATTCGCATTCTTCTCTTTCCTAAACCTACGCTTTCTCTCCCTTCGCGTTTTCCTCACCCTGTTCGCCATTCATGGTTTGCTTTCATTGCACGAGCCTTGGTGAACCTTTGCTAACCCTCGCCATTCCTTTCTTTGTTTTCTCCAAACGTGTATTGTTCTACATTCGCGTTTCTTTGTTTCTCTACGCGTCCCACCCTCATTCTCCATACACGTTTCTTTCTTCCTTCAAAGATGGCGACATTTCTGTGTTCCATGTTTTGTTCATTTCTCCTCACAAACTCATATCTCTCCAACGTTATTCCCATCGCGTTTTTCACGCCGTTCTTTTCATATGCTTTGAAACAAACTTTGCAATCTCACAAAAGAAAAGATTTCTTGTGAAACCCTTAAGCGGAAACATGGAAATGGAGACAAATTCGAAAGCTTTCATTCTACAAGCATTTGCAAAGCTCAAAGCGCCTTCGCCATTCCTCACTGCATTTACATCACCAAAAATTGCCAAAATTGCAGAAGCGCTAATTTTCAGCGCTATGACATTTCAAACTTAACAAAAAATTGCCTAACACTAAAAGTGTAAGGGCGCTAAAATTTAGCGCCCTTACACCAAGAGCAATTTTCTCAAAATGTAAGGGCGCTGAATTTTAGCGCCCTTACACTTTTTTCTGACTTTTCCCAATTCCTTCCAAATGAACTTCATTTTTGACCAGTGCGCTCCAGAACCTCGTCTTTCCGCATTTGTGCATCGTTTTGCGTGCCTCGCCATCCGCTCCATGCTCTTCCACCCTCGTGCTCATTTCACGCTTTCCCATGTTTCCTAACAATTGGTGTTTGTTCTGGCTAGACGGATTGCAGTCTACTCTCAGAGATCGTCCAGTTAAGAGTGCTCAGTGTTCCAGTTTCTTTTGATGACTGCTACGAAACCTCCTTCTTCTTCGAAAGCAAAAAGCAAGATGAAGTACAAATATCAAGGCGTCTATCCGCCAACTATGGTACTTTCGAAAGTTGAAGAAATTAAGGATACAGAAGTTGGCCATCAAGATTTGGTTGACTTTGCAAAGTTGACAGAGACGAAGCCTCTTCCTGATTCAATGAGGGCAATAGTACACAGTAATCTCCACTTGGTGGCAATGTTCCCCACAGCTGCGCACAATACTGAGTTTGTTCTTCAAGTTGCGTCTCATTACATCCGAGAAAGCAGAAGTGTGATCGATTCTTCCGGGCATGAGATTCTAAGACTCGACCCCGATTTCTTTGACATCGTCTTCAAGGTTCCTCACATGGACAAATATATTGACATTTCTATATCAAAAGCACAAGAGATTTTCGATGCTGATCCTAATAAAGCCAAACAGTTGATAAATACTCAATGGCTTAAAAAGCCTAGATCGTCTGTTTCCAGATGGCCGAAAGGACTCTTGAGAAGTGACTTCAAAGATGACGTCAAGGATATGATCACGTTTCTGAGCAGAGTGAAAGGTTTGCCGAATCATCCACCTTCCACGATTGGATGTATGAATACATCAGGATCATAAGGAGGCAGAAAGTGCATATTGACTGGGGTAAACAAATCGTGATGATGGATGCACGAGCAGTTGATCAATGCTCCTTCTACATTGAAGTTCTACATGACTTCTTACCTGGTGTACGCAGCAGCTGTGATGAGACAATTCCCAGGTCTATCTACAAAGGGGAATCGAATGATGGTGCCTGTGTACAGATATTTCTATCAGTTGGAGCTAAAGGAAAGCTTTCATCATTTCAGACGGGTCACTGATGCTTTCTTTGCGCCCTTACTCTTCAACTTTGATCCATCCTTGGAAAGAAGAAGAGTGTCTGATGAGGCTTATAAGGTGGTAAGTAAAGTTGGATGTATTTTTCTTCAATTCCCAGCGTTTACTTACTTGAGAGTAGGTTGTTACACCGGTTGTCCCTACATGCTACCACGTTATCCTTCGGATAAGTGGGTTCTCATGTCAAACTTATCTTGAGACGGTGATGTCGATGCAGAGAAAGAGCGAAGAAGCAACCACAAGCGTGGATTCAAGTTCCGCGACCATCGCCGGATATACTATCGGTTGCACAAAAGGCTAGAAGTCTGTCTATGCTGAGATGCGAGATCATGACCATCAAAACGGTATAGGTTTGATTTTTGACTACCGAGATGTGAAGAAGTTGCAGAGGTCACCAACACAGGTACCGTTTTGAACACATCTGGGCAGATTGCAGAGATGAAGAAGCCATTCGAAAGATGGACTATTGCAGATTGACAGTTCAACAAATCAGAGATCTTGGTATCGCTGACCTACCAGAGGATTTTGAGGATCCAGGTGATATCATGAACGCTGTCTATGATGAACAAGGCGTTGCTAAGAGGCCGTTACCTGCAATACAGTGGTCTAGGAAAGAGGTCACCAGCATGAGAGAAATGCTGAGACCAATCCTAGCCAATACAGAAGAATGGTTACACAAACATGGTTATGCAATGAAAAGTTTCAGGACAGACTCAGAAGGAGAAGAGTCCGAGGCAGAAGCACGCCAACAGCAAGAACTTCGCGACAAAACAAGTCAGCGGCCGTTCCCACTTCTTCGCGGAGAGGCCCTAGGATTAAGTTCACTGTTGGTAAGAAAGATACCCAGGCTGTCAAAGAGACAGAAATGACGGAATCTCACCCATCTCGCTCTAAGGGTAAAAAGCCCATCTGAGGAGGAGATAGATTCCGATGGAAAGAAATGCGTTCAGACCAATCCACGTGAAGATGAAGGTCCCGGCTGACGATGAACTCCGTGCGAGAAAGGTTTACGGCCGGGCAAGAGTCGATGAAGATTCTGAGAAGGATCTGAAGGTGACGAAGGTGAACCCAGTCGGGTAAAGAGGGTGATCAAGGGAACCCGAGCATGATGAAGAAATAACTACTTCTCCCGAGAACGTAGTTGAGGAAATTCACAGAACATCATCGCCCGTGACTTCAAGCGTTCCTCATACCCCTTTTGAGTCAAGAATTCCTTCACCTCCTGCTCCCTCGTCACCTATTCCTACCACGAGCATTCCTGCAGCCGAGATATCCCCTATCCCTGCAGCATCAACCCAACTTGATACTCCATCAGTCACAAGCATTCATACGGTTGATATACTGTCAATCCCACCATCGTCCATTCCTAGCTTGTCTTCCTTAGCGTATGATATCACTTACGAGCAGATTCAATCGTTTCATGAATGATCGATCATTGATCCAGCTCAATATATCCCTTCTAGCGGGGAGCAATGATGACAAACACTTCTCCAATTGTCACGATACCATTGGTGAGTTCAGATGTGACAATAACTTCGGAGGTGGCAATGGCGACTGACTTGACAGTAAATCCAGAAGTTCACACTTCTTTTCTTCCTCCTTGGCTAATATCTCAAGTGTCAAAGCGTAAAAAGCAAATGATTTCTCTAGAGGAACTCGACCTTGAAGAGATAGTTCTTCCAAAGGCTAAAGGGAAGAAGAAGGCAAAAGTATACTCGAGGCTGAATGTTGATAAATCTGGCCACAAGTATGCTGAAATTGGCATACCACCGAATCAAGAAGGTGATGTCAATATGGAGGACTACACAGTAACAAAGGACCAGCTTGGCAAGGTTACCAACGAAAGTGCAAAAGCCGATGCGCAAGTCACTTTGGATATCTTGGCGGGAAGGCTGGACAAAGTTGAGCAATCTCGTAACATGTACAAACAGAGGGCAGAGCATTATGCCACTGTTGTAAAGAGACTTGCCGGTTCTCCAAGCAATGCACAACCGCTGACAGTGGTAAGTATTGAAGACCCAGCTGTCAAGAAAGCTGAGAAATTCGCCTCCAAAGGCAGAGTGTTGTATGACTTTGTTGAAAAGATCATTGAACACAGATCTGAGATAATTTTATTTCACGGATAGAAAAGCTCCTACATATTAGCTAAAGCTCACCGAGGAAAGCTTGACAAAGAAAAGGCGTACTTTCGGGGCCCGTGAGAACATGGAAAATGCACATTGTCATGAGTCGAGATAAACGAGTAAAGCTTCGGCAAATTGAGTGGGGTTGGGGGTAGTCCCAGAGCAAAGAAAGTTTGTAGAGGTAAAAGAATCACTGAAGCACAGGATCCAAGTGGTTCAATCTCTCATTGAAGACCTTCACCAAGTACAGGAAGATGTCGATGGACATCGCAACATTCTTGACAAAAGTATCAGAGAGTTGCCTGGTCAACTTCTTGAGGACAATCGTATTCTTCCTACCGGCCGCAGAAATATCCCTGATCTTCAAAGAAGCCATCATGAATTTGATTGACAGTTCAGACTTCTCAGAAGCGTCACTGAACATCATTTGTGATACAAGGCTCACATTGGACAACCTGAAGACGCATCTTGACAGGTGCAAGAAGGTTCACTCATCTGCCATGAGATCGATCACGAGAATCCACACCATTGTGGATTACACCGTTGGTCCAGATGAGAAGTTCGTGCAGGAGACTAGGAAGAAATTTGAAGACTTCCGCGCCCAATGCAAAAAGACGTGAAGCAGCCTCCTATTCTCCAGTGTTAGACATTTCCGGTGCATCCCATAATGCATCTTGTAAATATTTCTCGACATTTTCGAATGTCATTTTGTAAATTGTAATTACACCAAGTCCAAAGATGTAATATTTTGAAAACAAATTACACTTTGACTTTGGTCAAAGTTAGGTGAGATTTCCTTAATTTTCTCACCTAACTTCCCTTAATTTTCTCAATCTCTTTCCTTATTTTTCTCATCCCTCTTTCTATATATTGTGAGGGATTTTCATTGTAACAGTATCTTTTAATCTTTTGCAACGAAGTGCTGCCCTTTTGTAAGCAAACTTGTGAAACTTTGCGTTCATATTTTGTGAATGAGATTCAATCAATAAAGGAAAGGATTGCAAGCCAAACTTTGTGTTGGATTCGATACTTTTGTAAGTTTATTTGATTTGGTAGTGATTAGTTGGAGAAATCTGAAAGACTCTAAGTGGTTGATGTAAACTTTGTGTTACATCCGTTATTTAGATTGCATTGTTATTTTTTTTATCATTGGTTGAGTGATCTATAAGACTTTGCGCTTATAATCATTCATGCTCATGCATGTTCTTGTTGGATAATCTATAAGACTTTGTGCTTATAATTATTCATTCCATTGGATACTTTGTCGAAGGATCTACAAGACTTTGTGCTTGTAATTGTTCGTGCTCGTTGACATTTTGGTTGGATGATCTACAAGACTTTGTGCTTGTAATCGTTCATGCTGTTAGAAGAATTGTTGCGTCTAAGAAGACTTTGTGCTTCTAACGTAGCAAACGGTACGTTTATGCAGATCCGACATTGATAAAGCTACGGAACGACTTTGTGCCTTCGTGAGCTTTCCCATTTTATTTTCTTTTGTTTGTTGTTGATTACTTCTGGTATCTCTACGCTTCGCTTTGACAAGATAGAGATATTGGCATTACTGCTGGTTGTTAGTTTTTAGTTATCAAGAATTCGGAACTTCCAACACGTGAAGCATTGTAAACATCTTCTCTGAAAAAAGAGAGAAGGATGAATGTAACACACCACCCCCACTCCGTGAATTTCGTGTACATTGTGTAATTACTTTTTGTGATTTACTATTGTTTCTCTTAGCAGTAAGAAGGGCGCCTCCCCTTTCTGAGAGGAGAGATTCATATCTCACATAGCTGTGGCTGAAGTCCAAGTTGTGTAATCTGTCGAAAGTTGATTACATAATTTTCACCCAACAGTTTTTTGGCGACTCCGCTGGGGAACCTACATACGCAATCTGAGCCTCACGCTTCGGATTGAAGTAGATAAGTTTCCATTTTCTTGCTGTTCTTTTGTATATTGTTAACTCTGTAACACCCTTTGTATTCAGATTTACATTCTGGCGGACCGAATATATACAAGAGGATTGAGGGCTCAAGGAATAACAGATCCACTCTTTGAAGAGTTGCTGCAACGTGATTTCCCATTTACTCTTCCACGAGCAAGGTCACCATTGCGGCGGGCTATAAGCTTCCCTCCACGTAGCCAAAGATCTCCAATCCCAAGTGTTTGGTCAGTTTATCGCAGACGTCCTGTTCAAGCACCTGCTGTGCAACCAGTCATGGCTGCACCACCTGCAGGACCGTGGGGAAATGCTTTTGGTCCCCTCCGTTTGACTCCACCTTTACACGACCTCCCCCGTGTATCCAGGAAGCATCTTCCAAAATTTCAAGGTGATGGCAAACAACACCCCGATGAGCACATATCCGCATTTTACATAGTATGCGGTGTTCTCGGCATTGAGCACGAAGACGTTTCTGTCAGACTATTCATTGAATCCCTTCAAGGGATTGCAGCCGAATGGTTCTTTACTCTTCCCAATG
>VDFB02257901.1:0-99821 GCA_007258455.2 Sequoia sempervirens
CAAAGGGAGCATCTATTAACCAACTAAAATCCCCTTCTTACCAGGTTGTCAATTGTAAGAATTTTTCCATGTGAAGCAACCCACCAAAAATAGTTAATTTTAGGAACAAAGTTCTTTAGCCACACCTTTTCCAAAAGATGGTCTTTGATGTCCACCAATGACTTAATCAATTCCTCATAGGCCTATTTTACCGAGAAACAACCCAAAGAGCTACCCTTTCATAACCATTCATCTTTCCTCTCTCTGTCAAACCACTTAGCCTCCCCAATTAGATTGTGAAGCCTTAACAGGGTTGGATCCCAATTGATCTATCTCTGACCTCTTAAATTATCCCTCAATAACATTTTGAGTTCCTTCCAGTTAGGTTTGTCCATCTCCTAGTTAACATAGTCTGAAACCTTTTTGCCACAAATTTTGGTTAGGCTTTGTTTGAGAGGATTCAGTTCATCAATTGAAGACAAAGTAGAAGTCTCAATCCATGGGTCCTTCTAGAAGTCAATATTTTTACCATTTTCAATTCTCTTTATAACCCTCATTTTTAGCATATTTTTTTATTTTAACAAGGTGATTCCATAAAACAGAACCACTAGGTAGGTTAGACATAGAAAGAAAACAACCTGGATTCCTATTCTTCAAGTACTTGACTTGGAAAATCTTCACCCAATCTTTAGAGCCTTCGATGAGATTCCATCCAATTTTAACAGTTAGGGATTTATTTAGCAAGGTGATTCTACTTATCCCCAAACCACTCACCCTTTTAGGAGTGCACACTTTTTCCCAACTGACCAAAGACAATCTATTTTTTTCTTCAATTCTAGACCACAAGAGTCTTCTCTAAATCTGTTCTATTTTTTCCCCTATAAAGGAAACAATTTTGAAGAGATAAGTAGAAAATAGGAATATTCTGTAACGAGGCTTTCAACAATTGGATCTTCCCAGCCAAGCTAAGAAGCTTCCCCTTCCATCCATCAAACTTGTTTTTAACTCTCTCAATTAGTTGATTCCAGTAATTATTTTCCAACTTCTTTGAAATCAAAGGTAACCCAAGGTAGGCGTTAGGTAGGGTAGCTTCCTGATATCCCAATATTCTCACCACTATGTCCTTAACCAATTGGTTAGTATTTGTAGACATGGAAAATATACTGATTGACATTGCGCATCTGATTCTGATTACTAACACCATTTCATCCTAAATTATCCCTCGGTCTAACCATTTAATCAAATTCTCTTATTTGATTAAATTCATCAATTTCCCTCCCTTAATTAAATAAATCATTTTATCTAATTAAGTCTTTCTCTTTTGTTAATTAAATCAATCAATCTGATCTAATTATCCCTATTTAATTAAATAATTAATTTTATTTGATTAAATCTCTAAAGTCTGTCTATTAAATTAAATAAATTAAAACTTTATTTAGTTTAATCTAACATCATCTCTTTTAATTAAATAAATCAAAAGTCCTTATTTAATTAATCATTTTATCATATTATTCTCATATTTGATTTAAAAAATCCACAGATCTAAGTCAAATTTGTCACATCAACTAATCCTTCATTAAATTAATTAACCTAGATTAATTTAATCTATTTTTATGTCCCATCCTCTAGCTTTTGCAACTTGGACGTGAAAATAGATTTAATTGATTTAATAAATCTCTATTTTCCTCAACAAGGCATCTTTTGGGAATATTTTCCAAGTTTGAATTCAAAATCCAAGTTGACATGTACATCCAACAAGGCATTAACTCCATCTTACATGTCCTTTGCCTTGAGCCAAGTGGCATTTAATGCATTCTTTCTTCCCTCTTGCATGTCATTTCAACAAATTCAAAATTCAAAAATATGCATTTATTGGCACAATCCTCAAAACTTGCACATTCTCTATCCACTCATAGGTTGACAAGTGACATCTTACCATTGGTTGAATGTTAGTCCCACACTGCTCAATTTTAGACTTTCATCCATCAATCTCATCTATAAATAAGAGGCTTCATTCTTCATTTTATCATCCATAGTTTGAGTAAACTTACTATGCTCAAATAGCAAATTCCATCCATTATCATTGAATCTTTGCATTTTTATCAAATCAATAGCTAGGTTATGCAGGTTTTTCATCATGAAGCATACTTGAATCTTCAATAAAGTGGATCACTCTTCATCAATCTTCAGCATTGCATCATAGGAGTTGGGAAAGGGCCGATTTTCACATCAAATTGGCACCAATTCCCCCATGGGATCAAGAGTTTTCTTGTTTTAATAGGATTTAATCTATTTCATTGTGTTTTTCATTCTTCTTTCCTATTTTAAGCATTACAAATAGATTTCATGAGGAACTTAGATTCTAACTTGCATTTCAATCTTATAATGTGTTTATCTCTTGTGTTTTGCAGGTTTTAGAGGGATCTTGGTTCACAGTATTAAAGAAGTATATATTTCTTTTTTCATAGTTGATAAACTGGGTAGAAATATCAACATAGTCATTAAGAACTTGTTTCCAATTCCTAGCTTCCCCCACCGAGGCTTCCCCAAACATAAGAGTATCATCAAAAAATTGTTGGTGAGAGTCAAAAAAAAGAGATGAGGTAGCTTTAACACCTTTTAGAGCTTTAGAGTCCACCAATTTTTGAATGTTCCTTCCAAGAACCTCAACAACAATTATGAAAAGATAGGGTGAGAGGGGATCACCTTGCCTGAGACCATGACCACAAGAGAAAAATCCTTGAGGGGCACCATTAACCAGAACAAAGCACATGGGGGAGGTAACACAAATAGAGATCATCTTAAGGAATCTTCCTTCTATCCCAAACTTCTTGAGAACAACACAAAGAAATGGCTAGGAGACTCTATCATAGGCCTTGGATATATTAATTTTGAAGGCCATCCCAAGATTTTCTGAATGGTCCATTGAGTGTATAATTTCATGGGTGGAGATAACAACATCAAGGATGTTTCTTCCCTGGACAAAACCTTTCTAGTTTGGGGCAATCATTTTTCCAAGCACCGGTTTGAGCCTTAACACAAGAATTTTAGAGAAGATTTTATAAACCGTATTGCAAAGGCTTATAAGTCTATAATCCTTCATGGTAGAGGCATCAGTATTTTTGGGAATAAGGGCTGTAAATGTGACATTTAGTTGGTTAAGCAACCTACCCAACCTAAAGAAATCTCTAGCAACATTAAAAAGTTAATGTTTGAGAATATCCTAGTAGGTTTGGAAAAAGGCAAGAGGAAACCCATCTGGGCCAGGGGCTTTAAAAGCACCAAAGGAGAACACAAAATTTTTAACTTCTTCCATAGAGACAAAATTAGTCATATTCTTTAAATCAAGATAAAAAATAACTTTAGGAAACACCTCAAAAAAATCATCATGTACTTGATTTACATTTCCCGGAGCCATATGGTGAGAGGAGAAGAAGTTTATAGCTTCCCAAGTAATTTATTTTTTGGTGGAGACCATGGAGCCATCCTCTTTCAGAAGTGATCTGATCCTATTCCTGCTTCTATGTTTCAAAGTAGATTGATGGAAGAATTTAGTATTCCTATCCCCTTCAATTAGCCATTGAACATGAGACTTTTGTTTCCAAAATATTTCCTCCTTTTTGTTTATCTTAAACCATTGAGATCTGAGGTCTCTTTCCTTAGCACATATCTCATCATTTACTGGACCAACCTCCATAATATCTTGAACTTCCTTTAAGTTGTTTCCCAGGGTATTCTTTATCTCAAAGATATTACAAAAGGTCACCTTATTCCACCCTTTCACTCTTTGCTTAATTCTACTAAGCTTTTCCACTAGAAAATACATAGGGGTGCCACTTGTAGGTTCTTCCCATCAACATTTAACAAGAGCATCAAAGTCTAGGTGAAGGCTCTGCATTATTTCAAATCTGAACGGGAAGGGTCCCCTATTGTGATCCACATTTTTTTTAATTACCAAAGCATTATGATCAGAGCTAGACCTTGGGAGAGTAGAAAGAGAGAGGGATTAGAAAATATTCCAATTGGCTGAGATCAGAAACCTATCTAGCTTGACTTGGATCAGATGGTTTCCACTCCTTCTATTGGACCAAGTGTACTTAGAGCCTTGGAGAGGGATATCAATTAGACCAGCTGAGTTTAGGAATTCATCCAACTCCATCATGCTATCCGAATAGTTGTCCATCCCCTTGACTTCTTTGAAAGAAGGAGAGGGGAATTGAAATCCCCTCCCAACATCCAATGATCATCTTTTCTATTAAAAATAACATCATTTAATTATTCCCAAAGCAACAATCTTTCCTTAATCAAGTTGGGAGCATAGATATTTATTAAGTTCCATTTCTCCTGGGAAGCCAAATCTTCCTAGGAAACCATCAGATTGTTCCTACTAGCTGAGCACAGAGTTCCTTTTAGTTTGGAAGGATTCCAAAGAGTAGCTATACCTCCAAAAGCCCCTTCAATCTCACTAATGAAATAATTTACACTAGGCCAGATGCTCAAACTAACCTTATCAAAAGCTTCTTTCTTCATCTTTGTTTCTTGGAGGAGGAGAAAATCCACTTTATTGTCAAGGATACAAGTTTTAACCAAAAATTGTTTGTACGAGCTATCCTTATATTCCAAGAGAGATACTTCATAGAGAAAAATAGGGACAACACCACCCAAACCCCAGAGAAACAAATAGGGCTACTTCTTTTTGGACTTTGACCCAACGATTAAATCCAAGGTTCTTTGTTTTCTAGCAGCCACATCCCTAACAATGTCTTTAATTCTGGACTCCTTTTGGGAGGGTCTACCCACCTTATTCCCCCCCCAACATCCGACTTATTTTTATTTTTAGATTTAATTAGTGCTTGAGACCAATCTTCCTCATCCTTTCTATCACTGGGCTGAGGAGGAAATCCCAACAAACCCAAAGAGTCACTCAAGTTTCCTGCCTCCTTTTGGGGTGAGAAATGCATATCCTTCAATGACAGGTTCGAGTCAGAATGCACTATCTCTCCTTCTTCGAAGTCAAAACCCACTCCTGAATCCTGAGCCTTATCTAGGGGTGCCTACAATTTTTCCACCATAAGGGAGAACTCCTTAATTCATCCCCAATATTCACTTCTTCTCCAATATGCGATATCACCATTTTCAAAAAAATAGGGGTAGGTAAATTGGAAACAGGGGCAAAAACCTTAAGGTTCAGGAAAATTGAGTCATTAGAAATAGAAAAAAGGTTATGCCAGAACAAATTCCTTCCCTGGGGATGGGGTTTCCTTCTACTAGGGGACATAAACTATAGGGACAGGAGTTGCAGAAGGTTGAGGAACTGAAGCAAGTTCATTGGCAGGGGTTTCCTTCATTGGTATTTTCTCCTTAGCAAAGGTACCCTCAACAGGTTTGTTCCCACAAGAGTTAATGAGGTGACCAAACTTCTTGCACAACTGGAAAAAGAGACGTGCATTTTCATATTCCAGAGGTTGGGTCCAGTTACCAAATTTTGACTTAAGGAGGATTGAAGATGGTAAGACCATATTCACAGCCACATTTACAAAAATATGGGCATAGACCAATCTAGATCACTCATGAGTTATCTTATCAATAGCCAGAAGACTACCAAAGGAGTTGGATATACATTTTCAAAATAACCATCTCCCAGAACTCTAGAGGTAGGCTAGGAAGGCAGACCCAAGTTGGAGTCGAGGCCCCCAAGTCAGCTAAAGGATCAAAACCTAATTTCTTGTTGCAGAGGGAGAGAAAATTCTTAAACCCAAAGTCAAACACCCAAGGACCTCTAGTTAAAACCTTTATCATATATTCATAAACCACAAAGGAGAAACAAAAGATATCTCTTGGCATGAAATTTATGGTAATGTTGCCTTTGAGATTCTAGGTGGAAGTAGCCCATTAATGAACCAATTCTATATTTGGAATGTAAGCTAGAAACTTCCCAACCAACACTAGTTTGAGATTTTCCATCATCTTTAGCATGAGAACTTCAGGGACATCTACTTCCCAACAAGTCATAGAGCAAGAAGCAAATTCCAACAACCTTTTTCTTGAAGCTGGCGAGTTAGAACCCACCAGTTTGTCAAGCCCAAAAGATGGAGATATGGGCGATTTTTTAGAAATACCCTCAATCTTTTCCCTAGGGGAAAGGAAAAAAGTACAAGGAGGGGATGTCATATGGGGAACAACAAGGCTAGCCACTGCCACCGTAGGAACACCATCAAACAAGGAGACAACATTCTTGGATTGGGGAGCCTTCTTGGGCCCCCCTCTCGACCATCCCATGAAACAATCAAATCAAAGCAGGGGATGAAATTTCAAAAAATAGCCAAAGCAGGAAATTTACAGAGTAGAGCTGAGAGTGTTGATTGCATTAGTAATAAAATATAAAAAAATGTTTTTCCATAGTTTTTAACATTTCTGCAATGATTTAATCTTTGGTGTTTGTTATCAATGAGTGTTTTTCTGGGTTGGTCCCTAATGAGCAAATTTTAAGATGGAATATTTTGAGGATTTATTGCAATTTACCCCATGATCCAGATGATAAACAATTCTTAGAAGCATTCAAAGAGACGACCCTTGTTCAACAAAATTTGCTGTGTGAATTTTTCATACATAATCTATTTTTGGAAAAAAACATACTGATTTTTTTATCAATCTTTTTGTTTGGGAGGTAGAACATAGAGCCTTCATGTCTAATATGCAAAATTAAATCCACTGGCAGGAGAGAGCCAAAGAATATTTGCAAGCAGAAAGAACTATGGGACTTCAAATGAGATATCCCAACCGAAAGCCCTTTACTTTCAAAGCCCAATTCTGAGGGATTAAAAGCTATGAGGCTATAAAGAATAAATATGATGACAATCTCTGAATTTGCTTTGAAATTTCAAATTTCATGGGCCACAATTAATAGAAAGGGCATGGAGTGCCTGTGAGGAGCGGTACACCCCTCTACCTATGTATCTCAAATGGAGGGAGATGATATCCCCCACCAATCTAAGGTGGTCATACAAAAGAACTAAAGCATTAACATAAATATTATAGTAGCTCAAAACCAAGTGGATAGGGATGCGATATATACCTCCATTGCTTCTTCAACCATTCCTTGCAATTTTTGTAACTAAAGAGAAAATCCCTAGGGATTTATATACATGGCAGATGAGGGTTAAATTCAATAAAGGTTTTCTTAAAAATCCTGCTCATTTGGATGAAGACGCAGAAGACCCATATGATCTCAATTCCAAATATGATGAATTGAATAGGAAAAGGGATGCAGAGAGGCAAATGAATTATCAGAGAGCAGGAGGACCTTCTTAGGCTTAGGAAGGGGAGGATGATGAGGTATAAATAACCTCATGTTTGTGATAAGCTAAATACCCTTCTTTGTTCTTACAGACAACTTTAGCCATGCCAATTTGTTTATTTTTAGAAGCAATAATTGTCTACTTTTTATAAAATGATGTATACATCTTTATTTCTCAAATTGATTGGAATTAACTAACTAATGTTGATATACTGGCATAGAATTTAAGTCATTGTACAATACTTATGCATAATTGATAAATAGAGTGGACTTCAAGTGGTTGAAGTTAGAGCACCGAGAGTTTAGGTGCCAAAAAATTAGGCATGCATAGTGGAACGACCTCTTTTAAAGATTTTTGTTAATTTTTTGTTTAAGACTTTATGACTCCACTCAAAGCCTTTATTATGTTTATGTCATGAACATCAGTTAGCTGGTTAGTTGTAATTTTGTTTTAAGACTTTTTTAATGATGATTTCCCGCCATCTGAAAATTAGGATTTTGTATAGATCAGTATATATATGTGTAACTACCAAAAATAAGGATATATTGTTATGATATATTTTGAATACTGTTTAGCTATGTTATCTACATTGTTACACTTTTATGATATGAATAAATAAATATTGCTAGTCTTATTGTGAGTAATTCAACTCTGAGTAATGGAAGTGCTATGAATGGATTACCTTGAAGTTGCAAAAGTTCCACATGTGATTTGAGTTAATCATAGGAATGCCTAAGAGCTGGCCACTCGAGGGATCTCATAGAATAGATAAGTATTTTTACTGTCAATGTTGTTATTTCCGTTATGTGCATGTTGTATTTAGATAAACGTTACTTTGTGTTGAGCTCTGTCATGTGTTCCTATAGGTTGTAGTTTTAAGTTTATGATCATTAAATTATGTTTACTTGGAAATTTTAAAGCACCCACTCTTGTTGTTAATTACAAGCTGTTAAGTGTAATTTTAGTTAGTAGTTAGTCGATAGCAATTAGTCACCTTTGTTTGTTTGAATTTCATAGTTTAACTCTAAGTGTTGATTCTTAGATAATTTATATGCTTTCTAGAATAAGAATTTGAATTCTTTCTAGCTTTATCAATTTCATGCTTTCTAGTTTAATTTATGTTTTTATACATTTCAAAAATTTAGAAAATATTACTAAGAGATATGGCCAAAATATCCCCTATTGCATACAACCTTTGGACATTACCTAGTCGATATAAGTGACATATTTTTAACTGAAGTGTTAGGACCTGACGATAGCCTACCAATATACCTTACCGCCATCATATTTTTCATAATATGAAAACCAATCACAATGAGGATTCATGTAGAAATAGGATAAGGATTCTATCATCCATGAATCCTCATATGAATGTGTTGCTATTCCCATGAAAAAACCATATTAGGGTCATCCTTATAATAATATTTTATCAAAATCATCATTAGATTCATGCTTTTTATTATTTTTATCCTTCTTACAATCTCTTCTTAGGTATCCCATATTTCCTTGGATTTTCAAGAGACTTAGATTTTCCATAAGATTTAGATATACCTTTTTCCTTGTCTTTTTCTTTATATTACCCAAAAATGAACATCTTCCTTGGTTGACTCTATAGCCTTCCATCTCATCTCCTCCAAGAGAAGAACAATTGCAATATTTTCAATCATCATTTTTGAGATAATTCTTCCTATATAAATTAGTAGGTTATCCCATGATTCTATAAAAGAACATAAAATATTTGTGTATTTTTCCTCTTCCATCTTCACACCCATATAATGTAACTAGGTTATTATTGTGTTGAATTCTTAGTAATAAAATTATCATTACCCATACTCAAAATGTACAAGCTCTATAATCAACATTATTAACCAAATATTTATCTTGGTACAAACTCCTTATATTTTTTTAGTGGGGTTTTATGGTGGATCCTTCACAAAAATTTAGTAACATATAATATTCCAAGAAAATCTTGATAAGCCTTCTCACCTTTCTATTCAAAGCCACCCATTCATTCAATGATATTGCAACTAGTTTGGATCTAGATACCAAATACCACATATATTAATCTATGAGTGTAGTGTAAAAAAATATATACCTTTAAAATTTCACACTATGTTTGTACCCCCTTAATTAATTAAACTAAATTAGGCCTCTAATTGACTAAATTATGCATTCCAAAGCCTTATTATTCTCATTTTATGAAAGAGAAACCTATATTAAACAATTTCCATCATTAATTAAAACATCTTGGATCACATGTGTCTTAGACTTAGGGTCCAGGACCCATTCACCCAAGGGAAAATGGGTCCTCCTTAAGTGCCAAGACCCATTTTAAAATATGTTTTTGGCAGCATTTTAATGATTCAAATTCAAGTTGCAAGTGTTAGCTTTTGGAATCTAATTGTCAGAAAATTAGATAAACACCTATAAATACAAGGTCTTTTTATCAATTCAAATCTAAGCATTCTAAGTGGCATAATCAAGATTTCACAAGAACACAAATTATTTTCAAGAGCATTGAAGAGTAGATGTATTAGTCAACTACAACAATGACAAAGATCATATCATCATGTTAAAGTTCATGTTGTTTTGGAGCTAAAATTGTGATGTAGTTTTCAATCATTTAAGCAAGCATTCAAGCATCAAATCAACCAATCAATCAAGCCAATTCATGCAAGATCCAAGAACTTAGAGTGATGTGTTTGAATTTAGTCCTCTAAGGTCAGTCATTAAGGGTTTGTTGGGTTGTAACAAAAAAGTGTTCATTCATCAATTTCTTCATTCTATCATTATTTCATTATCAATGTTTAATTGCCGACACGGGGTTTGACTAAGGTGAACCCCCATTCACCCAAAACAAACATTTTTATTCTCTTTGTATGTGTAGATTTACAGGTGAAGAAGGATTGAAAGTGGATCAAAAGAGAAATTTTGCAAAGTTGTTAAAGTTTCTATCATTGTTGTCAAGCTACAGAAACTCACCTACAGATTTTATTTATGGATTTTTGATAGTTGAACCTGGAGGAATAAGAATATTTGATCCAAGATCAGAGGACTACAAAAAGTGTTTTTGGACCCCTACACTAGGACCTGTTCACCGTAGGACAAACCAGTTTTTCTATAGTCCTTGAAATCTACTTTTTGGCACAGGTGTATGCCATTATGCCTTTCTCAGATCTACCTACAAATTGTTGTTTCCATTTCTATTATCATATAATCTTGCATTTCAAGTATTAGGTCATATCTTTTAGTTGGTTAATGCATTTTAAATCATATCCAAATATTGTAAATTAGTCATTTTTGTCATAAGAAAGCAGAGTCTCAAGAAATCCAAAACAGGGTTGACTCACCTCAAGGTTGAAAGTCACTTTTGTGATCTCCTCTCTTTCTAATTATGAAATTAGGAAAAGTGTGAGTGTGTTTGAACCTTTCAATCACATACCTTTAATCATTCCATATTGAACAAGAAAACACATCTCTCTCACCTTTTTTTCTATGTTTCATTTTGGTGAACTTGACATGTTAACATTACACACCTAAAATTTGTCAAAATTAACCATAGATCTAAGATTTTCATTATTTTTTTTGCATCTCATTTAGGGTTTCAAAATTGTATCTTTGCATCATTTAAATTCACAAAAAGTTAAAATACATTTAATAAATCTTGCATATTAGTTGTATTAAGGATGTCTTTTAGTCATTTAGATCAGAAATTTGGTCAAAATTGTATTCCAAAATTATCATTTTGTTCACTTTTTTCCATCAAATTGCATTTTAATTTAATCATCAAATTATGAAAAATCTAGTATAACTGAAAGAGTCTATTTGAAACCTGAAACACAAAATTTAAACATTAACTTAGAAACTCAAAATTTAATTTTTCAAATCCATGTGCAAAGACCCATTCGCCCTTGGGAAAACCTATCCTTGTATATTCATTTTCTATATTTCTGAGCATAAATCTATCTCTTTCTGCTTTATTCCTTGTTTACAGATCTCAGTTTCAATTTTATAAATTGTTGTTTTTTTGTAGTTATTTGCATTCAATTCAATTGATCAAAACAAGTGCATTGTTCAAAAGCAAATTTTTCATTCAAAAGACATCATTTCCAAGTTTTTGCATTCTAAAATTAGTAAATCACATATGCTTGATCTAAGAATTGCAATATCTTTTCTTGTGTTTTCTCTTTTTGGATACACTTTGGTTTGGTGAAACTTGTATGAGTATTACAACTTGGTGCCCTATTGTCAATACTTTAGTGAGATGTAGTTTGAGACTCATGACGTCCCATGCTGGGACATCCACTATGGATCTTGGGTTTTCCAACTCTTTCACTTATAATGTTGACACTAGTCAACCCATGTTCGAATCCATCCTTGAAATCACATGTCCTATGAATTCCGATACTACAGATGTTGAAACCATTGTTACTAATGTCCCTCAAGAGAATCTAAAATAAATGGATGAAGCCTTAGAAAGTTTACAAGACTTTGTGAGTACTAAATATATTGCTGGTACCGCAGTTGCTATCATAGATAACATGAGGAAAATGCTTAATAATGAACAAGGATTACAAATTTTGCATAGTCTAGCCCACATAATTGATAATCATGTTCCTACATTGAATAGTTGTGCTAATTTTTTTGGATACACTCAATGTCAAGGTGGAAGTAAAATTCCTACCTCCTCAACCATAACCTCTATTCCTACATACACTAGCTCAACTATTACTACAAGGAAACCAACTAGCAAAAAACAATCCAACTTTAGGTATTTCCATTGGGAATCCTTATAGATTTTTGAATTCAAACATCATATCTCCTAACCCCTCACCTTTCACAAACTTGTAATTCACTTGTCCTACCAACACATATACACCTCCACCATATTCACCTCCATCTCAAAACACAACCAATGATGTCATCCTTAATCAACTTTTGCAAAATGTTTCATCCCTCCAACATAAAATTTCTACATTAAACCAAAATCAAAATGGCTAACCTTCACAATATGTCAAATGAAACCCATTATCAATGGAGATATTAAGAGCACAAATTCCATAGGGCATAGAGATTCCTAGATTTTAGAAATAAGGTGGTAAAGGAGATCCTAGTAACCATGTCTCAACATACACAACCTTATGTAGTGACTTCATTTTTTAAGACAAGCTCTTGGCTATGATTTTTCCTAGGTCCTTGAAAGATACAACCTTGAAATGGTTTTGTTCCTTACCAAATAAATCAATTCATTCATTCAATGAGCTTGTTGATGCCTTCCTTAACCATTTCCAAATGCACATTAGTCCCAAGATGGCCTTACCTGATTTAATGCAATGTAAACAAAAGGATGATGAAAAGGCCACTGATTTCATAGCATGTTAGAAATTGCTTTACTCACAAATCAACATTAAGATTCCTAATGTCCATATTCAAAGAATGTTCATTGAGAAATTTCACATTAAGATTCAAGATAAGCTTGGGATGATGAAATTCCCCTCCTTCACCCACTTGTGCATGACTCTTTATGACTATCATAATTTGGTTAGTCATCATGAAGCAAAAAATTCTTCCAACCATCCTAAAAAAATAGAATCATTGCCTCATAATAACTTCCAACCATAAATAAACAAAATAAGGGCTTTATACAAATAAATCCACCTCCAACAACTCAACATTTTGAGTCTCAAGTTGTTGCTATAAAAACAACTCCATATCAAAATCGTGAAAATAATAGGTAATTTACCCCTTACCCGATACCCTTCATTCCATTATGTTGCAAATCTTGGGTAAGAACCTAATCGCCTTACCTCCCATTGGAGCTCTTGATACCACTAAGCCTTTACCTGCGAACCATAATCCCAATGCCTTTTGTCAATATCACCGACAAGTTGGACATGATAAAGAATGATGTAGACGTCTTAACCATATAGTACAAGGCCTCATTGATTCTAATCACATCTAGTTGGGAGGTGTTAATGATCAAGGAAATAAGTCTATTGCTCCTCCCAACCAAAATTTGCAAATATTTACCAATCCCATGCCAAACCATAGCATGTAATTTGTAAATGATAGTGATAGCAAGAATGATGTGATGAATGTTGACAACATACAAAATATAATTGGTGATAATAAGAGTGATAATGAATACAATATAAATTCTATAATTGGATTCATTAGCGTTCAAACTCGTAAGGGACAAAATAAATTGTCCCTTGAAATTTCTTTCTCACAAAATGACATACTTAAACATGACTCGATGGTCCTCTTTACATAGTTGGAAGAATCACTGACAAGCTTACTAATGGGATATTAATTAATACTGTGTGTAGAGAATGTGATCACTGGGGAATTTTTTTTATGCATGAAATTTACCAAGATTCTTATGAAAAATAAAAAGCATGGATCAAAACACATGATGGTTTTTCTCACCCTACGATAGGTTCGATCACTCTTCCCTTAAAGTTGGACTAAAAAAATTAGATGTCTCATCTTCCATCATCCTATCGTCAGAACAATTCCATGCGAAGTTAGACTACCCATAGCTATGCTCCATGTATTTCATCCCATCAGTTATTCATAAATACTTGAAATTTCCATTTGGAAATGAAGTTTTTATTTTACATCTAACTTTTCATTGGATTTCTTTTGGCCTAAACCTATAGAACCTATTAAGCCTCGTGAGGACTTATTTTTCAAGTCTTATCAAAAGTTAAAAACAAAGCACATAGCAAAATTATCCCTTAGCAATATTCTCAAGTCCTTGAATGTTCTGCCTTCCTAACCTACCATTGATGAACCTATGATTGAACCAAAATCCCTTCCAAGTAACCAAGACAATTCCAACACAATTCACCCACCCATTTCCTACACAAGACCAGGAGATAACCCTACAAATCTTTTGGTGCCTCCTAAAATAAAACAAGTTTATAAACCTAAAGAGAAAGTGGTTGACCAACCCTCGATGGTTCCTTCCATTCCTCCCTTGTGGGAAGAAAAGAAACCAATGGTTGATAAGCCCGCTCCTACAATATCTCAACTTGAAAACCATGCAACAAGAAACCAAAGTGCTAAAGAGCATAGGTATAGACATCATGCTATTGCTCATCAGTTAAAAGAAAAGAATAAACCAACAAACCAAGATAAAAATATAACTCAGGAAAAGCATGATGGTTCTCCAGATTTTCCACAAAAAAAATGTGAACCTACAATGAACATTGTCATTAGACCTCCTGTTGTGATTAATTTGGATGATGATGATGAGATTGTTAAGATTGATGTGGAAGTGCATAATGAGCTGAATTTCTTATTTTCCTCTTCCATGAACTTAAATGGAAACAACTGTGATGATCCTCCTAAATGGAGTGAATCAACACGTGTTGAACCTAGTGATTTTCCTAGTATGACACTTTTTGTTGCCCCTTTGGATAGTTATCCACCTTTCGTATATAATGAGAAATATTGGGATGTAGATGACTTGCTATAGGTTGGCTTGCATGTGACATACTAGTCTTTTCTTTGTCTTATTTTCATTTTCTTTGTGATTGCATGTGCATAATGTGACCCCTTGTACTGTGTTTCTTGGTGTGTCTTTGTGAGATTTCTTTGGATGACCCATTTTACTCTATTGGTGTAAGGATATAAAGGAAGTGAACCCATTGTGACATTATTCTATTTGTATCTACACTCTTCTGTATGTTGTAAACATTAGCCTTTCTTTTGTCTTATGTTTTCCTTTTGGGGATGATGCAAAGAATTGAGACATTTAGGTCTCTTCCATGTTGGCCCAAAAGATTTTATTTTTTCTCACTCTCTATGTGGAATTATTCCTTTGTGTTCATTGTTCTATGAGGTATTTGGGGAATGATGATAGTTCTAAGCTCTATTATATCATTGTAGAAAATACATACTCTAACCCCAAATTTGTAGATCAGTTATGTGTCTCTTTGGATTACATTTGGGGGAAACCTCTCTTCATGACGTAGCTTTATTTGGAAACATATCATTGGCATAGGGATTTCCAAATAAGCTGTCATATACCTTTTAAAAATTGGCATTTATTATTTTCTACTTTAAAGTAATTGCTTACAACATGGTTTTTAGCAATTTCTTTAAACTGGGGGCATGTATTGGCATTCTCATTTTGACATGAACATATGGACATGTGCACTTCATTTTTATTCATAGAGGTTGGAATTAGTGTAGTGTTGGCATAGCATTGATCATTTGGCATTGACTTATGGGTACACAATTTTTTTGTGATGACTTTTGTAGTGCCCCTCAGTTTTCCTTTTTGTTTCTGACAGTGACTTGGTTTTATTTGGACATTATGATGCTTTGTTTGTTGATGTATTTATAGTTATGATGTAGTTGATGATACTTTATTACTGATGTTTTATGCTCATAATGTGTTTAGTATATGGATTTAATGGTTCATGTCGATTAATCATGTATTGTGTATCATGTATTTACCTAATGATTATTCATATCATGTTGATTAGTAATTGATTATTGTGTGTTGATGTATTTGGTGAAGGGGAACAAGTCCGCATCACTCACTTGCGAGTGCCATACGACACTACGATTTTCCCTTCATAGTGTGTTTATTTGTTTGTCTATGTACATGCTCAACTGTGTGGTTTGTTGTAGGTTGTAGGTTCCAGGGATTGACTCCACCCGAATTACCAGGTTTGAGCGTGCCTTAATCCCAATGGAGGTTGTTGATTCAAAGATAGCATCAGGTCCCCTATGTTGAGCCATCATCCTTGATGAGGATGAGTGTCCGTTTGCCGTTCCCTGTTTGTGTGGTCAGTTTGAATTGGTTTGTCAATGTTCTTGTCATTTTGCATTCTGTTTCGCTTTGCGGTTAGGTATTATTGGGTATTCAGTTCATTTGAGTTATTTGCTTGATTGATGCTTTGATTGATTTTATATTAAATAAAAGAGTATTGCGGTTTAAAAAGGTTTTTCAATAATTTAAATATATGTTGTAATACAATTGTGATATTGATAAAATATTATTAATGTTTTGTTTGATTTAAATAAATTAAAATTAATGGCTCAATAAAGAAATATTTAAATAAATATATTAATTAGTGCATTGTGCAAGCAAATTAAAATAAAAAGGATTAAATAAATAAATAAAATATTGCAATAGTTGAATTAATTGTGTGAAAATTATAAGGTATGGTGAAAAATTATATAATAATAATAATAAATTGAAGAAGTTGATGGTAGTGGGGGAAAAATTAAATAAATAATTAAATTAAAAGTAGTGGAGGCTACAATGGATTGGGAAATAGTAAATCAATTGGTTAGAGAAATTAAAGATAGTAAATCAATTGGTTAGAGAAATTAAAGAAAGAGGCTTTTTGGTTATTTTCTAAAAAACTAATCATGGAGCTCAGTCGTGAATAATTTTTCCTATTCTTGGAGTTTTGATGGTTCTTGAAAGTTTGATTTTGGATTTTGGAAGCTTTGGAATTGGGGATTTTAGAGTTGGTTGAGATCTTGGAAGCATGTTGAAGCTACAAATTCGTAGTGGCGAGCTCTACAAAAAAACTTCCTCTGGTAAGCAGGAGAAGTCAGGTTCCCTTGCTAACCTCAATTTTAAATCTGAAGAAAATAAAAGGTACTGATTGTGTTTCTTTTGAAAATTAAACAATCTCTTGTTTAAATATGAGTGCGTGATTTGTTTTTTTTGCATATTGATTTGCATTTGCTCAAAAATTTTGTAGTTTCAAGAAACCCAAATTGTTTCTCAAATCTTGGCTTGTGAAGTTTATCACACCTCCGTTTCTCAAGTATTCATGTTAAGCCTTGTTTTAGCTGCGACTAGTTTTTCCCTAGCTTATTCTTGTTTCATCACCCTTCATGACGTTTTCTAGTATCATTGGGTTTCTGGTAGGCATTTAATTATATTTATTCACTCTCTTTATTGTCTTACACATACCCAGTCAAATAATCTAGTTCGACGCCTGGTATTCGTTATCTCCTTTGGCTTGAACCAAATGAAAGAAGACTTCTAGCACCGCTTTTGGGATGGTAATAGTTTTTTGATAAGCTTTCTTTAGATCAAACCCCATTATATTCAAAAATTCCTTATTCTGTGGTATTCGATGGGAAGGGCTGCTACCATCTTATGTTTTGAAAACATGATTCAAATTTAGCATAGGCTAAGTATTTGTCTTGCATCGACAAAATGCTGTATTGTAGTTTATGTTGTGTATCAAGCCAGTTATACTTTATATTCAACAACCTTATCTTTAAGCAAGGAATTATTTCTGGCATCCAATATCGAATCACTATTGTAGTCAATCAATAGTTGTGGAATGCATGAAACTCATCCCATGTTTCTCTGTCCCCTGTTACTCTTTGATTGGTGTGGTGACAAAACAAAATGGCTGTGAGTGATAGATAATCTTCACTAAGATTTCATTGAGCCATCGTTGGTTAACAACTAGATGCCATTGCCAATGTGTAATAAAAAATGCTATGGGAGTCCGAAACCAGTGCAAGGTCTGTGCATGAGTATTTTAGGTGTCAGCTGCATTAGACTTGATTAAAAAGGAATTCACAGTTGTTGTCAAGTTTGTGCATACAAAAAACATGAAATGATATTATGGAATGTTGTTGGAATTCACTTTCCATTCTATCGAATTATATAGAGATTGTTTTATATGCGGATTAAAGTTAAATCTTAATATATATATATATATTCATTTATTTACATGTTGGAAAATTCTGTATTTTATAGTTTAAGAAAAAGCTTTTATTCATGAAATACCAATATATATATATATATATATATATATATATATATATGGATGTGTTTATATATATATGTATATTTGAATACATTAAAGAGAGTATTGTTGTTTTATTGTTAAGTGATTGTGTTTGTAAATAAAAGAAATAGAGAGAATATTTGGTTTAAAGAATTGATGTATCTGTAATTAAATAAATGTAGAATCAGATTATGGAATTAGATTAGATTAGTTTATGTTGAATATCTTGAAACTTGAAATGGTTATATTATAAAATCACTATGCTTTCCATGATTTTGCTGTTGGTTCAAGTTGTTTAATGTGAATGAATATTCAGTAACATGATATGGAAGTTTCGTAACCCATTCTAGATTCTACTTTTATATTATTGTTTTGAATTTTTTATGTGAAGCAAAGTGAATGATTGTTGTTTTGGAAGAGAATTGTGGTAAATAAGGAATCAAAATAGGAAAGGAAAGATTAAATTAATTACATTTAAATCATAATGAGATGGGTAAATGTGAAGTTGGACTTTTCCCTGACAATCATAGATATTACATGTTTTGCAAATTGTGTGCTACACTAGTTATAAATTCACTTTGTGCCTCTTGATCGTGCTAGTGGGTTTGTTGTTATGTGAAGCATGTGGTAATTATATGAAATCGGGTGATCATGACTATTGTTCCTTGTGAGAATAATTGTGTAAATGGTTAGTTGGACTTCTAGAGGCTAGGGGGAATTGTCTTCTTGATGGAATTTTTTGATAATCCTTTAAGATGATTGTTTTATATTAAATGAGTATATGATGGTCATTAGCCTTGCACAATATATTCACCAATGTGGTTGGAACTTGTGTGCGGGAAGGGTTATGCCTTGCCTTGTTGTGCATGCTAATGAGATTTTGTGATTATGCAAGTTGGCCTTGCTATTTTGATTTCAATGGGTCTCCTAGTTGCTAGTAGGGGAGTGGCTCTCAATAGGGAATGACACAAAAAGTGGTGCCAGGGTAACCCATGTGGGAGTTTCGTAATTAAGTGATAACCTAAAATGAATTAGGGGTTGGGTAGTTACACATTAATCAAGATAAGTGAATGCCTCACCCATGCTTGTAGTGTTCGTTTAGGCTAAGGATGGGTCGAGAAGGCCTAGTTGGAAAAACCAACTTCCTTGTCCTCACAAAAGGAAGATTGGTTCCACATGTTTCACCCTATAGGGCCGACGGCTAGTGAGAGACTCCCTGGGTAACCATATATGGGGGTTAGCGACTAGTGAGAGACTACTAGGGTAACTCATGTCAGGACCATGTGATGACACTCCCTCCACTACAAACTAGTATTTTATATGTATTCTCTCCCCTTAGTATGTGATATCCTATGGAAGCAATGCATGTTCTTTTGTGATGTGTTTGTGATATTATCAGTTGTTCTTTTTTTAGCCTTGTTATGTTAGTTGTGGTTGTGTTGTTGTTGTGTTGTTGTGGGACCAGGTGCTATCTCCTAGCATAGGGGGTGGACCTTAGGGTTCCACATGGTCGGGTGGAATGTGCCTTGTGCTCCATTGGGTTCCCTCACCTTGTTCATGTTTGTGGTGACTTCTCTTGGATTTTAAGAATTTTTCATTTGTTCTAGTTCATGTGGATTATATTTCATGTACTTGTATTGTACCGTAAATCTATTGTATTATGTACTAAACTTCTGATGTACTCTCCTCACATGTATACGAGGAGACATTGTTGTTCAATGTAACAATGTAATGATGTAAATAAGTGTTGAAATCTCTTATGTAATGGACAATGTAAAATATGCTATTGTATATGTTAGTTAAATGGATTGATTGTAAATGATATCTATTGATCACATGTAATGGTTATTTCATATTAGTTGATCTTGTAAATGTGATGATTAAGTGAAATTCATATTGTTGATAGAATTTATTTAATGGAATGATTTATAGTTTCTACTAGTTAGTTAAAGGGAATCTAGTAACGTAGTCATGGACCTTAGAGGACTATGTTAGAATTTAAAGTATTGTTTCTTTTGCAATCTTGAGAATATTGTACTTTCAAAAAAAAAAAAGTCCTTTTTTAGGTGTTTAGTGTGTTGTGTCCTCTAGGGTTTCGTGGCGGGGCATTACAACTTTACCCATGTGCCACCCTCATTTATGAGTGCACACCTTGTAGACCTAGTGTGTTTTTCTCATCCTTTAGGGCTCATCTAGTGGATTGATAGATTTTCACTAGCCCTTGTGAGTATTTTGGTTCACATAGTGGATAACGGGTTTTCACTTGTGAACATTTTTTGGACAAATAGCTTAGACTTGATCCATCCCTGTTAGACAAATAGTTGAGGCTTGATCCACTCTTTTCCTTTCCTTTTCTCTTTGCATTGATTTTGGCATTGTATGATTGTGTATCTTGTGTCACTATTATAGGCATGCGTCTCTTTGTGCCTTTGTTGGTTTTTCCATAAGATCTTAGATCTTGGGGGCTTGCTCATCCACCTTGATCTTTTTCAACATATCTTTCTAATAGTTGTACAATTGGACCTCTCTTGACTTATTTGTCTACTATAGTGTGAGTCTAAGTGTAAGTTCATACTCTCTCTAAAGTGGGGGATGAATGTAGTGTAGAAAATTGTATACCTTTACAATTTCACACTATGTTTGCATCTCCTTAATTAATTAGACTTAATTAGGCCTCTAATTGACCAAATTATGCATTCCAAAGCCTTATTATTCATGTTTTCTGAAAGGGAAACCTATATTAAACAATTTTTATCATTAATTAAAACATCTTGTATCATGTGTGTCTTGGAATTAGGGTCCAAGGACCATTCACCCAAGGGCGAATGGGTCCTCCTTAAGTGCCAAGACCCATTTTAAAATATGTTTTTAGCAACATTTCAATGATTCAAATTCAAGTTGCAAGTGTCAGCTTTTGGAATCTAATTGTTGAGAAATTAGATAAAAAACTATAAATACAAGGTCTTTTATTAATTCAAATCTAAGAATTCTAAGTTGCATAATCAAGATTTCACAAGAGAAAAAATAATTGTCAAGAGCATTGAAGAGAAATTTTTTCAATCATCTATAGTGGCAATCAAGATCATATAATCATGTCAAATTTCATGTGTGTTCATGTTCATGTTTTGGAGCTAACATTGTGATGTAGGTTTCAAGAATTCAAGCAAGTATTCAAGCATCAAATTAACCAATCAATCAAGCCAATTCATGCAAGATCCAAGACCTTAGAGTGATGTGTTTGACTTCAGTCCTCTAAGGGAAACCATTAAGGGTTTGGTGAGTTGTAACAAGCAAGTGTTCATTCATCAATTCCTTCATTCTATCATTATTTTATTATCAAAGTTTAATTACTAACACGGGGTTTGACTAAGGCGAACCCCCATTCACCCAAAAAAATAATTTTTTATTCTCTTTATATGTGTAGATTTATAGGTGAAGAAGGACTGAAAGTGGATCAAAAGAGCAATTTTGCAAAGTTTTCGAAGTTGTCATCATTGTTGTCAAGCTACAAAAAATCACCTGTATGTTTTATTTTCAGCTTTTCGATAGTTAAACCTAGAGGAATCAAAAGCTTAGATCCAAGATCAAAGGACTACAAAAATTTATTTTGGACCCCTACACTAGGACCCATTCGCCCTAGGGTGAACTAGTTTTGTTACAGACACTAAAACCTACTTTTTGGCATAGGTGCATACCATTATGCCCTTCTTAGATCTACATGCAAATTGTCATTTTTATTTATGCTATCATAGAATTTTTCATTTCAAGTCTTACGTCATATAGTTTAGTTAGTTAATGCATTTTAAATCATCTCCCAATATTGTAAATGAGTCATTTTTATCACAAGAAAACATAGTCCCAAGATATCCAAAATAGGATTGACTCACCTTAAGGTTGAATGTCAATTCTGTCCTTTTTTTTATATCCTCCCTTTCTAATGAAATTAGGGAAAATGTGAGTGTGTTTGAACCTTTGGATCACATACCTTTTAATCATTTCATATTGAACAAGAAAACACATCTATCTCACCTCTTTTTTATGTTTCAATGAGAAAATTCTTGATCTTAAGCTTTCAAAAATCAAAGCTAGTGTCATTAAATTTTTCCATCTCTAGGATACACATGCTTTCCATCTTCCCTAAAACAAATATGTTCTTTACAAATGTTCCCACTCAAACCACTTGATTAGTATAAAAATCCTTGTTCCTCCTAGGACCTGAGTTTATCATGTTGTAATACCAAATGAAAGGAGACTAATGTGTGGAAACACTTCCTACACTAATATAAGAGGAGAGATTAACATTAAATATGATCTAAATTAGCTTTCAAAAAAAATAAACACAATAAAATAATTCACCATAACTTAATGATATGTTGAGAAAATCCTTTTAGGAAAAAGTAACATCCTCTAAAATCTAAACCAATATATAAATTTGTTACAATATTAGCGATCTAGGTGGATCTCAGAACCCTAAAAATTGAACTATTCCAAATGCCCTCGAAATCAACACCATGTTGAAGTGCTCAAAAAACTAGACTCAATGCAACTTGAATGGGCGAAAAAGGAGTTCATATGTCTGAGTTATGGCCAGTCAAAGTTCAATCAAACCAGGTACAAGGGCAGTTAGAAGGCAAAAAAATTGATTGACTTAGAATCAGATAGAAACAACGTCAAATTGAAGAGCTCGATAACACGAACCCAACCATGTTCGTTTTGTTGAAATTTGAGCTTGTACGTGAAAGATATGGCTAGTCAAACTTTGTAGTTGACTAGATGGTACAGGTGATTACATCATCATGACATTAGCAGATCTGTATTGTATGGAAATGATGTGGCAGAGATGGCATGTGACATGTGGCAAGGTGACGTCAGCTGTATAGACCAATCAGTGACTGCCACGTGGCATTCATACAGTGACATGGCAGGTGACGTGTCTCGGCTAATGTGGCATGGTGAGTTGGCAGTACAACCATTAGATGATGTTGACATAGTTGATGAATGAGGTTTTGACACGTGTCCTCCTAGTGTCTTATGACATGTCTTCGAAAGCGAATTGGGTTGCACCACGTGGCACCCTCCGTCTCCCCCAATGCTCGGCAGTTTCAATAATTTTTTTTATTCACCAAAATATTTGGTGGGGATTGAATCGCCGACCCCCACGTTGATAGCACCTACCCTAACCATTGCACCCGCGTGACATTCATTTACCAAGTATGGTCATGAGTTTTTTTTGATATTTTAAAAGTTTAAAATTGGTTTATAAAAGGCAAGTGATGGGGGTTGAACCCCCAACCGCTCGCCTAGCAAAATTGTTAGGCACCATTGTACCATCGTATGGTGCTTTACTATATATGGTAGCTGGTGGGAAAAAAAATGGTAGTTTAGGCCAAAGCCTAACTAATAATCGAATGAATATTAGGTGGAGGTTTTTAAATTAAATAAAAACAAAACCCCAATAACCAAAAGACCCGAGTGAAGGGCTTAAAACAAATCAAAAGGTTTAATGAAGATTATTATTTGTTGTTTGGGGAAAATGATTTTGTTTCTTTTCCTCTAATGGGGAAAAATCCAATTTTGATGGTTTTAGCCAAATGGGAAAATTTCAAATATAAAAGGGAGTGATAGGGAGGCATTCCATCATGGAATTCTCAAGCATCCAAGTGAGGGGAATTTTGGCAAGAGGACTTGGGAGAAGAGTTGTAGGTTTAGTTCAAGTCTCAAAGCTTTGTAGGAGTTTTGAGGGAGCTATGTAGTTTGCATTGTAAGGAGTTCATCCTTTTGATGTCTGGAGTAAGGTCATTAGTGTGAAATTCCTTCTTGAATCCTTGTTTAAGGAGAAGGTAGTTCTTTTTGGAAACACTTGTGAGAAGGTCCTAGCATCTTACATAAGAAGGAATAAAATGATTCGTGTTCAAACGGATTTGGAGACGTAGCCAGAGTCTGGTGAACTCCATTATCAACTCTCTCTTTCTTGTCCTATGAATTTTTTTAGCTTCTATTATTTTCGTGTATTTTCATGGTTGATTATGGTTCTTTATTTCACACTTGAATTAAGTTAAATTGGTTAAGTGAATTAATCAATGAGCTCAGTAGATTGATGGATTGAATTTGCATATTGGATTCAAACCATTAATTAAAGATATTGGCATAGATTTGGATTCAAGTAAGTTAAGTAACTATTTTCAAATCTAATTAAGTGAAGAACTTAGTTGAGTAAGCACACTCCTAATTTTTTCAGATCAATTAGTTTCAATATAATGAAGGTGAGTAGAAATAAAACATAAATTATTGAGAGGCACCAAAAATAATTAATTGACCATGCGACATATCATCACCCCCCACATCAAAATAAATTCTTTTATGACTTCAAGTATATTTAATTCAATGCACAACTTGACTCAATTGCGTACAATTTTCGATAGTGAATTTGCATGCCTACAGGTAATTGATATTTGTATTTGATATTTAGATGATTTTTCATATTTACAAGAAATTATATTTGTTTATTGGTTTCCAAGGTTAGAAAATAAAATGGTGGTATATTTTGGAGGGATATTAGATTTACTCAAAGTGATGGTATGTGTACTAGTCCATTAATGAACATTAAAACCCCATAGTGAACACATCAAAGAACAACAAGCTTCTCCGTGAAGCTAAATAATAAACTCATTTATTTTTTTATTTTCAATTTGTATTATTTTATATAGCTATTGAAGACCTATTTGTTGAGGTAGTTGAACATGGTCATAGTTCTTCTTAATGATATTTTAAAAAGGAGATTATATTCCTACCACAATAATAATTTTACTATTATTCAAAATTTATAATGATAAAATTTAAGGTTTTATTGTTCAAAGTTTTTTTTTCTTATTTATTTTGTACTAGTATAATTTTGAGCTTAATTGCATGATTAATATAGAATTTTGGAAATAGTATTTTACTCTTGCATTATGAAGCTATCTATTTTTTTTGCAATTTAGAACAACATATTTCTTACAATACAAAGATCATGAGATTTAGAATTTTGTGTTCTTTTGAAAGTCTTAGATGTGAGCATTAATTGGACAATGAATGTGATATATGGATGGTAATCCTCCAAAATTGGTGCACATAGATTTGAGCTAGCCCAATTTTTTAATTTGTAAGACTAAGTTACTATCTATAGTTTTAAGGTTTCCAACACTATAAAATGCACAAAAGTGATTATAAGTATAAAAAATATGATCATTTATCTCACACCCATTGAATGATGTATTATCACATTTTATAGGTTGATTTGGTCATATTTGGCTATAGATGACTCAAAAAATGGGGAATGGCCGTGTTCAAAAAATGTATTGGCACATGATTAGGTTTTATGGGCACTCCAAGCTATAGAAAATAAATCTAAAACTTACATCATTTAGTTATTTAAGCCCCTTTATTAAATTCCACATGCTTTTGCTATGGTTTTATATTTTGTATACACATCTAACAAGACATTGACATCTACATATAACCATAATAAATTAAACTCCCCTTTCATATTCTTTAATGTGTGTCCATAACATTCTACAAAGCTCTTATTTTTGTTTGGGTGTTCACTAGAGTGGCTTACGTTTCTAAGCATATAAGGTGTATATTCATGAAAAAGAGGATTTGGAGTACATCCCATAGAGCTTGAAGTGCATGTACACCATCTTATACAATGTGTTTGATAGAAAATTTGATCACTTTAGGTAAAAAAGGATTGAACTCATATTTTGCTACATGTTGGGAATATGCAATCAATGATGAATTGATCATGTTGGACACTTATTGTTACATTTGGTCATTTTAAATAATTAATTTTGAAGAAACATTAATATAGAAAATGCAAATTGGTTCCACATTATGGGAGTGGCAAGAAATATAAGTCATATCAAAGCTATAGATTTATTTATATTTACAAATATTAAATGCACATAGATTAAAAATATATGAGGCTAAATATTTGAACAAGTATTGGGAGAATTCATTGTTGGCTCATATATTCTATATCGATTTCCAATGAACCAAACAAATGATCTTCCCAAGTAATTTTTAGTTATTTCATCTCATCAATGATCTATTAAACTAATTTCAATTGGTTAAAAAACTTCTCTTCATTCAGTGCATCATTATAAATGCTTGAACACCACTATTGGGTGATCATTACTTGCTCTCTATATCATGTAGACAATCAAATATTACTATTTTCTTTTACATAATAAATAAACATATAAGGCATTTCTTGATCCTGAGAAGTGATTATCTAAATTAGCATATTACCTTTCTTTATTATGTATGATTATTTGAATGAATTCTCTTCTAATTACAAGGACGGGTTGAATTTAAATGAACTTAAAGAGTGGCAAATCCTATCTCACCTCTATCTAAGTGTTCTAGTTCATTCTAATTGATAAAACAAGTTTCATTGGTCCTACATTGTTGTCTCACATTGATAATCCCTTGAGTGAAGCCTTAAGCCTTTTTTATGGACAATCAAATTCCTTTAGGTGGTAACTCCATCTCAATTGAATTTCATAATCTTTTTATCAATACTCGAAATGTAGAAAAACAAATTCAGACTAAAGATTACTTATATCATACTTCAGTCCTTTCCTCATTAATGACGAGTAGATTATTATAATACTCTATACATTTATTTTCAACAAATAACTTGAATACTTTGAAAAAAAAATATTTATCAAATCTCAAAAATCAGTGACTACTTTGTATGAGGTAATATAAAATGAGAAAGATCATCATCAAATCTCAAGAATGAATGACTAATTTGTATAATGCAATATTTAAAATATTTATTAATCTACACATATACATATAAAATTGTTTAAATTGTTTGTAATTGTCGACTCTTTATTTACTTGTATTTTAGTTGTTTGGAATGAATCTGCAACTTCCATTGTCCATTTTTTTTGTAGTGTTAACATCAAAATTGCATTAAAGTTAAATTTCATTTAAGTAGTAATAATCGAACGAAGGGTTAAAACTTGAATAAATGTTGTCTCCATCAATGAAAACAAAAGTGTGGCAAATGAAATACAAAACTATAAAATATTTAATTCATCTTCCTAAAGAACAATAAAATTCATTTCTTTTACATAAATCCAATAGACATGAAGTCATGGATGATGTCCCAAAACATAGGTACCTACGCCAACCAAGAAAATTCAACATCTTAATACAAAGCCACATGAGGATTTTAGTTGGAGGACCAATTTTTATAGCTTTTTTAATAGTTTGCACGAGGGTGAGTTTTTTTTTCTTTTCTTTTCTTTCTTAAAGAGTTGAATTAATTTTTTTTACAGAAATGCATTGTGATAAATATGGAATTTAAATAAATAGTATTTAGTTTGAAATCTAATGTAGATATATTATGACATTGCTTAAAGGTGATTTGACAATATGTAAAAAAAATATGAATAAATTGATAAGTATTTTGGAATGTTCTCATTTATCGTTTATTTGTCTTATCCATCGATCCACTTGTGCAATACTCAAATTTCAATGTTAGGTGTTGTATAAAGGACAAATCCCTAGACCATTTAGAGAATATGAGACCATATTGCATTATCATTACAAAATTCATCATTCAATTCTAGATCAATAATTGTGCCAACTTTTTGTACATAAGGATAAATACAGGTAGGCATTTTTCATTTCATGTGGCATGTCTTTTATGTTGTTAAAAAGGCATTGATTTGGTACATAAGACTTGACTACAATGAAGAAAAGACACAAATTCCCCACTTGATAGTAGAGCCTAGAATTTTTTTTTAGCATAACCTAATGTAGGTATACAAAGAAAAGAAAATTCTAGAGAATAGAGACAACTCAAGGCCACATTTGTGGTATTAGGAACTTGCATAAGTTTAGGGTTGTGAATCTCAAGATTAGGATTGCTCATGTAGTTATAACCCTAAATAGAGACATGCTTATTTTCTAATCTACCAAATATATATTGATACAAATTTGATAGTATATTTTTGAATCACATCAAAAATTATATATTATGACATAATATTCCTCATCACAAATAGATCTAAGAGCATTGCAATAGTGAAATTTGGATATCCATGTCAATTTCCATTTAGTTTTGAGCCCATTTTGATGGAATATCTTAAGAAAATTACATCCTAGCAAGTGAAACACTCTTGTGTTAAGTTTGGATCATCCCTAATCCTTATCCATCTCCATTTATTCCCACTTACACATATTTCTATATATTCAACCTTATCTCATTTCAATTTGTACCTATTTCTACACATTTTCCATATTGCTAGCACAAATCTCGATACACTTATTCTTAATTTTGAGATTTGAATTTTCTTATACAAAATGATCCCAAAACACTTGGGTTTGATCTTGAGGGGCTTGGGATTGACCCCGAAATTCAAATCTTCAAGTTTAAATTCCCAAGTTCCACCCATTTTCATTAGCAATGCTGAGTCAAATTAACACACATTTTTGTGAATTATTTCTATATCTTTGTACTTAAAATTTCATAGTGAGAATAAAGGAAAAATAATTCTTAGGAAAATTTCGATTTAGAACTTAAAAGGAAACAATCAAATTGAAATATGCCTATAAGTCATTTGCATGCTTGAGAATATTTTCAATGAATATTTTCCCAAGGTTGTAAAGTTAATCTATCTAAGGGGTTGAACTAGGAGATATTGATCCTAGCAATCCAAGAACTTCTCCAAAGTTATTTTTGAAAATCGTCATCCTTATGTATATTTAGATACTAAAGATCAAAGCAAAAAACATTCAAGAAAATATAGTCTACCAAATCATTCCTATGAGGGATAGGTCAATCATACACATTAGATCATTCCTACAAGGCTCAAGTTTGATCTCAAGGAGATTAAACTCAACACACAAGTATTTTTGGGATTGTACAAAGCCTAATACATTCATCAAATTGTAATAATTCATTCCTATACCTATCCAATTCAAATCATTACAATATCAACATTTATTCTTCATCATTGTTTCCAACAATAAGTGTCTTACTCCTTCACATTTAGTTCCTAAATTAGCATTTTATTTTATTATTTCATATATCTAAGTAATTTAGGTTGATTGTGAGATTTTTTGATTAGTTAACATTGATGATTTTTAGTTTGGTTCGAGCTAGAATGGAGTCCACAATCGAATGACCTCCTCCTCATAATGAATGTAAGTGAATAGTCCACTCTTGCGAGAACAGTAGCCCAACAGTGGCACAAAGCCGACGAGCACATCAACTTAGTGAGGGAATGGAAAAACACAAGCTTGAATGCCTGTCACACAACATGAATACCAATAGCAGCCTTAATGATATAGTTCAAACCTATGAGCACATTAGATCAATGAAGGCACAATGCTTGCGATCACATTGGCCCAATGGAGGTTTGAACCCTAGTGGCCACAACAATAACAACACCACTTTAGCATCACACTATGGGATGAACTCTTGGTTGATTGCAAATTATTGTTTACATGTATTCAATTAGCATTGCTTAATACATCTAAGGTTTTTTTTTAATCCCTATAAGTGCTAGTGTGAAAAGTGTCTTTAGTCATTTAGCTACTTTATGATTCTTATTCATAACTAGTTGGTTAAGCTAACTTAGAGGATTTTTCTTTTTTCTTTTTGTCTCAAGTCATGTGTACATGAAACATGTCTCCAAACTTGTAATTTATACATGTGGGGTAGTCACTTATCTTGACCACCCGTTTTTGCTCTTTCTTTCCTTTATATGCAAGGGCTTGTATTTATATTTCATTCATAATTGTATGAGTATTGAAATATAGCTCATTTTTCATGTATCTCTCTTGTAAAAGATTATTTGGTTTTGCAAGGATCCTTAAGCTCCTCTGAGTCTCTTGGTGAATCCAACATGGTGTTAGAGATATGAATATCCAAAACCATTCTCTTTTTTGGGCGATTTTCATCAACTAATTTCATACAACATGTCCTAGATTAGAACCAAGCTCCCTATTACATCTAAAGTCCCAAAAATTTATGGAACAATAGAAAAATTGATAGTAAATAGTGTTGTACATAAGATTTTTTGGGGTTCTCTATTGGTGTCTAATTGGATTTATGTATCACTTATATTAGTCTAGACAATCATATTGCCATCATATTGGTTGATTGTGTTTGTGCATTCTTGGTTTACATGTTGATGTAGGCCCTAAATTAGATTTTAGTACATCTTTTTAAAAAAAAAATTGTAAGGAAAATTTTTATGTAGGGCTGATGTTAGTGTCAGTGTAGGATATTATTTATCTTAATTTTTATTTTGTATTATTTCTAGGGTAAGTGCAAGAAGTTGGGTCCATTTTTTGGTCAAAAAATGGAAGTATTTTTTCTTGAAAATCAAAGTTCGACATACTTGGAGTAAACATTTGAAGCACTTACACTGAATCTTAAGAAATTCCTATAATATGATATTTAAGATTTTGAGTCTAGTTTACAAATATGTAATTTATTTTAATACCTAGATGATTCAAGTTAATTTTGTATAGGATGTACAAAAATCACTTTTTTAAGGTCAAAACATGCACATGTATGGCCACTATAATTTGATGTAGATAAAAGTATTTTTCTAATTCATTTTGGGGAAATATGTATATTATAGTGAAGTTTGATGAGGATATTTTTTCTAAATATTTTTAAAATTAAATTTTTATTGGCCCCAATTATTATATTTGAAAACCCCTTGTGTACAATGAACATAACTTGGGATAAAATAATTATAAAATATTTTTTTCATTGTGTAAAGAATGATGTCTAAATTGATGACATATATTTTTTTAAAAACTTTGAAAATTAAAAGATAAAAAATACAAATACTTGACATAAGTTTATGAACCACATTTTTTAGAAATTAATTAATTAAAAAAAAAAATGTTCAATCATTAAAAAAATTACATATTTGAAAACTAGACATTATCATCTAAAATGGGTTTTAATTTCTTTTTTTTTATAAAGTCATCAATAATATTGCTAAAGTCATTTTTCTCTTGTTGTTTTCATGGCATTATACTAGCAGGTCCAAGGTTGAGGGTTGGATTTTGAAGAATAAAAAGAAAAAGAAAAATAGTTTTCAAATTTTATGAAATGTGTACCCACTAGAAAATGAATACCCATCATATATGAGTACTTGTTCTTGTCAGGAGTTTTTTCAAGCCTTACACTTCCACTACAAGTGAACCCATTAACTTGCACTTACCCCTTACACTTAGAATTAATTTTTCTTGGGTGTGCTAGTTTTGTGGAGTTAACTAGCTAGTCTCATAGAGTTAGCTTGCTTGTCTTTGGAGTTAATTAACAACTAGTCCTTGTTAGTGGCAGTCGACTACCTAGCCTTCTCAACTATTCTTGAATGTAGTTGCACTTTCTTTCTCCTATTTGTACATTTTATTCATAGCTTAATTTAGTATGTTGGATTTTCCCATTCTTGTACTCTATTTCTTTGGATATCTTGTTTTTTCATTAATATTGTAGGCAGAGAATGCAATTTCTTCACATTCGTGGCTTGATTAGCGTTGGAATTTTATCTAGATATCTTGAAAATATTACATGGTATTAGAGAAGATCTGTATTTGATTGCTAGCTTTATTCTTTTTCTATGAATTTTTTGAAAATGGTTGTATGCATTGTTGGATTTTCTATATGTGTTGTGTTGACATAGGATGGAAATATCCTTTCCATTCAAAGATACTGTGGATCTCTTATGCTATAGGTTGAAACCCTTTGATAATTATATCAATACCATCACAAAGACTAAATGGGTTAATAACACCAAAGAGGTGTATGTGAGATGTTTTAGTTTATAGGGTGATCTTTATGTATACTCTAATGCATGGGAGAGAGGAGAAAAGTTTGAAATGGGTCAAATTATTTGGGAAGTAATTTAATCTCTATTTTAATCCTAGAAACACTATTGAATATAATTATTTATTCATATACTACCCACTCACCTCACATTATCTAGACCACACTAGGGGAGAGGACCCAATGCCTGAGCATGTTCCAATAGTTGTTATAGCATTTTTTGATTTAATGTCCAATATTTTTAACAATATTGGACCAATATTTGTGACTTTAAAGTTGTTAGTGTTGATGAGGACTACCAATAATTGAATGAAATGTATTCCTTAGATCTAAAAAAGAAACAATTCATGTGATGCCACATCAACACATGAAGAAAACATGATTTAGTGCACAACTATTTGTCTCACTTTTTTTTGACCTTTTTGGACACTTCGATAAAAATGTGTTGATGTGGCATCATATTTGATGATGTGGCCTTGACACCTTAGTTATAAGTGGGGGAATTTCCAAGAAAGTTGCTATAAAAATTGGGAGTGATTTAAAATTTCCATGTAGTGTTTTGAGAAGCACGAAGTTAGGGTGTTCAACTATTGCTCGCCCTCTCCCCTACTATCTCCTAAAGAAGGCTACACAGAAAAAAAATTTAAAAATTATATAATGTAAGACTTTATGGCTATCATTTCACATTCCAAAGGGATATCTCTTCTTACATAGGTCCACTCCTTAGGCATTCACACAAAGGTTTGACCTAGTGTAGGGTTCTATGATAGTTTGATCTTTTGTAGGCCAATGTGAGAGAGGGTGAAAGGCGAAAGGGAGGTAGGGTGTGTAGGAGGTATTGATCTCAATGTTGTGAGGTTAGGTGCATAGGAGTTATTGATCTTGATGCATAGGTGGCAACCATTGACCTTAAAAAGGAAGGGCAAGATATTATTGGTTGATATCTAAGTGTAGGATAATCCTTTTTTGACCATTATACATATTTTTGGACAAAATATTGATCTTTATAGATCTTAATGGTTTGATCCCTATGGAAACACAACAAAGATCTATATTAGGATAAAATTGATCCTTGTAGAAACCAAAAAAAGATATTTGTTATCCAATGAAGAATTGTGTTGATATCTATAAAAACTCAACAAAAGATAATAGAGGTATGCAAATTGTGATGATGCCCTTCAAATCATCAAATTGAAGCATACAAGTGGGCTAAATATTCACACTATCAAAAGGAAACATTTTTTACCTAAATAGTTACCATTAGGCCACATCAGCAAAGAGAGGGGGAAATCTACCATAACTCTTTACCACTTGGTCATGTGGTGTGGTCACATCAAACCAAATGGTTAACTCTATCCTCCTTTTTTTTCAAATGTTCACTTGGAGTGCATCTTTAAATTTTATTTTGAGTGCAAAATAGGAAAGATAGATAAACAGAATAAATTAGTGTAACTTTTGATTGGCTAATCATACATGATCATTTTTTTAATTGCTTATTTTTTCATGGATGATCCATTGGAAAAAAAATCACAATCATTTTAAAGTTCCTTTTTTGTTCCAATTGAACATGTTTATGCATTAAAAATTTCACAATCTTGGAGGAACTAAATATTTAATCAAGGTGGGTGTCTTGTGTTGTGTCTTGTAATCTTTCTATAATTTTGTATTTCTTTTCTGCAACAAATTCATCTTAAGCATGGAGTCAAATCAGATTATCACACCTTTGACACACTTTAACTATCATGATAGGAAATTAATAGTACAAATTGTCTTAGAGAACAAAGGGTTGTATAGGGTAACAATGTACATTGAGTAATAATTTATTATTGAGAAAGGTAAGGATAAATTGTTATAAAATGTGATCAAGCCTTTTGATTCTTGTTTCTTAATGTGTCTCTTGAACTTATTTTTCATCTAGAGTCCTTGTATACACCCAATGAATTTTCTATTGCAACAAAAATCTCTTTGAGAAGGTAGATGAAATGAAAAGTTATGAGTTGGAGAATGAACTCATAAGTTTGAGTCCTTTCTTTGACACTCTGAAATACTTCTTAAATAAATTAAAATCACTAAGGATATAGTTAAAAAATGTGTAATAGAAGAAAAAAAGATAATTAGTTCTTTCTACACTCTTCAAACTAGGTCCTAACTACTCTATGGTTGTGTCTATCTTATACTCCACCAATAGGGATCTTTGGATAGTATGGAAGATTCCTTCTCTAGATAAATTTATTTTCAACTTGACTAGGGAGTAGGATATGTTACTACTTGTGGGCATATTGAAGTCTTCAAAACCACAATACCTCTTTGTTGGGAATGGGAAACAACATGCTTCAAAAAATAAAGGGGAGAATAAAAACACTTAGAAGGATGAGGAAACCAAGAAATAACATAAATCAAAATATTTCAAAACCAACACTAAAAATTCTTCAAGTCAAGGGAAACCTAAGGAAGAAAAAGTCAAGTGTTCCTATTATAATAAAATGGGCATTATGAGCATAAATGTATGAAGAAGTAGATTGAACACCTATCACATCTTCTTGAGAAGCACAATATAGGGGTCTTTGAATCTATAAAAGACTTATCATCAACTCAAGAATCTACTAAAGCAAAGCAAAAGTGTAAAGAGAAAATTAAGGGAAAGGATCTAGTTTCTACCATGTCATCATCAACTCTATCTTGGATCACTAACTTAGGTTCCTCACACAACATGGGTTCTTCTTAGGTTTCCTTTAGAGCCTTGTTACATGCATTAGATCACTTTGAGTGATGAAACTCTAGTATTGGTTATAGGGAGAGGGTTTATTAAAGTTTAAGGTGGAACATTAACAAATTTTCTAAGTGTACATTCTCTTTCAACTAATTTTTTTTCCATTCTATCATATTACACACAATAGGGTAGACAAGATAGTTGAGTTTACAACTTGATTTATTTCTTATCAAAGACTTGACAATTAGAGAGATTATTTTAGTTGGAACAATTGGTCATGAATCTTGATTGTATACCTTCTCAAGTTTTTCTCCAAATGATCTTTGGAGTACCATTTATTAGTTTACACTCGCATATAGTTAGAGGATCAAATACCTGAGGAGAAGTTTGCTTTCTTGAACCCATGTGTACTTTCATCCACATTGATTCATATGACTTGTGTTGAGCTTAGACCTCCTCTCACTTTAGAATATTTAGGATTTACTTTAGTTCAACATGATGTTCCTAGTATTTTAGTTACATTGTGGGATGATTCTTTTCCAAATATTGTAGAGTTATATGCTGAGTCACATATTGCACATTTGGAGGACACTATTAAGGCTATTCATATCCTCTTTGATTCTACTTCTTATAGAGTTGCATTATCTTCTTCAAATATTGTGGGGGAGCATTTAGACCCTCATGTTCCTTTTGTACCTCATTATTGGTCACAATTTAGAATTAGTGTGGATGTGTACGAGAATAATTTGGAGTATCCATATTTGTATTTCAATTGTATTCTATATTTTATTACACAAGGTTCTATTTTCAACATCTTCATCAATGTGGCTTGGAATATTCGATTTTATTGTGGAATATTTTAGAATTGACATGGGAACAATTGAGAAAATTTAGAGACATCAGACATCTTCATATTTCTCCACTCATCTTCTTTTCAACAACAAGAATAAATTCTACATAAATTCTTGGTTATATTTCTTCCTAATGGGAGGAATGTTGTTCAAAAGGATTAGATTGTCTTTGACACTTAGTGTTAGACATTTTTCATAATTGTAGGAGATTCTAGTTTGAAGGGGACTTCATAGTCTCTCTTATTGTTCTCTCTTATGGAGGGAATTTTTCCTCACATTGGGGTTTTGTTCTTCTCATCTTCTAGAGAGTACTTTGGTATTTTCTCTCTTTTGGAGAAAAGTTTTATCCTACTCAGTTTTCTCCTTTTTTTCAATTTATGAGATTAATTTGTACTTGGAAACCTCATCGAGTGTTATTGTTGGGACCTAGTTTCTTTGCTCCTGCTTAAGCTATGCTCAAGGGAAAGTGTTAGTGTATGATATTATTTATCTTCATTATTTTACTGTGGATTATTCCTACACTTGGAGTTAAGATTTATTAAGTGTGCTAGTTTGATGGAGTTAATTAGCTAGTCATATAGTTATCTTGATAGTATTATGAAGTTAACTCGCCACCAGTCCTTGTTAGTTGGAGTCAATTGCCTAGTATTCTTAACTATTCTTGGTGGTATTTTCACTTAGTTTCTCCTATTTTACATCTCATTCATGGATTAATTAAATATTTTGGATTTTCCTATTCTTATGCTCTCTATTACTTTACACATTCTTTGTTTTTCATTAACATCACAAGTAGAGAATATGATTACTTCATATTCATGGCTTGAATGTTGTTAGAATTCTATCCAAAGGTCTTGATAATATTTAAAGTTAGTTATTATTATGTGCAAGGTTCATGCCTACATACAAAGTGAAGAAGTTGTGGGGAACTAAAATCCTAATCCCACCTAACCCTTGGGAGCTTAACCTTTCCTTGGCCTTTATTAACACTACTATACTAGGATAAATGGTACTCTTTATTGTCAAGGGAATTCTACCTCTACTACTTCTTAACCCACACCTTGTCCCAATCACCACTAGAATCATTGGCACCTTAACATTTCTCAATAAGACAACACTGCTCCCAACCACCCCAACAATATTAGGGTATTTTTTAAAGCAAAAAGAAGGATTTTTTTACAAGGCATAATTTTTATTGAGGATGTCAAAATTTCAATTCTCATAGGCATTGGAAAGCTATTTAAAAGCACTAATAGTGTGCAAGTTTTTTTTATATTATTTTTATTACTATAATTGTTGTTTGAAACTCCCATTTGCTTGATTTTTTAATAGGGCATAAATTTTTCCCATAATATCAAAATTAGAAAAAAAATTATTCATATTTATGGAAAAATTATAAAGATTCTATTTTTAATATTTAAAATATATTTTGACAAACTTTTTTGAATAACTAAATTATAAAATTATCAAGTATTATAAAATAATTGACTAAGGCCAAATCCTTATAAAATTTGTATTGAGTGCACCTTGTAATCTTTTTGGGGGGCTCTAATTTCAACATTACTATATTATGGAGAAGTTGTAAGGCACAATTTCAAGTTTCATTGTGTTGTTTTTATGTTGTCATACTAGATTAAATAAGGACAATTGAACATTTAATTTCACATAATTAAACAATGTAAATCATAATGAACTTATAGTCAATGTAATCCCTCCAATTTGAATCTAAAATCAAATAACCAATCCACTCCCTCTTCCAAATTAGGCCAATCTCCCTCCATAACAAGGAATTCAAGGGATAATTATATTTTTATGGCAAACAGGACATTAAGAGTCTTAGTATTTTAGGCCATATTTTATTTTTGGATATTGCATAACTTCATTTGTAGACACTTTTATAAATACACAAAAATAAAGTGCAACCATTATATTCTATATTTTGGAGGATCTTGCACAATTTATTTTTCCTTCAATTATATGCATACTACTTATAAAGTACCATGAGGGTTTTGTGAACATATTTTATTTGCAATAAAAAACTTGTCTATCCTCCAATGTGTCTACCTTGATATTTTCACACCCTCTTTTAATTGCAAGTACATCATATTAGTCTTGTTGGATGTTGCTCCTTCCTCTTCATGCACAACATTGATGATAAAATTTTATAAAATGTACTACACTTCTCGCCGTGCAAACCCCAAAGAACAACCACAAAAAAAGCACACAATTTTTTTAAAAATAAATAAATAATCAATATACAAATATTAAATAATAATATACATGATCATATACTTCATTTCCTTACAATACAATTAACATAACCAACTATGTTCTTTGGGGCACGCGAGGTCACATCGAATTAAACATTACAAAGCATCAACACATAAGATACCATTCTAACAACAAAGGAACTATTAATGACAACATGAGATATATACATAGATTCCATCATAAGGTAAAACCATGAGGAATCACATAGCCAAATAAGGATACAAGATTGAAATTATATTACAACATCATTTAATATACAACATATCCATAAACATAATTTACATCATGATTCCCAATCATGTGGGATGAATACAATATACAAGATTATCAAAATGCATAAAGACCAACTGATATAAATCTTCAACAGGATGAGACTGGGCCAACGAACGCTGATGGGGAACCCAACGGTGTGCGGAGCACGTTCCACCCGACCACCCCCGTGCTAAGAGGTGACAGAGAAGTAACTCCGACCAAGACTGTTAACTGACAAGAATCGATGTACAACATACAAGAAGTACCAAACATAGAGCCATAACACAATACTCCAAATTACAATGAAACAAAACAATAACATCATATAACAATACCATAAGAGTACAAGGTCATAAATATCAATGAGATCATCCAAGACCACAAAGTACACCAAAGATGTATTAAGACAATAATCATAAATCGATTTAAGTCAATATAAACAACAAACTTAACCAATCTCCCATAACATACTTCCAGAGGAACACAATAAAGTAAAACACATGGGCAACTAGGAGAGAGTGTCATCACATAGTCCTACATGGGCTATCCTGTGCTCTTCCTCCCAACTGGAGGCGCCGGTCCCATCTATGGCTATCCTGTGCCCTTCCTCCCAACTGGAGGCGCCAGTCCATAGGGTGACTCATGCGGAGCCATAAACCTCTCATGAAGATGAGGTCACGACCTTGCCGACCACGTCCTTCTCATCCTTCCATTAGTTTGCGGAAGCACTAATGAAGACGAGGCATCCATTTTAAAATCTTATAATGATATTACTACCCAACCCTCCTAAATTAATTATTAGATTTTCACTTGATTAACAACTCACTCATGGGTTATCCTGTGCCCTTCCCCTTAAGCGAGGCGCTGGCCCCCATGAGGAGCCACTCTCCCTAGAGACCCAACCAAAACCAAAAGTAATAGGGGGTTGTACCATTCCAATCAAAATGGGACAATAAAATAATACGCGAGGCATAACCCATCTCGCAAATAAATACCATAACAAAATCCCACAACTTAGTACACCCCATTTGTAAAATATAACATAATAGAAGCTCAAGATGAAAAGATATAAATTCAACAAAAATCACAATCCTCTGGAAGACATCAGTTTTTATAACACAAATGGGGTTCCCACATCAATGAACTAACAATGTCCCGCACCCAAAAAATCTACAAGACTCAACTTCATAAAAATAAAAATAAAAAGGTAACTTATTTAATTCCATTTTAAATTCCATTTCCACCATATACACATTAAAATAAAGAATTAAACAATCAATGCTAACATATATTCATAAATTGCCTTTTTACTATATTATCCTATCAAAGTTCATAATTTAACAAATTAATAGAAATTTCTTCTATTTTCATATTTCCACTATAATAAAATCTTGTTTTACTCATACCAGAAAAGGAACAATCTGTTTACAAATAGAATTAATTAAATTAATTTAACAGTGAAATTGTGGCTTACAAAATATAATTAAATGAATTTATAAATATATAAATATAAATATAAATATATATATATATATATATTTACAAATGCATATACATACATTATTATCAAAAACATGAATTTTTGTTTTAAAAAGTAACGCACAGGTTTCAAGTTTTATTTATTTATTTTTTGAATGGGAAACAGACCATCCAAAGGCACGTGGATTACCCCCGGCTGCGGATAGTCTATGGACTGTTCGCAACAGTCTGAAGGACTGCCGTAGACAGTCCGCAGACTGCCCCACAGGTGCCAAGACCAGCTGGGTGGTGGGTACGGCCGAGGCCAAACCACCACTCAGTTAGTGATTTACAAAACCAAGGAAATCAATGGGGCTGACGGAAGTACGGTGAAATAAAAAATTTAAAATTAAATTCACATTTAATATTAATATATATATGTGTATATATATATACATATATATATGTATTTTGAATATTTTGAAAAAAGGAAATGATAATCAATTGTTCAAATTAATATATATATATATTTATATATAAAATGTATCTGTAACATATATATTATATATATATCTGCTCACAGATGTATATATATATATTTACATATACATATATTAACACAAACCCAGAATTCACAGTAGGGAAATATTCTTTATTTATTTATTTATTTATTTTAATCAAATCTACGGTAATACTGTTTATTTCCAGAATCCCAACCAAATTTTCATTTAAATAAATAGTAGTTCTGAACCCCAGAAATTTCAATTTAATAAACAACAGTCCCAAACCCAACACAAATTTCTTTTGAGTGAATAACATACCAAGAACATTTCAAAAAAAAACCTCAGAGATTTTCTTTCCACACACATTTAATTTCAAACCCCGGAAGGAAATTTCATACACAGAGAAACAATTTTTATTTCATTTGATGCTACAGAAAGTAAATAATTAAAATTGAGAAAGAACCTGGCGTCTTGTGCCTGTAGAGGATCTGTGGAAGCTTTATCCCTTTTGCAGAGCTAATCCCTCGCTGTAGATTATTTCCAGCAACAGATCCAAATCCCCCCTCAGACTGAACCTTCTTCTTCAATAATTTCTCCAGAAAACAGAAAAGAATGCAATGACAGAAAATGGTTGAATGCAAAATTTCTCCAAAATCGCCACAATAGAATGCAATCCCCCAACAAAGAAAAACCCCTAAATAAATTCAACACCCAGAAAATCTGTTCAATTTCCTCTTCTCGTGAATACCAGAAGTCACTTCCAGAAAAAAATCAAAATAATTATTAATCCTTTAATTCCTTTTGTTTCCTTTTTTCATGCATTTGCATTTCATCATTTTTTTATCATGTATTTGATTAAAAATTTAAATCTATTCAAATCCACAAAATTTAATTTTTATTTATTTATTTATCATCTCCACAAACACTTTATTAAATAATCACATGCCCATTAAAATAATTGAAATCAACCATTTGCAAGATTTCTCAAAATAAATTTAATATTTTCACAACTACTACTAACATTTATTTATTTATTTATTATTTTATGTTTTATTTTATTAATTGTTTACAACATAAAATTATACACCACATTAGATAAGTCATAAAATCACAATAACATACAAAGACCAACGTAACAACAAAATGGCTATGACCAAGACGCACAAACCAAGAAGGTACAAGACTGTTGACACCTTGGAATGGAGTTACTTCCATGTCACCTTTGTTCAACTTCCTGCCGTTGGGTTGGTACAGTGCTCGCCCAAACCTATCGAAATAGGTGGAATCGAGTCTTATTCCTACAAATCCTGCATCCAACAAGGTGATACACAACATACATACATATAATCAATTACAAAGCATCGTGAGAAGGATTTGCAGTGTAGCAGGGCGCTCGCGAATGAGTGATGCTACCTGTCCCCTCACCACATCATATCATTAGCTATTTGCATTATAGAATTATATTAATTTGCATCAACATCATCAATTACTATTCTCTAGCCTACTGCATTCCAATTAACTCCATCAAAACAATCGTAGCAAAATGTCATTATAATATCCATGGCATCATAAGAGTAATATAATCAGTAACAATCTAAGCTACCATAACATAATATCAATAGTGTCATCAAAACCACAATGTGCCAAATAAAACCATAGAGAATGTCAAGAACACGCAATAACATGAGGGGTATTACATCCTCCCCCCCAAGAATTCGGCTTACTCCTGGAAGCTAGTAAAGAGATAAGGATAAGAATCCCTGATACGAGAGGCATCCTCCCATGTAGCTGAAGCCTCATCATTTAGGTCCCACTAAACCCGCACCTAATCAATTTCTCTGCCTCTGAGGGTAAGTCGCCAACACTGAAGCACGGCCACGGGCTTGAGAGCCAGCTACCCATCCTCGACCTAAAGAGCATTCCAATCAAGAACATGAGTAACATCAGGAAAATATGGTCTAAGAACAGAAACATGAAATACATCATGAATCCGCGAAAAACTGGGTGGCAAAGCTAAGCGGTAAGCAATAGGTCCAATCGGCTCTAACACCTCAAAGGGTCCAACGAAGCGAGGCGCAAGCTTTGAACCCTTTCCATAACAAATAGGGCTCTTCCGCGAGCGCACTCGAAGGAACACCCAGTCACCCACTGCAAACTACTGATCAACTCTATGAGCGTCATCATACTTCTTCTATCTATCCTGAGCAGCGACAAGATGCTCCCGAATGAGAGCCACCTACTGCTCCATATCTCTAAGCATTTCGGGTCCAAGAAGCACCCTGTCCTCCAACCGATCCCAACTCAAAGGAGTACGACAAGGACGACCGTACAAAGCTTGAAAAGGAGCCATACCAATAGAACTATGGTACCCATTGTTATATGCAAACTCGACCAAGTACAGATAGTCCTCCCAACATGATTGTTGGTCCATGACATACATACGAAGCATATCCTCTAGCACCTGGTTAACTCTCTCAGTTTGACCATCAGTCTCAGGATGGTAGGCAAAACTGAAATTCAACTTAGTTCCCAAGGACTGCTACAAAGATGTCCACAATGCAGACGTGAATACCAGATCTCTGTCAGAAATGATCCTTTGTGGTACCCCATGCAGTCTAACTATATCATTCATGAACACCTTAGCAACATAAGATGCTGTATACGAAGATCGAACAGGGGAAAAATGAGCTACCTTAGTCAATCTGTCAACAGTGACCATAATAGCGTCATGTCGTCTAGATGACATAGGCAACCCAACAACAAAATCCATGGAAATAACATCCCATTTCCATTCCGGAACAAGGTGAGGCTGTAGCAACCCTGCTGGATGATGATGTTCAGCCTTTACTCTCTGACATTCAAGACATCGAGCCACAAAGTCGGGGATATCCCGCTTCATTCCTGACCAAAAATAAAGTGAACGCAGATCCGCATACATTTTCTTAACTCCAGGATGTGCTGCGTAAGGTGCCCAATGACCTTTTGTCAAAATTAAGGTACGAAGACCCTCTGAAGGAGGTACATACAACTGTCTAGAGAAATGCAAAGCACCATTCGAATCCAATGAATAACTAGCAAATTTCCCCTCCAAAGCTCTGCCTGATTCCACCTCAGCTTTCACCTCTGAATACCAACTATCTGAAGGAAGGGCTGCGAGAATCTGACTCTTCAAATCCACCTCAAGAGACATTATAGAAAACTCATGCCTGCGTCAACTCAGAGTGTCAGCCACCACATTTTCCTTACCCTGAATATACTTCACCTCAAAATCATATTCACACAAAAATTCCATCCACCTCCTCTGTCTTGCATTCAAATTCGGCTGCGTGAAGATGTATTGTAAACTCTGATGATCTGTATGCAACTCGAACCGGTGCCCTAACAAGAAGTGCCTCCATCTCACAAGAGCATGAACAACTGCGGCCAACTCAAGGTCGTGTGTGGGATAATTGAGTTCATGATCCTTTAGTTTCCAAGATTCATAGGCAATCACTCTCCCATCCTGCATGAACACGGCTCCAAGACCTTCCAAAGAGGCATCCGTACAAACCACGAAATCACCTGTAGGATCCGGCACTGCCAAAATTGGAGCACTAGTCAGTTTTTCCTTAAGAGTTTGGAAAGCTAACTGGCATTTCTCTATCCAAAGAAATTTCTTTCCTTTCCTCTGAAGTGATGTGATAGGATGCGCAATCCTCAAAAAGCCCTGCACGAACCGCCAATAATACCTAGCTAGTCCCATGAAACTGTGAATTTCTGAAACATTAGTGGGAATGGGCCAATCCATGATAGCCTGGATCTTAGCAAGATCCACATAAATTCCCTCACTAGAAATCACATGCCCCAAATACTGAACTTCAGTCTTATAAAAGTCACACTTTTCCAGATTGGCATATAACTGGTTGTCCCTCAAGCACTGCAAAACCTGCTTTAGGTGCACCTCATGTTCCTCCATAGACTTAGAATAGATCAAAATATCATCAAGAAACACGAGGATGAACCTATCCAAGTAAGTTTGAAACACCCCATTCATTAGACTCATAAAGACTGAAGGTGCATTCGTTAACCCGAACAACATCACTGTAAACTCGTAGTGTCCGTACCGAGTGCGAAATGCAGTTTTATGAATATCGGCCTTTGCTATCCGTAATTGATGATACCCTGATTTAAGGTCGATCTTGGAAAATACCTTTGCCCCTTTTATCTGATCAAAGAGGTCATCAATCCTGGGAAGGGGATAATGATTCTTTACTGTTACTTTGTTCAATTGTCGGTAATCGATACAAAGACGGAGAGAACCATCCTTCTTTTTGACAAAGATCACTGGTGCTCCCCAAGGAGAAACACTAGGGCGGATAAACCCCTTAGCCAACAATTCCTCCAATTGCAGATAAAGTTCTTGAAGTTCCTGCGTGGTCATCCTGTATGGAGCCCGAGAGATAGGCTCAGCTCCAGGCACCAGATCTATCTTGAAATCAACCTCTCGCTTAGGAGGCATACCTGGTATCTCACTAGGAAAAACATCAGAAAACTCTGCAAGGAGAGGGTAATCATTCAATGACACCTCACGGCTAACCTCAGACTCAAGGTCACTAACCGACACTGCAAAAAGCTGACAACCCTGACGAAAACACCTTTTTAACTACATAGCTGAGATCATTCTCAAAGAAACAGGCCTCTAGACACCCACAATTTCCACCTCTTTTCCAAAATCATCCACACACCGCACTGCTTTACAGCGAAAATCTATCAAAGCACGATGTGAGCTTAACCAATCCATGCCCAAGACTACATCATAAGAACCAAGTGGAAGAATTCTGGGCTCCACCTTAGTTGACATTGCCCCTAACTCTAACCTACAACCCTGCTCAAGCTTCTTGACCATAACCTTAGATCCTAAAGCTAATTCAACCTGCCACTTTTTGCTTTGCTTTATTTCCCTCAGTTTACATTGCTCAACAACTAAAGGAGAAATAAAATAATCAGATGCACCAGAATCAAAGAGTACTGAAATGCTAGACTTATGCAATAAACCTATAGTCTCAACGACGGTGCTCTGATGATCCGCCTGATGATTATCCATTGTTGTGAAGACTCGGTGAGATCTCCCTATGTCTCCCACTGTTGGCTCAGACATAGCTGGTTTTTGACCAAACTCTGAAGCACTCTTCTGAGGACACATCCTAGCAATATGCCCCTGCTACCCACACGAGAAACATCCAGAACCTCGACCAAAACCTCTTCCCCCGGATGGAGCATTCGATTGCTGGAAGCTCCCTCGACTAGGTGGAGACTGAAAACTCAACGTAGGATGCTCCTGACGTGCACGGTTTCGGTTCCGATCCCTACGAAACTGAAAGTGGCCACCCTGCTGAGAAGTAGCATTCTTGTGCTTCGGTTGCGATTGCTATTGCTGACCCCCTTTTGAAGGCCCAAAATGGCTCTTAGAAGGCCCTGCTACCTGTGACTGACCTCCTTGAGAACCAGCTCTAGGAGTGGGCACACTACCAATCTGCACTCCTACATGACCACCCAATGCCATAGCCAAGTTTTCTTCCACCAAGCGAGCCTTTTCGACAGTAACTTCCATTGTCTTCGGTTCGAAGACTCGTACACCACCACTGATGTGAGCATTCAAGCCTCGAACAAAATGCTATACAAGCATCCCTTCATCATGACTAATCCCTGCATACTGTTTCAGTTCATAGAAGCGTCACTCATACTGTTCTACTGACATTGCCATTTGCTTAAGATCGTGGAATTCATCTGCCCTGCGTTGCCTCCAATGATCTGAGAGGAAGCGAGCCCTGAACCTTTCCAAGAAAAACACCCAAGTGACCATACTGATATCCATATGCAACTTCTATTCGTCTAGCTGCCACCAAGTGGACGCGAAACCCCGCAAATGCATAACAGCACATCGAGCCTTGGTATTACTACCGTAGGGGTGCATTGTGAAGCATCAGCCCAAATCAATTAACCATGTCTCGGCTTCCAACCTTCCTCCAGAGCCATCGAAGGTAGGTGGATGAGCTCTCATCAAATCCCTCATATGGCCTGCTAATAAAGCATCCTGGTCAACTGAAGCTCCCCTATGCCTTGGAGACCTTTCTCTTTCTCTTTCAACCCGTTGATCCCCATCACATCTAGGACTCAATCTATCAAGAAGCTCACCCAAAAAACATTGCAACTGACCATCCAACCCCGGCTGTTTCGGGTTTGGTTCACCACCCGACAGATTGTTCTGAGAATTCTGTTGCTCCTCAGACTCAGGACCGTGAGAACTTGGCGGTGAAGGACTCGGTTGGTTGGCTCCACAGACACCACCTCGGCCTCTTCCTCGGCCTCTACCTCTACCTCTACCTCTGCCTCTAGGCATGCTTCTGCACAACAAGACAAAGGTGGATATGAGCTCAAGTGCCAAAATGCAAAGGTTGCCTAATGGACATAACTACCCAGAGACCCCAACATTTGCAACCTTGGCTCTAATACCAAGTTGTAACGCCCGCCGTGCAAACCCCAAAGAACAACCACAAAAAAGCACACAATTTAAAAAAAAAATAAAAAAAATCAATATACAAATATTAAATAATCATATACATGATCATATACTTCATTTCCTTACAATACAATTAACATAACCAACTATGTTCTTTGGGGCACGTGAGGTCACATCGAATTAAACATTACAAAGCATCAACACATAAGATACCATTCTAACAACAAAGGAACTATTAATGACAACATGAGATATATACATAGATTCCATCATAAGGTAAAACCATGAGGAATCACATAGCCAAATAAGGATACAAGATTGAAATTATATTACAACATCATTTAAATATACAACATATCCATAAACATAATTTACATCATGATTCCCAATCATGTGGGATGAATACAATATACAAGATTATCAAAATGCATAAAGACCAACTGATATAAATCTTCAACAGGATGAGACTGGGCCAACGAACGCTAATGGGGAACCCAATGGTGTACGGAGCACGTTCCACCCGACCACCCCCGTGCTAAGAGGTGACAGAGAAGTAACTCCGACCAAGACTGTCAACTGACAAGAATCGATGTACAACATACAAGAAGTACCAAACATAGAGCCATAACACAATACTCCAAATTACAATGAAACAAAACAATAACATCATATAACAATACCATAAGAGTACAAGGTCATAAATATCAATGAGATCATCCAAGACCACAAAGTACACCAAAGATGTATTAAGACAATAATCATAAATCGATTTAAGTAAATATAAACAACAAACTTAACCAATCTCCCATAACATACTTCCAAAGGAACACAATAAAGTAAAACACATGGGCAACTAGGAGAGAGTGTCATCTCATAGTCCTACATGGGCTATCCTGTGCTCTTCCTCCCAACTAGAGGCTTCAGTCCCATCTATGGCTATCTTGTGCCCTTCCACCCAACTGGAGGCGTCAGTCCATAGGGTGACTCATGTGGAGCCATAAACCTCTCGTGAAGACGAGGTCACGACCTTGCCGACCACGGCCTTCTCATCCTTCCATTAGTCTGCGGAAGCACTAATGAAGACGAGGCATCCATTTTAAAATCTTATAATGATATTACTACCCAACCCTCCTAAATTAATTATTATATTTTCACTTGATTAATAACTCACTCGTGGGTTATCCTGTGCCCTTCCCCTTAAGAGGGGCACCACCCCCCACGAGGAGCCACTCTCCTAGAGACCCAACCAAAACCAAAAGTAACAGGGGGTTGTACCATTCCAATCGAAATGCAACAATAAAATAATACGCGAGGCATAACCCATCTCGCAAATAAATACCATAACAAAATCCCACAACTCAGTACACCCCATTTGTAAAATATAACATAATAGAAGCTCAAGATGAAAAGATATAAATTCAACAAAAATCACAATCCTCTGGAAGACATCAGTGTTTATAACACAAATGGGGTTCCCACATCAATGAACTAACAATGTCCCACACCCAACAAATCTACAAGACTCAACTTCATAAAAATAAAAATAAAAAGATAACTTATTTAATTCCATATTATATTCCATTTCCACCATATACACATTAAAATAAAGAATTAAACAATCAATGCTGACATATATTCATAAATTGCCTTTTTACTATATTATCCTATCAAAGTTCATAATTTAACAAATTAATAGAAATTTCTTCTATTTTCATATTTCCACTATAATAAAATCTTGTTTTACTCATACCAGAAAAGGAACAATCTGTTTACAAATAGAATTAATTAAATTAATTTAACAGTGAAATTGTGGCTTACAAAATATAATTAAATGAATTTATAAATATATATATATATATATTTATTTACAAATACATATACATAGATTATAATCAAAAACATGATTTTTTATTTTAAAAAGTAATGCACAGGTTTCAAGTTTTATTTATTTATTTTTTGAATGGGAAACAGACCATCCAAAGGCACGGGGATTACCCCAGGCCGCGGACAGTCTACGGACTGTTCGTAGCAGTCTGAAGGACTGCCGTGGACAGTCCGCAGACTACCGCACGGGTGCCAAGACCAGCTGGGTGGTGGGTACGGCCGAGGCTGAACCACCACTCAATCAGTGATTTACAAAACCAAGGAAATCAATGGGGCCGACGGAAGTACGGCGAAATCAAAAATTTAAAATTAAATGCACATTTAATATTAATATATATATATGTGTATATATATATACCTAGTATATATATATATACATATATATATGTATTTTGAATATTTCAAAAACAGGAAATGATAATCAACTGTTCAAATTAATATATATATTTATATATAAAATGTATCTGTAACATATATATTATATATATATCTGCTCACAGATGTATATTTATATATATTTTTACATATACATATATTAGCACAAACCCAGAATTCACAGTAGGGAAATATTCTTTATTTATTTATTTATTTATTTTAATCAAATCTACGATAATACTGTTTATTTCTAGAATCCCAACCAAATTTTCATTTAAATAAAGAGCAGTTCTGAACCCTAAAAATTTCAATTTAATAAACAAAAGTCCCGAACCCAGCACAAATTTCTTTTGAGTGAATAATAGACAAAGAACATTTAAAAAAAAACCTCAGAGATTTTCTTTCCACACACACATTTAATTTCAAACCCCGGAAGGAAATTTCATACACAGAGAAACAATTTTTATTTCATTTGATGCTACAAAAAGTAAATAATTAAAATTGAGAAAGAACCTGGCATCTTGTGCCTGTAGAGGATCTGTGGAAGCTTTATCCCTTTTGCAGAGCTAATCCCTCGCTGCCGATTGTTTCCAGCAACATATCCAAATCCCCCCTCAGACTGAACCTTCTTCTTCAATAATTTCTCCAGAAAACAGAAAAGAATGCAATGACAGAAAATGGGTGAATGCAAAATTTCTCCAGAATCCCCACAATAGAATGCAATCCCCCAACAAAGAAAAACCCCTAAATAAATTCAACACCCAGAAAATCTATTGAATTTCCTCTTCCCGTGAATACCAGAAGTCACTTCTAGAAAAAAATCAAAATAATTATTAATCCTTTAATTCCTTTTGTTGCCTTTTTTCATGCATTTGCATTTCATCATTTTTTTATCATGTATTTGATTAAAAATTTAAATCTATTCAAATCCACAAAATTTAATTTTTATTTATTTATTTATCATCTCCACAAACACTTTATTAAATAATCACATGCCCATTAAAATAATTGAAATCAACCATTTGCAAGATTTCTCAAAATAAATTTAATATTTTCACAACTACTACTAACATTTATTTATTATTTTATGTTTTATTTTATTAATTGTTTACAACATAAAATTATACACCACATTATATAAGTCATAAAATCACAATAACATACAAAGACCAACGTAACAACAAAATGGCTATGACCAAGACACACAAACCAAGAAGGTACAAGACTGTTGACACCTTGGAATGGAGTTACTTCCATGTCACCTTTTTTCAACTTCCTGCCGTTGGGTTGGTACAATGCACGCCCAGACCTATCGAAATAGGTGGAATCGAGTCTTATTCCTACAAAGCCTGCATCCAACAAGGTGATACACAACATACATACATATAATCAATTACAAAGCATTGTGAGAAGGATTTGCAGTGTAGCAGGGTGCTCGCAAATGAGTGATGCTACCTGTCCCCTCACCACATCATATCATTATCTATTTGCATTATAGAATTATATTAATTTGCATCAACATCATCAATTACTATTCTCTAGCCTACTGCATTCCAATTAACTCCATCAAAACAATCGTAATAAAATGTCATTATAATATCCATGGCATCATAAGAGTAATATAATCAGTAACAATCTAAGCTACCACAACATAATATCAACAGTGTCATCAAAACCACAATGTGCCAAATAAAACCATAGAGAATGTCAAGAATGCGCAATAACATGAGAGGTATTACAATGCAAATCATAATGAACTTCTAGTCAATGTAATCCCTCCAATTTGAATCTAAAATCAAATAACCAATCTACTCCCTCTTCCAAATTAGGCAAATCTCCCTCCATAACAAGGAATTCAAGGGATAATTATATTTTTATGGCAAACAGGACATTAAGAGTCAGTATTTTAGGCCATATTTTTTTTTTGGATATTGCATAACTTCATTTGTACACACTTTTATAAATACACAAAAATAAAGTGCAACCATTATATTCTATATTTTGGAGGATCTTGCACAATTTATTTTTCCTTCAATTATAGGCATACTACTTATAAAGTACCATGAGGGTTTTGTGAACATATTTTATTTGCAATAAAAAACTTGTCTATCCTCCAATGTGTCTACCTTGATATTTTTACACCCTCTTTTAATTGCAAGTACATCATATTGGTCTTGTTGGATGTTGCTCCTTCCTCTTCATGCACAACATTGATGATAAAATTTTATAAAATGTACTACACTTCTCCCTTGTTAGTAATATAGGGGTATCATATGGTTATGATAATGATTCCTTAGTTTTAATGGAGTAGTAGAATCACTTTCTACCTACATCAGTTGGTTTAGTGTTCATAATATTATTGGAATCTATACTTTTATCTATTCTATTATTTACTTATACAATATATTGGTGTGAATCACCATCTATGTATTGTTTGAGTAGTGCCATAAGGATCTCTCATGTAGATTTTTTACTCATTGATCTTGATTCTCATCTTGATTTTAGCTGAGATTATTTGATTCTAGAAGTATATAGTGGTTATTATTTTGTAATATTTTATATTTTCTTTTCCTTAATTGATTTTCTTCATGTTTGATTTTCTTTGACAACTTTTGAGGGGATTTAATTTTCCTTCTCTTGTTCTCTATTTTGGGGAGGAGTGTTTTCCCATAGGGTTTTCTTCTTTTCTCCATTTATGAGGGAATTTTATTATATACAAGTACCTTATTAGGCCTAGTTGGTCACACCCATATTTAGTTTTTTTCTCTCTCTAAGTTGTACTTAAGGGGCGTGTTAGTGTGAAAAGTGTCTTTAGTCATCTCGCTAGTTTTAATTACTATTCTCACCTAGTTGGTTAATCTATCTTATAGACTTTTTCTTCTCTATATGAATAAATTTATACATGACACATGTTTCCAACACTTTCCATTTACATATATGGGGTAATAAATTACCTCAACCATCTTTTTTACTCACCCTTTCCCTTATATGCAATGAATTATATGTAGATTTCATTCACATTTATATGAGTATTGGAACATAGATTTGTTTATCTCTCTTGGATAATATTATTTAGTTTTGTAGGGATCCTTAAACTCTTGTAAGTCTCTTGGGAAATACAACAACAAATAAATATTCCTTTTCAATTTTAAAATTTATGTTAGTACTTATCTTAGAGACTCAATTATTTTATCTAATTTAATTTTTGAATTGATTAAATTAATTTATTAGCCTAATAAATGATTGAGGTGTTCCAAAAATCATTGATTGATTATGCGATACATTAACATTGTTCACAAAAAAATGATGAATACAATATTTTATATTTGTGTAAGTTTATGGATGTCAAGAAAATACAATACTAGAATACTTGTATATTTTTTTATGGAATCAAAGATATTTAAATCTTCTAATGTAGTCATTGATATAAGTAGCTTGAATTAGTTAGATATAAATTTAGATATTGATCCAAGGGAATTCCAATGCATTTTACCATATTTAATTGCATACTCTTATTTCATCTCATGATAGATAACTAGAGTTTTGTAATTTCTAAGACACATTATATCCAAATATCAACATTTTTGGTTTAGATTACATAAAGTATTGTTGTTATAAGGTTACTATTTAGAATAGTTAGTTTTTAGTTCATCAAGCATGGTTTGTAGAACCATTTTGTGCCTTGTGGCATTTAACCCAATATATATCAAGGTAGTTTGGGACTAGAGGGAGTTTCAAATAGAACCACATCAAGTTTATTCAACACCTAATGCTTCACCAATGGATTTTGGCTAACCTACATATCATACTAGACATTAAGATTCAAAATATTTTGTAGGTAACACATATCATTCCTAAATATTAGAGCTAATACATAAGCACCCATGGAATTATTTGGAGGATATCTAATCAATAATTTATCTTAGGAGGATGGTAGTTAATGATTCATCTAGTGATAATATTTCTAAGTGGCATATATTAAAATATTCTTATAATAAGACAGTGGTGACTTATGCACCAGTCTAAGAATATTATGTTATTTAATCAATGAGAAAATATTTTTCTATTATGTGCTAATTTCATTGTGTCAACTCTCAATTGGATGATTATACAATCATTTCATTGGAAACTCCATCCATGATTGAATCAATTGGTATCATAGTGTTTTTTGATCCATTGGGAAGGAATTATAGCCAATATAAGGGTGAACATATTTCCAACTTGAGGAAATTGACAAGTTTTTGTCAACATATTACCAACTGTGAGGTAGTTGCAACCCTATAGCTAGATCATCAAATTGAGAAAATTGATATAGATTTGAGGAAATATGCCACCAAGGAGAATTATTGGTATAGAAAATTATTTCTAGAATAATGGAATTAAAGTTAGATATGATGAGGATAATGAATATATGACTAGGTGTTGTATAATAATATAGGAAAATGTGTCTAAGCCCTATACATGAGGATGAAAGTGATTATGTTTAACTGGAACCCAAACTATATATTGAGATGAGAAAACCATAGAAGATGAAGAATCAAATTAGATCAAAATGTTGAAAGTTATTTCCAAGATAGGTAAGAGACCTAGAATTGATATTTCTAGCTATGTAGGTGATTGAATCTTGAGGAATTGATTTTTTGGATAAATAATATGGAAGAATACTTTGAGTATGAAGAAATTAAAGATCTAAAAGAGTAAGGTTTGCAAAAACCAAGTTGAAAGGACATGATACTATTTGGTGGAAGGAAGTCTAGATAGATAAAAATAAGATAGGAAAGGAAAGAATCATAAAGTGGGATAGAATATTGAAAAAATTAAGGAAGAATCAAATCATACTTTCTAATTATGAGCTTTAAATATTGAAGAGATTGCCAAAATTAAGGAAAAATGAAAAGTTGGTCGACTAGTACACTAAATAATTTCATAAGATGATTAAAGTAATTGGACATAGTGAGGCTAGCAAGGGGAAATTTGCATTGTACATCAATGGAATGAGAACAAGCAATCAAGAAGTTTGATCCTGGTGAGGATGACAATAGTTGAAGAAGCATACCAATTTTTATAAAATTTTAGGAAAATTTGAATAAAATAAGAAAGTTAGATCACAAAGTGGTGAAGGAAGGTCACATATAGGACGTAATAAGGAATAAATTACATACCACCATGATGAAAGAGACAATAACTTTGATAGAGGAATGGCAAGAGTTTCTATTATAATGATAGAGGAAGCAACAATACTTAATACACAAAAGGATATTAGAGAGATGATAAGGGATTTGATAGAAGACCATTTAGAGGAAAATATTTCAAATTTGGAGGTGGACATATGAATTTTAATGCTACCAAGGGAGTGCTAGAAAAATGGAATATAATAGTGCAAGGGTAGAATATATGGAGGAAGAACCTATTAGATCATCAAGTTTAATATGAAAACTTGAGAAGGGTGAATCACTAGTAATAAGGAGAGATTTTTCACAAAAGTAACACTTAAGGAACCAATGCAAAGGAAAATTTTGTTTGAAAGAAAATGTAAATCAAGAGGTATGTGTTGTAAAGTTATCATTGATAGTGGTAGTACAAAAAAATAAGTTTATGAGGAAATAGTGAATAAGTTGAAGTTGAAAAAGATAAAACATTCAAATCCATATATGATCTCATGAATTTCATATGAACTTAAGATACTTGTAAGTGAACAATGTTTGGTGAAATTTCATAAGGATCATACAATGATAGTGTTTTGTGATATTATTCCAATGAATTTATATGTCATATATTGTTGGGAAGGCCATGATAGTATGATATAAAGGTGATTCATGATGGGAGAAAGAATACTTACAAGTTATGACCTCAAAAGACAAAAGGAATATTTGTATGCCTCTAGAAGAAGAGAGAAAAAGTGAAGTGTGTAATAACACCAAAAAAAAATTGGTTGATAGGATAAATTTTTTGGATGCACTGAGACATGAGAACATGTGTTTTTCATTGGCTCTAAGAAGGAAAAACACTCAAAACACCACCACAAATGAAGAAAAACCACCATAGAAGGAAGTCACTAAATTCTTGATGGAGTACCATGATATTGTGCCAAAAAATGTGCTTGAAGGATTGCCACTAGTTCAAAGCATTAGTTATCAAACTATACTAGTAGTGGGAGCCAACCTACCAAATAAAGCAAAACATAGGATGATGCCAAGAAAAAATACAGAGCTAAATAGAAAAGTACATGAGTTGTTGAGGAAAGGGATGATCAAGTAAAGTTTAGTCCCATGTTTCGTACCAACAATATTAGCACTGAAGAAATATTTAGAATGGAGGATGTGTATATATTCAATAAATATCAATAAGATCGCTATCAAGTACCAATTTAAATTTTGAAGGATGGATGATATCATGGATTGTTTAAGTGGAACAACATATTTCATAAATATTTCCCTAAAGATAAGACACCATCAGATCAATATTAGAGAGGGTAAAATATGGAGGACTAGTTTTAAGATAAATGAGGGCTTATATGAGTGGTTAGTCATACCTTTTGGGTTAACTAACACACCGAGCATATTCATGAGACTAATGAATGGGGTTTAAAAAAATTATGGGTAAGTTTGTTATTATTTACTTGGATGATATTTTGATGTTTATTAGGACCGAAGAATAAATTTATGACATATTAGACATGTATTTTAGAGATTGAGATAAATAAGTTGTTGATAAACATAAAAAAATATAGTTTCATGAGAAGAAAATTAGTCTATTTGGGTCTTTTCATTCCTAAAAAAGTATTGAATATTGGTCTAAAGAAAGTAAGACCAATTTTTGAATGGCCTAAACCATCAAACGTTAGAGAGGTGATATTTTCATAGATTTGTAAGTTTCTATAGGACGTTCATCAAGAATTTTAGTGTCATCTACACATTGCTAACAAAAAAGACAAGGGGAGATCAAAAGGAGTTTAAGTGGATGTTAGGAGAAAAAAGAGTTTTAAAATAATAAAGAAAAAGGTAACAAAACAACTAGTGTTAGCATTACTTAATTTTGAACTAGTATTTCAGGTGACTATGATGCTAGCAGAAATGTGATAGGAGAAACATGTTGAGTCAACAAGGGAGACCAATAGCTTTATTTTAGTGAAAAGATGAATGATACAAGGAAGATCCACTCAACCTATGATTATGAGTATTATTACATAATCCGAGTCTTGAATAAGTGGTAACATTATTTATTAGTGAAGGAATTTGTGTTGTATACTAACCATCAATTCCAACACTATTTGTACAACCAAGGAAAATTGGATCAAAGAAACATGCATTGGGTTGAGTTCATGCAAAGATATACATTTATGTTGAAACATAGGAGTGGGAAGTCAAACAAAGTTGTATATGTATTTAGAAAAAAATGGAACCTATTGACATAAATGAGGGTGGAAGTGATGGGATTTGAAGAACTCAAACACATGTATGAAGATGACCTAAATTATGTGAAATGTTGGAACAAGTAGAGAGCCTATTGTATTAGGTTGGAGTAAGTGGTTTGATTATTTTACTCGTGATAGAATTTTATTCAAAGGAAGCCAATTCTGTATTCCTAGATGCTCCATGATGGATAACTTAATCAAGGAGAAACATAGTGGAATATTGGTAAGACATTTTGGCATCAATAAGACAATGCATTTGGTAAAAGTGAACACTATTTTTGGCCTCAAATATATAAGGATGTAAGGAATTTCATTCAAGAGTGTATAATTTTTCAAGTTTCCAAGGAGAGTAGACAAAATATTGGATTGTATCAACCATTTAGAGTATTGGAGATACCTTGGGATGATATCAACATGAATTTCAAATTGGGACTACCAAAAACATAGAGAGGAAATGATTCTATATTTTTAGTAGATATATTTTCTAAGAAGACATATTTTATTCCTTGTAAGAAGACCCATGATGTTGTACATGTTGTTGACCTATTTTTTAGGGAGATTTTGAGATTGCATGGATTACCATAGAGCATAGTCTCATATAGGGACACAAAATTCATAGGATAATTTTGGAAAATATTATGGAAGAAGATGAATATTGCAATTTGAAATTTAGCTCAATATTTCACCAATATATTGATGGAAAAACATTAGTGATAAGTAGGATTTTGGAATTTTTTTTATGCTTAGTGAGAGACAGGCTAAAAATTGTGATATAATTCTACCATAAGAAGATTTGGAATACAACATAATGAAGAGACCATTTAAAATTGTGATTGAATTATAACCTAGGGTAATAGAAAATCTTAGAGACATCAATGAGGAAACCAAAATGAATGTAGAGGTAGAATAATTTGTGTAGTACATGTAAATAGTACACAATCAAGTTAGATAGAAATTGGAAAAAATTAATAAAAAGCAAAGGATAGGAAGATAAAAAGTGGAGATGCAAAGAATTTTCTATTGGGGATGAAGTTACGATATATCTCAAATAAAAGGATTTCTAGTAGGAAAATATAACAAGTTAAAGATTGAGAAGTTTAGTCCTTGTAAGATTCTTAGGAAGTATGATTCAAAGAATGCCTATGAGATTGAGTTAACGAAATAACTTAGTATATCAACTATATTTGACATTGTAGATCTCCATCAATACCATGAATTATAATCAAGTGGCAACACCATAGAAGTTTCTTTAGAAGAATAACTACTGCAACATCTACAAAAATAGATAGAGAAAATTTTAAACAATAGAATTGGGCTCAACACTAGAAATATGTAGTATAAAGAATAATTGGTTAAGTGGAAAGGAAGATCAATGGAAGACTCATCATAGCTATCATAAGTTTAGGTGACATACCTTGGATTTCATCTAGAATTGATAAAGTGCGAGACACACTTTTTGAACAACCCTAGGAGTTTCATGTAGGAGAATCTTAGTGAATTTTGTCGCATTTTATTGTATTTTACCATATACTCTTATTTCATCTCATAACAAAGAACTAAATCTTTTAATAGATTATGTATATCATATCCACATATTAGGAGTTTCAAATTAGATTATAGAAAGCTATCATTTTCAAAAGATCATAATTCAAAATATTTAGCATTTAGTTCATTAGGTGTGGTTTATGGAACCTTTTCATGCCTTGTGGAATTTAGTCTGAGATACCTCAAGGTAGTGCAAGACCAGAGGAACTTTCAAATAGAACTACATCAAGTTTCTTCAACAACTAGTGGTTCACTAGCAAATTTTGGTCAACCTACATGTTGAAGGGAAAAAGAGGACATCCCATAACATCATCTAGGATTAGTATGTGCCTTAAGTAACATTTATTTAATTTAGGAACCTCAAAGGTTTATACTACTATTCCTTAAAGAGGAAATCAACATAGTTATTTTCCCACTATTAATTCTTAAATGAAAGAGGTTGCAATTAAGTTTTAGATCTTTATGGATCAAGGAGCAGATCTTTACAAATCAAGTAGTTTCAACAACATTACAAACACTTAGAAATAAACTAGAATAATATGTTAAAAGAGAAAGAACACACATATTTACATGGGGAAAAGCTTTCAGGTGAAAAACACCACGCTCCAAAACCACAAAGCCAATATATTATTTAGTAGAAAAATAGTTACAATACATTCTTTAGGATCAAGGCCATTACAAAATATTTACACCTTGTTCCATCTATGGTAGAATTCCAACATAACCCATGTGAATAACTCTTCTCACATAACTCCTCTAGGAAAACACTTGTATTTATAGAGTATACTATTCCCATGATGGAAGTTTCCTTAAACCCATGCCCATGCATGAACATGCAACAAGAAAAGCACTACATGAAAAAGCATGTAACATGCACATGGAAAAAAACACTTGTCAAAAATCTAGACATCCACATTCTAAGTTTGACTCAACTAGGAATAGAAACTACATCCATACATAACTCTCATTGTAAATAGAAACTTCCAATCTTGAATTTTCAAGGTGGATGCCAAACTCCATAAAAGTAGGTGTATTCCATAGTTAACTCAACAATTCCTTGATCCATCTTGCAACCCCGAGAAGTTTTTATAAACTCCTCTCTCCAAATGAGTGCCCAAGTGTCAAGTGTCACTTTGGTGCACCTCCATGAAGTATGCAAAAGCAACAATTTTTCCAATAAGCACATAGGTGACAAGTGGCACTCCGTTGAGCTCCCTACCTTGCATGCAGGATATAATACTCCCCAATGGGTCCCACAAAGTGCTATGACAACTATTATGGTTTGTAACTTAGGATATATCAATATTTGCATAAATATTTATCCTAAAAATAATTCTAGGACTAAAAGGTTGAGATAACTTAATCCCAACACATGTCACATTGGACATTGTGATTTGGAATATCTTGTGGCCAACATGGACCATTCCTAAATCTTGAAGCTAATATATAAACACCCCTAGAATTCACTTGGAGGACAACTAATCAAGAAGTGATCTTAGGAGAATAATAGTTAGTGATTCAACTAGTGATAATAGTAGAGTGATAGTAGTTTTGAGTGACATATCTATATATATGCTTGAAATAATCCTTTTATGACCTATGAGCCAATATTTGTAATTTGCATGTGACAGGCTAGTGAGCTCATTTGTAAGCAACCTATGTTTTTGATTAGAGGGAAATCAGGTTTTGAATGGACCCAAAACCATTTACAATAGGTTTTGAATGGACCCAAAACCATTTACAACAGGTTTTGAATGGACCCGAAATCATCAGGTTTTGAAGGGACTCAAAACCCATACTAAGATGATCAAGCTGCCAAAATAATAGAATCAATAACACCCAAAAATGAAACAAGGATTCTGCTAGCCATTAGCCAACAAACAACCCAACAAAGAACCAAGATTTTACATGGATCTTGAACCCCTTGGTTTTGACAGGACCAACAACCCACTATAACAAGGTTTTGGCAGGGACCTTAAACCCAAAAACAAACTAGGTTTTACTGAGGACCTGAAACCCATAGTTCACATGATCACACCCTGAATCCACCAAGCAAGAAGCAGAATAATACAAGGAGTCCTCATGATCTTCTAGACTGATAAAGCTTGCCACCAAACTTGACAACCCTGCCTCTCCACCTCTATAGGAGAAGAAACTAAGAGCATTGTAATCATAGAAGAATCCACTCTCCAATAGATACACACTCCACCTCCATAGGAATAGCCTCCACCTCAAAAGGAGTAGTGGGAGAGAAACCTTAACCTAGATGCACACCTCCACCTCAAAAGAAGATGCCTCCACCTTGATAGGAGAAGCCTCCACCTCTAAAGGAGACTCAAAATCCAAGGAAAAGGCATAAACTCCTACAAGAACAATGAACTTAGAATCTAAAGGCAGAAAAAGTCCAATCCAAGCCAACCCACACAAGGGGGTAACCATAAGAGCCTTCAACAGAGGGGACATCATCAAACGACACAACTCCATAACCTCCACAAGAGAGGACAACTCTCCAAAGGAGAGTGCAACCAAAACTTTCATAATCCAAGAGAATTGGGACATGAGAGAAACCTTATAGCACAGCCCAACTAGTAGCTTTAAAACTAAAAATAGAGCAATGGAAACACCTAGCTGCTTCAAAAACGGAGGACCAAAGGCCAACAAATAGCTCCCAAAATAGAGAGATTGGGTGCAAGAAGCAACCCCAACAATTGTCAAAACCAGTAAAACACAACCAACATTCGGCATTCCCAAATGAAACGAGAGAGTACGTAGCCTGCAAAAGAAGCACCACACACGATAGTGCAAAAGCCATAAATAGGGGGGAGAGAAAAAGGCTCATTACCCCCTCCAGAACCAATGACCTCAAAGAAAAAAGCCCACGCAGAAAGAGAAGGCAGGAGTCCAAAGTAGAGGACCACAAAGCCACACCACAACAAAGAAGGGCACCCACAACCACCTGCCAACAACAACACATGCCTCCAACAAGCACGAGAAGGAGTTGGAAGAGGAAAGAGAATAGGCCACCAGTAGCACCAACTAGGGAAGGGGAAACCTTCCACAGCACCAAAGGATCATCATCATTTTCCTCGTCGTCTGTTTTAGAACCTCCATCCGTAGAACCCTCTCCTAGATAGAAAATTAAGCAACCTATGTTACTAAATCAATAAAATATTTTTTGTTGTGTTAATTTTATTGTGTCAAATCTTAGTTGCATGACCAAGTAGTCCTTTCTTTGGGCTCTCCATCCGCAACTATATCAAATATTCACTTGGCATGTATAAAAATAATTAGTATTACACTTGATATTCAAATGGCAATTTGGTATACTTAGTAGTGGTTAGATTTCTTTATTAGATCAAATAATACGGTAGCATATTTTGGAGGATTTTAAAATTTATTAAAAGTGATGGTTGATGTATTATACCACTAATGAACATTAGAACCCCTCTATGAATATTGTAAAGAGTAAGAAGCTTCTCCATGAAGTTAAAAAATAAACTCAATTAGTTAAACTCCCATTTAGAATATTAGATATTTGTAACTAGCAAAGCCCTATATGTTTATGTAGTTGAACATGTTCATATTAATTTTTTGTTCTCTTTAAAAGGAAAGTCTTCTTCCTACCATGACATGAAATGAATTTATTGGTATTTAAAAATTTTAGTGATAAACTTGTAGGTTTTGGAGTTCAAATATTTTTTTTCTTGATTTTGTGTTGGTATAATTTGAGCTTGATTTTGATTCTATACAAGTTGAAAATTATGGTTTAATATTTCATTATGAATCTATTTAAAATGTGGCTTTTTAAGAGTAAGAATTCTATGTTGTAATATAAGGATTGTGAGACTTTCATAGTTTTGGGTTCTTTTCAAAGTCTTAAATTTGAACATGAATTGGACTTGATGGATGGGATATATGGACTATAATCCTCCAAACTTGATATTCATTAATTTGAGCTAGCTTAATTTTCAATTTCTCATAATAAGTTACTACCAGTATAGTTTTAAGTTTACCAACACTAAGAAATGGCCTAAGGAAATTAACAGTATAAAAGAATATGATCAATTTTCGCATTCCTATCAAATTATGTATAATTACATTTTATAGGTTAATTTCTTAATATTTAGATAACTTGAAATACAACTATTGGTAAGGTCATTGAGTTGTTGGATCTTTATTTATGTAAATGGTGACTAGATGTGCATAACAATGAGTTGGCAATAAATGAATTAGAAATGATGAATAGGTGTGTTTAAAAGGTGTTTTGGCAACTGATCATGGTGTATAGGCACTCCAAGACACAAAAAATGAATCTACACCTTGCACCATTTACTTTTGTAAGCTCCTACATAGGAGTAATTTGCACCTCTTGTATAAATTCCCCTTTTGCACCCCCTTACCTTAGAAAATCAAAGCCGAAGGTGAAATTCCACATCACCCACTTTCCTTCCATCACTTGGTATCTGCTTTGTGTGTCGGTGGGGGAATATTTGTGGAGGATGTGAGTGCAGTGTGTGGAGTCTACGCAACACGCTATCATCTTTGACAAATTCATACTTCTAGATTTTGCAAGGACATTACACTCCTCATTAGGGATGTATTGTAACACCTTTATGTTGACCAACTAACCCGAAAATGACTCCTTTCCCATTTTGATCTTGAAATGACTATCTTGTTCATTCATTCCTTCTTCCAAGATATTCTACAACCTCTCTTAGCAATTCTTGATCTTTCTAGCAATCCATCACATTCTCTCAAGCATTTTTCACAGCTCCATTGAGCATTGTAGCAAGCAAGCTTGTTACTCCATCAACCTCATTTTTCATGTGTTTCTCTACCATAGAAGCTACGAGTTTGGAGTCTTGCAAGACCTCCCTTCGTCACTACTGTAGTCGTGTTGACTTTTCCAAGCCCGTTGCCTTGCATTCTCCCTTCATTGGACTTGAGAGCCTTTGGGTGGAGGTGCTATCTCTTCACTCTCTTTTTCCTTTTGTGGTTTGATAGAGTATTTTAGCATCTTTTTTAGTGTTCAATGGTTTCCTTTCTTCTTTCCTTTATCACACATTCTACTTTGTGGCTTTTCTGGCTGTCTGTGGAGGTGGAAACACCAAAGCGGGGGTTTGACTAAGGAAAACCCCTATACAACCCAATATTTTCCCTTCTTTTTTGTGTGTAGGTGAACATGTGTGTGGAGCTCATTGGTGAATTGGAGCTTTAGTTAGTTGATATTCATCACCCTTGTCTTCATCTACTTGCTTTTTCATTTACATAGTTATTTCTCTTATTTCATCATTCTGTTTATTTCATTAAAGTTAACCAACTAGGTAGTTAGTAGGTTTTTCTACTTTCTACATTGTACTTTACATTTTTTGGTCATATGGATGCCAGGGCACTAGAGATGCTAGCATTCCATGCTATTTTCTAAGACCCACACTGCCATCCTAAAAGAAAGAGCTATCTGAGGTGTAGTTTGGACTCTAGAAACTAGCTCATCTAGCCCCATTTAGACTTTCAGATCTGTAGAGTGATAGGAGCACTTGAGAGTGCTCTTCATTCTTGATTATTTTCCTAAACACCCATTAGATTGAGGTAAGTTAGGGCAGCCCTTTGCTTTCGACTCTCCGTGACTTGGAGCCTTGGTGTGGTTGGTCCCCCTCTCTTACATTTTTGGTGAACCCAACATGAACAACGTCTATTCATTTGCCTATGTTGAGACTTTTCCTTCCCACCTGGTCACTATTGTAAACCTAAGTGTTGTGAAGGTTTATGAGAATCACAACCCAGTCCACAACTTCTAGGTATGTTGTTAGGAGAAGTGTGTGACACCTTCCGATGGAAAAGATGAATGTCACTTCTAATTTCACCTCCAATTTTTCCACTAGTCTGGCTATTGACTTTACCACTAGTTTTCCTATAGGTTTTATCGATGAGATAGGTTTCATAGACGAGACCAATCATGCTCCTACTCCTCTAGCACCCCTATGACTTCGTCCATAGATGAGGATGATGTTGTACATATTCCTGTGGAAAACCTTTTGGCATTAGATAATAGATTGTTAGATCTTTTGAATCACTTGGAGAAAGAATTGAACATGGCGAGAGCCACTAAACTTTCTAGCAATGTGAGATATCTCTTAGGAAAAGATCAGATAGGCATAGAATTCATCTCTTAGGAAAAGATGGGACATGCATAGAATTCTTACGTGGCCTTACTAATCTAACTAAAGCTTATATCCCCTCATACAAGACTACATCAGGTACTACTTGAGGAGAGGTGCTTGATGCCTATGAAAGAAAAATGGGTGTACCAATGCCTACCACATCTATATGCATGGTTGAGACAAACCCTTCAATCAATGTTTCCTCTACTTCTTAGAAGCCCCCTACTCTCAAGGTGATTAGAATAACCCTTGGATTCAGTTTCACCCTTCCTACTACTCCTAGCGATAGGGGCTCTAGTGGAATGAGTGGTGGTGACTTTGGTAGTGGAGGCGACATTGGTGGAGGCCATGATGGTGGTTTCGGTATTGGAGGTGGCTCCAGTCGAGGTCCTACTAGTGGTTGTGGCTCTGACGGTGGTCACGATGATAACTTCAAAGGTGGCTTAGGAGGTGGTTCTAGTGGTAGTGGTTTTTTAGGTTCCACTTGGAATTTGTCGTCCTCTAACCCTATTTTGAATGCTCTTCTTCAAAACATGGGTCAAATGAAAAACTAGCTGGCAAGCCTTTCCCAGGCCTTCGCCCAACCTATTTTTCAACCTTTCTTTCAGCATAGCTCATTGTTGATGGTGATTTTGAGTACTCCTTTCTGTCTGAGAATGGGGATTCCTAAGTTTGAAAAGTATGGTGGTAAGGGGGATCCACAAACACATGTGTCATCCTTCAATGCCATGCATACAGATTTCTTCCATCACGATGCTTTGATGGAAAAAACTCTTTCCTTGATCTCTCAAGCACACAACACTCAAGTGGTACTATTCCTTGCCTGATAATTCTATGTTCTCATTTAATCAACTTGTCAATGATTTTCTATGTTATTTCCAAGCTAACATCAGTCTGAATATGACTTTATTGGATCTCGTTTGATGTAAGTAGGGAGATAATGAGAAGATAACTGACTTCATAGCACAATACCAAGTTCTCTTTTCACAGATCTTATATCTACTACCCAACTCCAATGTGCAGAAGGTGTTCATAGGCAACTTGCAGTGAGCTTTGAAGGATAATTTTTCCCTGATGAAATACCTTTCCTTTGCACATCTATGTGTCGTGTTGCAAGAGTATCGAAATGGTAGTTCAGTTCAGGGGACCTTTCTCACACTCTTGTTTAGAAGGAAATTCTATTGTGTCTATCTCAAGAGAAGGTAAAGCTATTGCGAATGTAGTTGTCGTGACTAATGATCATGACCTCAAACACAATAGGAAGTTTATGAAGTTGGAAAAATATTATTCTTCCATCTTGCAAAAGTTGTTGAAGGATAAGATCAAAACTTTGGAAAACCCTTGACCTCTTAAGGAACCTTATCCTATTTGGTATGATGCAAATTCTTTGTGTCAGTACCATCAGGTTAATGGGCATGATACCGAGCATTGTATGTGCTTGTGTCATGAGATACAAGATCACATTGATGATAGTACCATTTCTCTCAATGGGAAAACACAAAACACAAAAAAATGGTAGCAAAGGACAAGAGTGAGTTGCAGATTTACACTAACCCATTTCCATCCCATTTTGTGAACTTAATTATTAACCCCTCTAATGCTTCTCCTCAACCATCTATGTATGTTAACATGGTCTTGGTTACTCCTCCCCCACATCCTACAACTGGCTCACCAGATGTGACATTAACTTCACATGACTTTCCCTTGAATAAAAAGTGCTCTCCCCTATACATTCATGCTCACCTCAATGGAAACATTGCTACAAGAGTCCTAGTTGACCCCATGAGCCAAGTGAATATTATAATGGAGGAGACGTTATGGTTGAATTCATTACAAAGGGAGAAATACGAAGAAACAAAGTCTACCATATGTACACACAATGACCTCTCTCTTAAGCCATATGGCTCCATAACCCCCTCCATCCTAGTTGGACCCAGGGTTGTGGATACAACCTTTGATGTTATTATAGAATCCGATCTATTTAGGGTGAAGTTGGGCATCCCATGGCTAGCTTCCATGAATGGAATCACTTCCATTATTCATAAATTTTTAAAGTTCTCCCATGAGGGTGTTGTGCACATCGTGCATGGCACTAGATATCATCCATTGGTATCTTATAGGGGTTATTCATTGGATCATTTTTGGTCTGCCCCATTTGGTCCACTTCTTCCTAGAATGGACCTACTTTACCGAAATTATGTAAAGTATAAAATTGGGGGAAAAGGACAACTGAAAGTGGCTCCTCCGGTAGTGCAACAACAAGATGCCTCCTCCTCTTAGAAGGGGAAGGAAAAGCCTGCTTACCATCAGGGCCTCACTTTGTCCCCCCTTCTTGAAGAGGAGCTTTGGGTAACCACTCTTGGTTTTCGCATAAGGATTCTGATGGTACCTTCTTGGCATAAAGCTAAGATTCAGGTATCCGACCTTCCTGCCTTACCCACAGGCTCTCACCCTGATATGTATGGTAAGGGGAAATATTCCCATGGGGAATCCATTATGTCTTGACCTCTGTGGCCTCCTACCACTCCTGCTCCTAAGCTAGTGAATGGGAAGAGGCCAATTGCCGAGGCGTTAGAGCCAACTCTTCCTATTGTTATTCCAACCTCTTCTCAATCTCTTCCTCCTGCTCCTACCCATGAGTCTCTCCCTCCATTGGAGATGGTCATGATGGACACTTTGATGGCCAATTAGGAGCCTTCTATTCCATCTCAACTTCTGACCTCTAGCTCTCAGAGTCGTAGAAACCACCTTGCAGGTGAGTGCAAGCATTGGAAAAAGGCTCTAGCAACTAAGAAAGCCACTTTATAGAGGAAGGGGAGCTGACCGCCCCTATTTTAGGGCCTCTTGATGTGTCCTCCTCTCCCGTCCCCTCTACTTCAGTTCAATAATTCTACTTCTGGCTCCTACTACAAGTGCAAACACCCTTGACCCTAAAAAGGTGTAGGTTTTTATTGCTCCTTCGGTTAGTGCCCCTCTCTTGATGTCCCTCTAAGATATATCGCCATTCTCTAAGCCTGTGGACATGCTGAACACTTCGGTGGTGTCCATTACAGTTCTCTCCTCCCCCTCTGCGCCTTCTACCTCGTCTGTGGGGTCTTGCACCCTCCAACAAAGTGAAAGGTGGAGGATGGCCCTGCTAGCAATAGGGACCAAAGAAGAGTCCACCCTCTTCAAAGGGTGGTTCTACAATTTCATGCACTGTCCTTGTGACGGAAGAAGCTCCAACATCCCCTAAGTTCATCACTACTCCCAAGTCACTTGATGAGCCTAGCAGTGAATCTTGGGTGCTACCTCCCTCACCCATTGAGGTAACACATGGCACTCCTGTGAAGTGCATTTTTAACTCTTTGGATGAGGTCTCAACCCTATCAACAATCTTCATGAAGTTAGTGACCTTTTCTCCACAGGAACTGAGTTGAGGAGACTTCGAAGAGTCTCCTTCCTTGGCTCTTGTTGTGGGAGGGCAGAGGATCCCCCCTTAATATTCCACCATTGCAGGCTTGTACACCTTCCCCATATAATGATCTAGATTTGGAAGCAGACAACCTCTTGGTCGATGAGTGTTAGGCGGTGCCTCTTCTTTATCTTTATAAATTAGGTATGTGTTTGTTGTGATGTGTTCCCCCATGCTTGTGTTATGTGTTCCTAGATGACCCCTATCACCCTTGTAGGTTCTTGGATACAGAAGTGATTATGTGTCATAAAACTTCCTCTATTTGTGGCATCATTCTTCCTCTATTATGTGTGTATTACAAAAAATTGTATACTCTTGAAGAAAGAGACAATTTTGCAGTAAAACTAGGACCTACTTTAGGCATCTTCTATCAATCACCCCTTAAAATTGCATTTATAGGCCCCTAATACTCATGATTTTGGACTTTGAGGCCTAATTCACCCATGAAACCACTTAAATCCTGACAAATATCATTAAAACCACTCAAATTTTGTGAAACCCACCAAAAATATCCCTGGTGGGACTAAGTTTCCCAATTTGGTGACTTAGTCCCTTTTGGGGATTTTCCATTTTTTAGCAAGAATTTCATCAATTTAATTTAATTTTTCAATGGATGTCAGCCTCTTAGGTCTAAATAATGGGAAAATTAGGTTTTGACACTTATAAATACACATTTTAAGTCATTTTTCATATCTCATAGTCATTTTTACAAAGCAAAAATAAAAAGTCAAGAGAAAAAGTGTCTTACACAAAAAGATTCAATAGCATTTTGTAACAAATTTGAAGCTTTAGGGAAACAAACTAGGGTTTTTGCAAGTCTTCAAGCTCACTTTTTGTTCAAGATCTCACATTGCAAAGGATTGATCATGGATGCCTATGGTGAATCATGGAGAAATCTAGGCTGAAGAGATGCAACTAGCCATCAAATCACACAATGATTTGTTTTCAAAGTGATTCCATCCTCCATGTTCTTATCATCAGATTTAAGGTTTTCATTAAATTTCACATATCATTTACATTCATTTGAAGTGTTGTAGGGTTTCTTGCATTGAAGTCTTGCATCATTCAAGTGACATTTAATCACCTCATTCTAGCACATTACAATAGGGTTTTATCACATTTTAAGAATTTCTTAGTCTTAGACACACTTAAGACTAGGGTTTTTATGCAGATTTTTTCATTCACAAAGTTTAAGTACCAACTAGGGGTTTTACCAAGGAAAACCCCCCATTAGAAACCAATTTATCTTCTATTTTGCAAGGTTTTTTGAAGATTCAAATTTGGATTTCTATCGAAAAGCAGAATGCAGGTTGTGGGCTTCCATTTCCACTTTCGGATTTGTAGAAAATCCAAAGTTGAATAAGTCGCCCATAGTGGTGACTTAGTCCCATTGCATTTCTTTTTTAGAAATTTCTACGGATTCAAACACCCTTTTGGTAGAAATAGTTTTCTAGGCAGTTTCCCTAGTTTGGGACTAAGTTGCCCAACCTAGCACAAGTGTCTCAGTTGCCTCAAAAATTAGAATTTACAAAATTTTAATAACCTCTACAATCTCTAGTCTCTTCCTCGTCAATTTCTAGGTGCATAGTTCCTATTCTATATCTTTATTTTATTATTTATTGCATCCATTTTAGTTTTCTATATATCACATTGTGTTTTCCAACACTTTACATTTTCTTAGTTTTGCATCATTAGGACATTGAAATTTCAAATTAGATCATTATAACATCTTAATTAGGCATAATACATCTCATTTGCATTAATCTTGAGTGTAAACCATTGCATTTTGGTCCCCATCCAATCCCCTTTCTCGTTTTAGGTGAAAAACCCTAGGAGGAGCAAAGTATAGTGAGGGAAAACCAAAATCATCGTTTACAATGTGTATTTATTTTTGAAAAATTGGGGATGATGCAAAGTGTTGAGGGCATTTAGGCTTCCCTTCCATGTTGACCCATTTTTAAATTTTTCCTTTTTTTCTTTTTTTTTTTTCTCGCACATTCTTCATATGGTTTGATATAGTAGGGGGTTGATTACAAATCATCTATATACTATTACTATACTTATATATATTTATGATCATCTCTGACCCCAAAATATTAGATCTCCCCTATGCCTTTTGTTTGTGATGATATTGTCTCTTTTTGTAGTTTTGTTATCTTTCTCTCTTCTTTGCTTGATTTGTGATATTGTGGTAACTATGTGTTGTCCCTTGTGTGTGCAACAACATCACCACAATGAAATTTCACTATTTCCCACAAGCCAAAAAATCACTTTTTCATTCTGGCTTATCTCTCCTTAGGATGCCATGTGCCTTGTGTTCGACACGAACCATCCTACGGGAGGGTGGTGCAAGTGCACCCAAGCAAGGATATGCCTCCAAGAGGCAACTTCAAACTTTTTTGTTAAAAATTTTGATATCATGTTGTAATAAGATATATAAGACCATAATAGGCTTGTTTTAGGTCATAGTTGGTCATTTTAGGGTCATTAAGCATATAAAGTAAAAGTTGCAAAATACTGACAAAAGTTGTCAAGCAATATTGTAAAAATGCAATAAATTGTAAAAGGGAGGAATGTGAAGAGTTAAGCAGTTGAAAAATGTGGTTGTAGGTGTTAGTTTTTTTTATTTAAGGCATTTTGAACCTTCACATGCTTTGAGGAAGGTTGGGAGTTGATGAATGAAGAATATTATTAATGAAAAAATCTGTTTTATGTTATTTTTCTGGTAATTTCCTGTTTTAGGCCATTGTACGACCATTTCTTGTGCTAGAATCCAAACCTCTTCCATTGTAAATCAATTCCCTATGAGTATAATTTAATTTTCTTCTAGTTTCATATAATTTGATGAATTTTTGAGTTAGATATTGAGGTTTTTGTGGAAACAGGTAGAAACCCTGATCTAGGGTACCCGTATGCATTCAAAATTGCATATCTCTTGTTATAAATGATGTAAATTGCTAAAAATTTGTGTGGAATAATTTTATGATGTGTTCTAAAATATTTCTAAGTTGTAGATATTGAAACCTTGGTTTGGGACATTTCAATCGATCCCTAGGTCGGTAAAATATGAAAAAGACTGATAAAAGCTATGTATAGTGAGGTTTTATGAGTTCTGCTTGTGGTTTTTTGAGTCCTTCAAGAGTTATGTTGAATTAAAACAATTTTTTGGTGTATGTGAGTCAATTTACTGATTTTATTGGGTGTATTGACAAGTTTTAGGCCTTGTTTATTGACTGCCTTATTCTGGCATAGTATTAGGAATAGTCAAGAATTTGTGTTTGGATGGTATAAAAGATGCTATACTTGATTGCCAGTGATTTTAAAGGTTAAATTGGTGTATTTGAATCCTTCTCTAATAGGGTTTTGTGTATTGATTAGTGGAGGCCATTTTTCTATTGACTATTCTATTAATATAGTTTGGAAATAGACCTATTTTGGGGCCAAAATTGAATGCTTAGAATACATGTTTGTTGAAGAATCATGAATAAATATTTGGGAATGGTATAACCATATTGTGCAAACCTAATTACACTAGATTGGTGGAATAAAATTCAATGTGTACATCTATTTACTAATCTTTGCATGGAAGTGTTAAGATAGTCATATTTTGGAATCAATGTTGAGGGTTTAGAACAAGTGTTTGTTGATATATCATGTATAGAGAGTGGGGAATGGAATAGTTTGGTTGTACATGTATTTTAATGCAAGTTGATGCCCTTGATAAAGTGAAATGGTCTTGGAAATTTGTGGATGTTTGATTGTGTGGTCTAAATAGGCCTAAATGTTGTTTTGGGTCAGATTACTTAGAATGTCCTGATGTTTGAGTTGTCTATGTGGAAGACTGAATTCGACTCAATCATTTGGAAGTTGTCTAAAGTGTTTGAGTAATACATAAGAATTTTTTTCTTTAATCTCCGTTGGATGCTTTGAATCAATAATTTTGTAAAGGGAATGTGAGTCCTAGTTGCAAGGACAAGCTAAAATTGATTATGTTTCTATCAAGTTGAGATTGTATGAGATTGGTTGAGCTCCTACATTGCATCAGAGGACTATCATGTCAACCTCAATTTTCAAAAACACATTCAATTGCCAATGGATATTTTCTTGAATTTTTTTGCAAAGCTTTTCAAAAATCACATTCTCAACAAGGACCCCTAGTAGAATTTGTTTCCTTCATCATGGGTTTGCAAAGAAAGAACTTGAAGAACTTTCCTCTGAGGAGGGAGTGACTTGTCTTGTGGGAGAAGTCTTGACCTTCCCATTGCGATGGGGCATTTTCTTCCTTTGAAATTATTTGATAAAGTGAACATATTTCAAAAGGATTCCTTGATGATGAATTGATTTGTGAAAAAAATTCTCTCACTTTCAAACGAGTGTCGCTTGAGAGGATCCCTTTGAAATCTTTTCAAATTTTCTTTTTTTTTTAATTGTCTGCGTGACTGTCTGTCTATTTTCCTACATGGCTACTTTTCATTTTCTAACATGTTTTATTTGTGGATTAACATGCTACTTTGTAGGTGCATCTGTGAAGCCGCTTTCCAATCTGACTCTACGGAGTCCCCTTACATTTGGATTCCTTCATGAGAGAGTACTTGGGGGAATGCCTTCTTTGTAGGTCCAAGGGCCTATGAAAAACTTGCATCTTGCGGGATTTTCTCATTGTTGGTCTATGGACCTTCGATGTACTTTCTTCAACTTCGCAGTTCTACGGAGCTACAAAGTCCTTTTGTTCGAACCTCCTCAAGAGAGAGTACATGTGGAGTCCTTTGCCTACCCTATACTATTGAGCTCACCATATTGTGGTCTAATTCCTCGATGGTTCAAGTATACATTACTAACTCTTTAGTCTATTTTACCAATCACTCATTGATACTTATGCTTGCTAAAATGGGGGGCAAATTTATAGAAGAAAATTTTCACCCCTTGTGTAAATTCCCCTTTTTCACCCCTCCACCTTAGAAAATCAAACCCAAAGGTGAAATTCCACATCACCCACCTGCCTTCCATCCACTTGGAACCTGTTTTGTGTGTTAGTGGGGGAATATTTTTTAGGGATGTGAGTGCAATGTGCAGACATCTGTGCAACACGAGCTACCATCCTCGGCAGATTCCTACTTTTGGAGTCCGTAGGGACATTACACTCCTCATATGGGATGTATTGTAATGCCTATGTTTCAACCAACCAACCAAAACAACTCCTTTTCCATTTTGATCTTGAAATGACTACCTTTTTCATTCATTCCTTCTTCCAAGATCTTCTACAATCTCTCTTAGAAATTCTTGATCTTTCTAGCAATCCATCACATTCTCTCAAGCATTTTTCATAGCTCCATTGAGCATTGCAGCAAGCAATCTTGTTACTCCATCAACCTCATTTTGCATGTGTTTCTCTACCATAGAAGCTGCGAGTTTGGAGTCTTGTGAGACCTCCCTTCATCACTACTATGGTTGTGTTGAATTTTCCAAGCTTGTTTCCTTGCATTCTCCCTTCATTTTCCTTGAGATCCTTTGGCTGGAGGTGGTATCACTTCACTTTCTTTTTCCTTTTGTGGTTTGATAGAGTAGTGTAGCATCTTTTGTAGTGTTCAATAGTTTCCTTTCTTCTTTCCTTTATCACACTTTCTACTTCATGGATTTTCTGGTTGTCCATGGAGGTGGAAACACCAAAGCGGGGGTTTGAATGAGGAAAACCCCTATACAACCAAACATTTTTAACTCTCTTATTTATGGGTAGGTGAATGTGCGCGTGGAGCTCACTGGAAAATTGGAGCTTTAGTGAGTTGATATTCATCACCCTTGTCTTCATCTACTTGCTTTGTCATTTACGTAGTTATTTCTCTTATTTCATCATTTTGTTTATTTCGTTAAAGTTAACTAGCTAGGAAGTTAGTAGTATTTTCTACTTTATACACTATACTTTACGTTTCTTGGTCGTATAGATGCCATCACGCTAAAGAGACGCTAGCCTACTGCCCTGTCATCCTAAACCTACATTTCCATCCTCAGACAAAGAGCTATTTGAGGTGTAGTTTGGACTCTAGAAACCAGCTCGTCTATCCCCATTTAGACTTTCAAATCTATAGAGTGATAGGAGCACTTGAGAGTGCTCTTCATTCTCGATTCTTTTCCTAAGCACTTGTTAGCTTGAGGTACGTGATGTAGAGCTAGGAGGATTCAACAACACATCTCACAAACCTTCAATAATAATCCAAAACAATCTTTGTATAACACATGCTATTAGGCATTGTATATCACATTGGAAACATAACCATGACAACCCATAATTTAATGCAACAAACAGTCATTAATAACTTCCACAAAACAAATAATGAAGCCAATGCTACGGTGAGATTGAAGAAAAAATAGTTATAGAATTTTCCTCTAAGTTTTATGAAGATCCAACAATGGAAATGAAAGTTATTTCATTTTTCCCAAAACTGCAAACCCTAGGTAGGGTTCATACCATTACATTTTTTAGACTGTAAATTCTGCACAATATTGTTAGAATAGGAAGTCTCACCAAAATAGTCATATCTTCCACAAAATTCAATAAAATTCAATGAGACAAAAATAATTGGAAACTAGAAACATAGAGATTTCCATCCATATATGATACTCCATTATTTGAGTCCATACCAGGCCATACAAAGCACAAATTCAACCTGGAAACAATGTAAAAATTAGAAAATGCACACAAAACTTGAGGCTTCCATTCATAAAACTTCAAAATAATGTCTCCAATCCCAAAATCAAGTTTTGGAGGGTGTATTTATACATTTCCAACCAAAACCAACTATTTTCAACTACCTTTTGATTAGTTTGTTGACAAAATACTTTAATGACACTTTTTAACATGTTGCTTGACAACTTTCTTGAGCAACTTTTACAAGTTTTACAATATGGAACAACTTTAAAAATTATTTGAAAAATGACTTAAAATATGACTTCCTAAGACTCAAAAACCTCTAAAATGGTTTGATAAACCTTATTATAAGACTCAATACACAAAATAGAGAAACTATTTACAAATGGCCTCATGGAGGCAAGAAATCAAACAGGTGCTCCTGCACCAAACTCCTCGGGGAAAAATAATTCAAGCCCCTTTGAATTGTCTTCTTCTTGATCTTCTAGTTCCTTTGCACTTTTTCCTTCATCTTGGAAATTATCCATGGGTCCTTCTTCCTCTTCTTCTTATACCATCTCTTCTCCATCATCTTCTCAACTTCTAGGCTCCAAAACTCCATGTCTTGTGTATAAACCTCAGTAGCATCATCCATATCTTCATTCTCATCATTAGAGTACCATATAACAAATTTTTTACCATAACCATAACTTGCATCATACTCTTGCAAACCTCCATATACCTTATTAGCAAACAAATCTGCAACATCTTTATTAACAACCTTATTATCAACAACAACTTGATCATGAATATCAACATCAATGTTATCAACAACTTTATCATCATCAACTTGAGTATCAATACCAAGCTTATCAATAACACTAACAACCTTCTCAACTTGTTCATCAACAAAAATTTCATCAACTACTTGAGTACGAACAACAACCATATCATTAATCTCAACATCAACATGTTCATTAACCAACAAAGAAGTTTGTTCATCTTCAAACACAATCGGAATATAATGCATCTCAACTTGTAACTTACCTTGCTCGACTTGAATAGTATATTCAAACTTTACCTCTGCCTCATTTTTTTCCTTGTTTTGTTTTCTTTGCTTCTTCATAATCTTCTTTAGAGGCCATCTTAACCTCTTTGGCATTGGTATATGCCAACTTCTTAGTGCTTCCTTAAGAAGTTGGTGTTCTTTTGGCTAATCTTTCCACCCTTTTTCTCATCTCTTCCAAGGCTTCCTCAAATTTTATTTGTCTTTCCTTCTTTCTCTCCATCTTTCTCAACTCTTTTTCCTCTCTTTCCTTCTTCCTTCATGAATCCTCAACCTGCAAAAATCTTTCTAATCTTCTCAACAAATCCATCTTCACAAGAAAGTCTCTCCTTGCTTCTACTTCACCTTGCCTCACCTAGGCAATCAGGTTCCTTCCTCAACCTACACAACACAACACATAACCACAACCACAACCACAAAAACAAACTCTTCCTCTACCCAGACCTTATTGGGCTCTGATACCAATTTGATGCAGAGCTAGGAGGATTCACCAACACATTTCACAAACCTTCAATAATAATACAAAAAAATCTTTGTATAACACATGCTATTAGGCATTGTATATCACATTGGAAACATAACCATGGCAGCCCACAATTTAATGCAACAAACAGTCATTAATAACTTCCACAAAACAAATAATGAAGCCAATGCTCTTGTGAGATTGAAGAAAACATAGTTATAAAATTTTCCTCTAAGTTTTATGAAGATCCAATGATGGAAATGAAAGTTATTTCATTTTTCCCAAAACTGCAAACCCTAGGTAGGGTTTAGACCATTACATTTTTCAGACTGTAAATTTTGCACAATATTGTTAGAATAGGAAATCTCACCAAAATATTAATCTCTTCCACAAAACTCAATAAAATTAAATGAGACAAAAATAATTGGAAACTAGAAACAAAGAGATTTCCATCCATATATGATACTCCATTATTTGAGTCCATACTAGGCTATACAAAGCACAACTTCAACCTAGAAACAATGTAAAAATCATAAAATGCACACAAAACTTGAGGTTACCATTCATCAAACTTCAAAAATAATGTCTCCAACCCCCAATTCGAGTTTTGGAGGGTGTATTTATACATTTCCAACCAAAACCAACTATTTTCAACTACCTTTTGATTAGTTTGTTGAAAAAATACTTTAATGACACTTTTTGACAAGTTGCTTGACAACTTTCTTGAGCAACTTTTACAATTTTTACAATATGAAACAACTTTAAACATTATTTAAAAAATGACTTAAAATATGACTTCTTAAGACTCAAAAACCTCTAAAATGGTTTGATAAACCTTATTATAAGACTCGATACACAAAATAGAGCAACTATTTACAAATGGCCTCATGGAGGCAAGAAATCAAACAGGTGCTCCTCAACCAGTAAGTTAGTGCATCCCTCCGCTCTCGGCTCTCCATGACCTAGAGCCTTGGTTTGGTTGGTTCCCCTCTCTTACAACTCCTTTATTAAATATTGTTTCCCTTGTGTATAGTTTGATAGTTTTTATACACATCTAATGGTGCACCCAAAATTAATCTTAGAGAAAAATGAATCAAACTTGTATTTTCATATCTTTTACTGCATGCCCATAACATGATACAAAACTCTTATTTTGGTTTGGATGTTTGATAAAGTGGCTCACATTTACAAATTTATAAGGTGTAGAATCATTATAGAGATTTTGGAGTACATTCTATAGATCTTGGACTACATGTACACCATCCCATTAAATATGCTTCATAGTAAATTTAATCCACTTTAGTCAATTCTCTTTTTATTGAGCTCATATATTGGTACATGTTGGGGATATATGATCAATGATGAAGTGATCACATTGATCACATATCTATTGTATTTCATAATTCTAATGAGCTTATTTTGAAGAAATGTGCATGTAGCAAGTGCAAATTAGCTCCAAAGTATGGGAGTAGTAAGCAATATAAGTGCTATTGAAGTTATAGATATATATTTATAAATACTAATGCTTATAGATTAAAAATAAAATAGAGGTTGAAGTTTTAAACTAGTAGTAGGGGTATACATTGTTGGCTCATATCTTCTATATTGGTTTTCAATGAACCAATTATAATGATCTTCCAAGGGAATTTTTAGTTATTGTATCTAATCATTATTCTAATAAACTAATTCCAAATGGTTAACATGTATCTCTTTATTCATTGGATCATTATAAATGCTCAAACATGAGTATTCAAATTTCAATCACTTTCTCTTTGGATATCCATGTTAACAATTGAACATTATTGTTAAGTTTTAGGTAATCAACCTATAAGATATTTTTTGATCATGAGAAATGATTCTTTAAATTATCTTGTCTCCTTCCTAAGCAAGTATATGGATTAAATGTTAGATTATTCTGAAGAGTAGAAACTTCTATCTCACCTCTACCTAGAATTTTAAATTCATTATAATTAAAAGAATGAGTTTCATTGGGCCTAAATTAGTGGCTCACATCAATAGTTACTTGGAGGACTCCTTAAGCCTTTCCCATGGATAATCAAGTTCCTTTTTGTGGTCACTCCATCTTAGTTGGGATTTTCTATCACTCTTGCAAATATTAGAATGTTGAGCCGAAATTTTATATCCAGGAACTCTTTATGTCATACTTTGATCATTTTCTCATTAATGATCAACAAGTTACATTTAAATACACCATTTTTTCCAATTAGTGACTTGGTTGCTTTACATAATAAATATATGTAAAAGTCAACAATGGATTCCAATTGCATGGTGCAATGTACAATAAATGAGGGGAATATCCTCTTCAAATCTATAGGATGAACAACTACTTCAATTTGTACTCTTGTGCATTGGCCATCAAGTTACGCTCACTTCAAATTTAAGGGTTGTTGCAAGTCTTGTCAATGAATCAATAGGGAAAGTTGTTATTGTCTACAAAAGTGATAGCAAACCATTAAATCTTGTCATCATGTTTGAATGTTCCGTGAACCCACCTTGGGATCTACATAATCCAAACCTTACATTATTTTTTTAGATTACTTGTCATAGTCACTACCAACTCCCATTCAAAAAGGTGCGAGTATTGACAATCCATAAATTGCATAATCTTACACTTGGAAGAGCATCAATTGTTCAATTTAACACATTGATCATGAGGACTTCACATTCATTGTGATCTTGTAGATATGAAATTTAGCAAATCCATATATCTACTAAAACATCAACTAATAACAATATACATGTACACACGATAATATATACATGTCTCTAAAAAAGACTAGTAATATTAATCTCAAATTACTAAGCAATTCAATTTAAAAATGGAAGCTTCCAAATAACTTATTATCATCTCTTTATTTACTTGTATTTAGCTCTTTGCAGTGATTTCTCAACTTCATTTTTCCTTCGCCTTTAAGAAAGAGTTAATCAACCCATTCTTAATATCCACGCCCGGCCAAAAATGACAAGCGAAAACAAAGCTATCAAATACCTACATAACATGAGAGTAACTCGTATGATGTTAATTCATTTTATTAATCCTAAATAAATAATAAATGATAAAATGCATTTATCTTTTGCATAAACCGAATCTAGTCATGACGTCATGTGATGTCATGTGATTCACGAGGGGGCATGTTTTTAGAAATTTTCAACTAAAAGAAACAAATAATATTTTTATACAAAGTTTTAGAGTAATGTAATTAAACAATTGCAATTAGATAATTGCTTTATAATTGAGAGTTTAGCCAAACATTATTCGGAGAATGAACTATAATAAATATAGAATTTAAACAAATAATTAAATAGTGTCTAGTTTGAAATTCAATATAAATATATTGTGATACATGTTTAAAGGTGATTTGATAATATGAAAAAATAAGGAATGTTCTAATAAATATTTTGGAATCTAAAAATTTGTGTTTGTTTGTTTAGGTCATTTTAAAATTTTGTAAGTTATTTACATGATTATGAATCTAATCCAAGTCCATAAATTTAAATATAAGAATACAAATATAATATTTGTTAAATCTAATTTGTGTTTTTTAGTTAGCTTTGACGTCTTCAACCTATATTATATGATATGTGGTGCTTAGGAATTGGAGAGTTTGCTAAGCAAGTATTTTTCCTTTAGCTAAACTTCTAGACACACCAATTTAATAACTACAAATAAAAATCAAAGGCAATAGACAATCATGTAGAGAATGCCCTAGATGTTGATGGAGTAGGCAATGCAATGATGAATTCTTGAATGAGAATGTTATGATGCTCTAACATAATTTCTAAGTACAAAATGATTAGATATGTAAACAATGAATTAGGGTTAATCTTTAATTACAACTCTCAAAGTGGCAAGTGAATCAATTTGCACTTAAATTCATAACATAATTTGGTAGGAATGGTTAAGTTAGCCCCAAAATTCATTTTAAAATCTAAAATTTATGGGTTTATTTTCACAAATTATGGCTATGAACCTAGGTGGAGATAGAATATTAAGGATCAAAACTAATTCTTAAGAATGAGTGTAGATGGAATCAGTTAAGGTTTGGGAGAGAAATTTAAGGATCAAATCCAATCCTTAAGAATGAGTTTAGATGGAATTAGTTAAGGTTTAGGTTATCTATTAACTTTTATTAAATTGCACCACTTATATATTGTTGGCATTACATGAAGGAGAACCACATCAAGGTGAGCCGAAAACAAAGGGGGAAATTATAAGGTCTACAAGTTTCACCATTACATTTTGACCCCAATTTGGCTTGCATGTGAACAACTATGAGGATGCATTCCAAAGTATAATCAAGTAGCCAACATGAAATTAAATATTCACTCATAAAAGGATACATATAAGGATATGAATGTCACTTTAGTATACACTCTGTTATGCAATGTGTGTTTTATTATGAAAACTAAAAAAACAATTTTTTTAATGAGTAGCATGCAATAGACAATTAAAAAGAATATAATATCCAAATTAAAAGAAAAAATTGTTCAAAGGAGAGAGATAGTCTACTTGTGGTGGAACAAGGATACCAAATAGGGGCGACAACATAAAAAGGTACTACTTTTATGTACCAAAAATAAATTGGTACAATCTAAAATGGATCATAAAGTATTCATCATAACCATACTTAAGAAAGGAACATTATTGACACTGTGTGCCCCCTCCAATTAGTTGTGTACACACTATAATTACTTTGGAGAAAAAAGGAAAATACATGTACAATTATGTAAACCTTAAAAAGCTCAATAATTGTATAGCAATGCAAGGATAGCATCATGTGACAACATATACAATTAGTAATTAGAAACATCATGTGAACCACTTGGGATCCCCATGATATTCAATTGGAAGTTATGTAGTACCCCTCTGTTTATGCTTATGTTTTCTGCTGTTGTGTTTTCACACTGTTTGATGATGATACTTTGTTTGCATATTTTGATCGCTGGTTTTGAGCAATAGTGGAATTATTCTGTGACATGATGATACATTATATTGCGATATTTGATTCCTGTTATGCTTTGAGATAGCGTAGATGTTTACTTTCAGTTGTTTATTGCTATGTACATGATTATGATGGACTAACAGCTATTTATTTCGTTAGTTTGTTGTGACGTGTATTGGTGTGGAGAATGGAATTGCATCACTCGCTCATGAGTGCCCTGTGATATCTGTGATTTTCTCCGCATGGTGTGTCTGTTTAATGCTTTATATATATATATATATGCACGCTATTTGCTTGGTTGTAGGAATTGCAGGTACATGACACCAACTCCACCTGGGTACTCAGGTTTGAGCGTGTCAAGACTCAACGGATACGTTGATTGGGAGATAGTAGTTTGGTTCACCCTAGTCTAATCTATAATCCTGGTCTTAGTACATCGTCTATTTTAGTTCAGAGTCATAGGATTGTTTTGTATTCTTTTGTTTGGATAAATTGTTTGAAAGGTAAATTTGGTTAACTTTAATGTTAGTTTATTGTGCTTTAAATTATTGTTATTTAAATTAATTTTTAAATGTTGAAGAAATTAGTTGTATGTTATTTAATTCATTAATTAGCTTATTTGGTTAAATGGTTTGATTTTAAAAGATTAAACTCATTTAATTAAATAAATAAATAAATTAAAATTATTAAGTGTGTAAATAGTTTTATTTGAAAATAAATAAATATTATTTGTGGAAATGGAATTTGAATTGTAAATTTAAATAAAATAAAATAAATGCATGTAAATTGAAATTTGAGTTTTAAAATTTAAATTAAATAAATTATTTGCATGCAAAATTGAAAATTGGCAAGATTGCCGAGAAGTGGTGAAGAAGATATTTTGCAACCACTTCTCGACATGTGTGCCAGTGCATTAATTGATTCTTGTTGAAGAAATTTGTTTACGGAGTTTATTGAGGATCTGGGATTGCACAGAGGTTATTAAATTTTCTCATGGGAAAATTATCAGAGCTTTTTGCAAAATTTCTCTGTTTGTGCTATTTGGATATACTGTATATTTGTGGAAAATCTTTTGTTTGTATTTGGATTGGGATTTGCTGTACGGGAAAGAATTTGGAAGCTTCAGGGAACAGAGGCAACAAAATCTTTCTTTACCAGTAAGCAAAGGAAATCAGGTAATCCTCTTGTAAAATTCTTTTATTTGTTTTGGAAAGGAAAGCTTCTGTAGATATTTTGTTGTGTGAATTTTGATGGCTTCAGAAAGCTTTTGTAGAATTTTCTCTATTGAAAAATATATTTAAAATTTTGTGAGGGAAAAAAATTGTTAAAAGAGAAATTAAACCTTTGGGAAATTTGGTTTTGAATGGAAATATTATGCATGAATCTTTGTAAACCTCGATTAAAAATTCTACAATTTTTCCAATTTCCCCACTGCAACTCTGTATAAATTTCTTTATTTCTCTATTTCAAGATTAAACCCTGTTGAAAATTTGATTATATATATATATATATATATTTAATCTCATATATGAATTGGATTGTGAAATGTTTTAGAATTTATATATATATAAATTTATGTGAAATTCTCTTTAAAACCCGTGCGCCATACAGGCGAATTTTATTTAATTTGGATCAAAATCCGATAGGCGGAATTATTTTCTGCGGATTTTATTTATGTTAAAAAAAGTTATAGTGGGTTTGGGGAGGGCCGAAACCCTCCCCTCACCTCTTTATGGAGGCACAGCCCCCATGGCTGCGCACAACATCCACTAGGGCTGCTGGGCGCAGCCTTGGTAAGCGTTGCAACCTCCCCACAGGGAGGCCGCGGGCTGTGCCGAGGGTTTACTAGTTTATTTATTTAAATTTTCTTTTAAAACAAAAATTCACATCATTTGTGATAAACGCAATTTTTAATTGTTATAATTTGTATTTATAAATATATATCTATAAATATCTATATATATATATATGTATGTATATGTATATATGTATATATGTATATGAATATATGTGTGTGTGTGTGTGTGTGTGTGTGTGTGTGTGTGTGTGTGTGTGTGTGTGTGTGTGTATAATGTGGGAATAAATAAGTTCAAATTGAATATATATAATTATATATATGTTATTTAAAAAAAAAAAAGTTTGGAGTTCTTAAGATAATATATATTATTTCTTTTTAAATTATATTGTATAAAAAAAAAAGGATTGAGAAAATTATAGAATATAATATATAGTGAATTTGTGAAAATCAGAAAAATAGATTAAATGAGGTAGTTATTTTCTTGATTATTAAAATAGATCTTTTATTAAGACAATTTGTAAATATGTTGTTTTCAAACTGATACTTATGGATTTAGTATATCCAAATGATAGATGTGTATTTACTTTAAATGGCTTTAATTTTTGAATTGGGCAAATGGGGATTATTTTTATGTGTTATTAAGTCTTCCAGATAAATTGTTTAATGTGGGAATTGGGATGTGTACATGGCTTTGCACGGTGGATTGACATATGTTTTATGAACAATGATTTGATGTCTGTTATATCATGTTTGGTCTTTTCTATTGATTTTGGTTATATGTACACTTTGTGAACCCTAGTCAGAAAAACATAGTATATCCTTGTTATGTTTAGGGGAGTGGCTATTTGTAAGGGTCGACACACAAAGTGGTGTCAGGGTAACTTACAAAGAGTTAAGTAAGTTAGAGAAAACTAAAGAACACAGTAGTTAGAACTAAAACTCTTAACAAGATGTTTATGCCTCACTTATGACTCTTGAGCTACTTCAGTCTTGAGTATAAGATGAGAAGGCCTGGAATGGAAAATTGGTGTCTTGTTCCTTTAAAAGACATTCGATTCCACAATGATATGCATTGGGGCCGGGTTTCGTAAGAGGTTGCCAAGGTAACCCAAGGATTGGGGGCTGGAACCTAGGAAGAAACACCAGGGTAACCTTTGCAACATTGTGATGACACTCCACCTAGAATAACAGTTAACCTTGTAATTGTAATATATTCAATTGTCAAAATCTGGAAGCAATGTAACCATTAGTTTGTTATGTACTAGTGTCTAGGGTTAGTAGATTAGGTCTAGGTAACCTTATTACTATCTCCTAGCATGGGGGGTGGACCTACGGGTACCACATGGTTGGGTGGAATGTGCACCTTACTCCGTTGGGTCCCCAGTTTGATCATGGCATCGAGAGCTTCATGGATGCAAAGCTCACACTTCAAAACTTATGTGTATTTCATCATTGTATATTGTAAATCTTGTATTGAAAACATCCCTCAATTGTTTATAAGGTGAACAATGTAAATGTAACTTGTAACTATTATTTGATCTACCTCATCAGATGGATGAGTATTGTATATTTGATTAAATTGCAATGTATGGAAAACAAGTTTGTACCTTATATTATCTTGAATGGAGTTTTAAATGAAATGCAAAGTTTATCTTTAATGTTTATATTACAAATTAATATGTGCAATGCGAAATAGTTCAGTCACTTATGGAAACTCAAAGTAGTGTAACGTCGTATAGCTTAATGAATGTATGCAACTAATTAACTTAATAATTAAACTTTAAAAAAAAATTATTACATCATTATACACAATTGCAACATTCTTAGGTTATTAAGACAGGGCATTACAGATTGGTATCAGAGCCAAGGTTACAAACACTGGACGCGAATAGTATCTAAGACTCGTTATTGTTATGTGTAGGAATATGCCTAGGTGAGGAGGAAGAGGTCGTGGTAGAGGTCGAGGTGGAGGCCGAGGGCCAATCCCTCAGGTTACTCCCCCTCCGAGCCCTCATCATAGTGATCAGGCAGAATAGTTGGGTCAGAGAAATGAGGGACATAATCCCAAACAGTCAGCAGTAGAGGGTTCTCAGTTACGTCCATTATTAGAAGAGGTCTTAGCTCGTCTTGGACCTAGATAGGAAGATGAGCAGGAGGTTGTTAGAGAGAGAGATAGATCTCCTAGGAGAGTAGATGACTCTGTGCATCAAGATTCTATTATTGCAGGACACATGAGGGATTTACTGAGGGCATGCCCTCCTACCTTTGATGGTACAGGAGGTGGCTTAGAGGCTGAGACCTGGCTACTAGATTTGGGTAGATGCTTCGCCATGCACCCTTATGGTAGCAATACCCGTGCCAGATGCGCTATTATGCACTTGAGAGGATTCGCCTCTACTTGGTGGCGCCTAGAGGAGCAGAAGCTCCATTTGAATATTGGTTATGTGTCTTGGGAGATGTTTCTCGAGAGGTTTAGAGCATGGTTCTTGTCAGAACATTGGAGGTAGTGTAGGGCTGACGAGTTCCATGATCTACGTCAGTTGGCTCTTTCTGTAGAGCAATATGAATGTAGGTTCTATGAACTCAAGCAGTATGCTGGTATTGGCGATGATGAGCCTATGCTAGTACAACACTTCATCAGGGGTTTAAATGCCCGCATTAGTGGAGGTGTCTGAGTCTTTGAGCCAAAGACTATGGAAGTTGCGGTGGAAAAGGCTCGCATAGTGGAGGAGAACCTTGTTATGGCATTAGGTGGGCACACAGGAGTGCAGATTAGGAGTGCTCCTGCAACAGGTTTTAGTCCACGGGGTGGACATGCACAGATAGGTGGTTCCTCTAGGAGCCAACAGACACCCACAAAGGGTGGGCAGCAACAAAAACAATGAACACCTCAAAAGAACAATAACCCTCAACCACAACAAAATAGTCCTCAAACAGGAAAGGGTCGTAACTGGTGGCGCAACAAGCGCAATAGGCAGGATCAGCCTACGTATAGTGCTCAGTCTACTATCAGTAGGGGTAGTTTCCAGCAATCCAATGCACCTTCAGGTGGCAGAGGATTTGGTAGAGGCACAGGTACAGGTTGTTACTCATGTGGGTAGCAGGGACACATAGCTAGGCAGTGTCCGATGAGAGGTTCTACTGGTTTTGGGCCTCGACCTACAGTTTCAGAGCCTACGGTGGGTGATGCAGGTCGATCACATACAGTTTATGCTATGGTTAATGACTGCCAAGCCGATCACCAGAACACGGTGGTCGAGACTTTAGGTAAGTTACATGGTGTTAGTGTTTCCATTCTTTTTGATTTTGGAGCCACTGACTCCTTTATTTCACCGACCATTGTTGACCATTGTGGTCTTGTGGCGGTAAAGCAAGGTGGTAAGTGGCAAGTTGAATTCGCCTCTGGGGTGAAAGTAGCAGTAGAAAACTTAGTACATAATTGTGAACTTAAAATTAGTACGTTAACTACCTTAGTAGATTTATATGTTACACCCTTAGGATCGTATGACATAGTTTTAGGTATGGATTGGTTAGCATCTTATCATGCTATAATTGACTGTCGACTTAAGACAGTTAGTTGCATTAATGATTTAGGTGTGAAAGTGGAAATCGTAGGTATTCAAAGATCTATCTCTTTGCGGATTATATCTGCTATGCAATTAAAGAGATGTCTTCGTCAGGGATGTCAACTATTTGCAACAACAGTTATAGATTTGGAAGAAGGTGAGAGTCGAGAGGTATCTCTTGATGATCATCCTATTCTTAGGGAATTCGCAAATGTGTTTCCCGATGACATTCCTGGAATGCCACCGAAGAGGGATATTGACTTTAGAGTTGACCTAGTTCCTGGAGCTGAACCTATATCTAGAGCTCCTTAGAGAATGATGACTCAGGAGTTAGAGGAACTTTGTATCTAGTTAGAGGAACTTTTAGAAAAGGGTTTCATTCATCCTAGTGTTTCCCCTTGGGGAGCACCTATTATCTTCGTAAAGAAGGACGGATCTCTTAGGCTGTGTATTGACTATCATCAATTGAACAAGGTTACGATTAAGAATCTTTATCCTTTTCCTAGAATCGATGATATTTTTGATCAAATCAAGGGAGCTAATGTGTTCTCTAAAATCGATTTGAAATCTGGGTATCATCAATTGCGTATAGCTAAAGCAGACATTCATAAAACTGCTTTTCGGACTCGTTATGGGTACTACAAATTCACAGTAGTACCATTTGGGTTAATGAACGCACCATCAGTATTCATGATTTTAACGAATGGTGTTTTTCATACATACCTTGATCACTTTTTCCTGGTATTTCTCGATGATATTTTGGTTTATTCGAGAAACATAAAGGAACATGAAGAAAACTTGAGACAGGTTTTGCAATGTTTAAGGGAAAATCAATTGTATGCAAACCTGAAGAAGTGTGACGTCTTTCAAACTGAAATAAAATACCTTGGACATGTGATATCTGGTAAAGGTACTGCTGTGGATCCTTCAAAGATTCAAGCTATTGTAGATTGTCCCGCGCCTACTAATGTAGGTGAAGTTCATAGTTTTATGGGTCTAGCTGGCTATTATAGGCATTTTGTAGAGGGGTTTTCTAGAATAGGTCATCCTATTACTTCTCTTTAGAGGAAAGGGAAGAAGTTTGTTTGGACAGAGCAATGTCAGTTGGCTTTTCAAACACTTAAAGAAAAGTTGACTAATGCACCTATATTGATTGTTCCTGATCCTACTAAGAATTTTGTAGTATGCACGGATGCATCCTTAGAGGGTTTGGGAGCAGTTTTGATGCAAGATGGGCGTGTGATTGCTTATGAGTCTCGCAAACTCAAAGATCATGAATTCAACTATCCTACTCATGACCTAGAACTAGCTGCAGTAGTGCATGCATTAGTTTGATGGAGGCATTTCTTATTAGGTCATCGTTTTGAACTTCATACTAATCACCGTAGTTTGCAGTACATCTTTACACAACCTAACTTGAATGCTAGGAAGAGACGGTGGATGGAGTTCTTGTGTGAGTATGATTTTGAAGTGAGATATGTTCAAGGAAAAGAGAACGTAGTGGCTTACACTCTTAGTCGTCGTCGACATGAGATCTTCGCTACTACTCTTGAAGTAGATTTGAGAGGTCAAATATTAGCTGCACTCTCTACTGATAGATTGTATCAGGAAGTAAAGTCAGAGATTGAATCTGGTAGACCTTTAGAAGGTCGATTTGCAGGGTATGTCCTTGAATCAGATGGTATATTACGGCATTTAGGTCATATTTTGTACCTCATTCCGAGGGTCTTCGTACATTAATTATGACTGAAGCTCATCGAGCTCCATATTTAGCTCATCCAGGAGTTAAGAAAATGCATGCCGATCTTCGGCAATTGTATTTCTGGCCTAGTATGAAATGTGATATTGCTGATTATGTATCAATATGTCTTGAATGTCAGCGAGTTAAAGCTGAGCATCAACATCCCGCTGGATTATTGTAGCCACATCTCATTCCCGAATGGAAATGGGATATTATATCCGTTGACTTTATTGTAGGGTTACCTATGTCATCACGTTGACATGATGCCATTATGGTAACTGTTGACCGATTGACTAAAGTAGCTCATTTTTCACTTGTACGTTCATCATACAATGCTTCATCCATAGCTAGGATATTCATGGAGGACATCGTTAGATTACATGGGATTCCTCGTAGGATTATATCAGATAGAGATCCTGTATTTACCTCAGCCCTATGGACTTCATTACAACATGTTTTAGGTACCCAGTTGAACTTTAGTTCAGCGTATCATCCTCAAACCGATGGAAAAACGGAAAGAGTTAACCAAATATTAGAGGATATGCTTAGGATGTATGTAATGGATCAACAATCTCGTTGGGAGGATTACTTGTACTTAGTAGAATTCGCTTACAACAACGGATATCAGAGTTCCATAGGTATGCCACCATTTCAGGCATTATACGATCGTCCTTGTCGAACTCCTTTGAGTTGGGATCGACTAGAGGATAGAGTGTTACTTGGACCTGAAATGCTTCGAGACATGGAGCAACAGGTTGACCGTATTAGAGAACATATGATAGTAGCTCAGGATAGGCAAAAGAAGTATGCGGATGCGCATAGGATAGACCAACAATTTGCTGTTGGTGATAGAGTGTTTCTTCGAGTGTGACCGCGAAAGAGTTCAATCCGTTATGGAAAAGGCTCTAAGCTTGCGCCTCGTTTCGTTGGGCCATTTGAGATCTTAGAGAGAATTGGTCCCGTGGCATATCGACTCGCCTTACCACCCAGTTTGTCTCGTATTCATGATGTTTTTCATGTATCAGTTCTTAGACCATATCATCCCGACATATCTCATGTACTTGATTGGAATGTGTTATAGGTAGAGGACGGGCAGCTGACTTTGGAGCCCGTGGCCATTCTACAATGCCGGATGCTCGGTCTCAGGGGTCGAGACGTTGATCAGGTGAGGGTCCAATGGGATCCTAGCCATGAGGCTTCTGCTACTTGGGAGGATGCGACACGCATGAGGGAACTTTATCCCTATCTGTTCGCAGGCTTTCAGGAGCAAGCCTGATCCTAGGGGGGAGGATGTAGTACCCCTCTGTTTATGCTTATGTTTTCTGCTGTTGTGTTTTCACACAGTTTGATGATGATACTTTGTTTGGATATTTTGATCGCTGGTTTTGAGCGATAGTGGAATTATTCTGTGACATGATGATACATTATATTGCGATATTTGATTCCTGTTATGCTTTGAGATAGTGTAGATGTTTACTTTCAGTTGTTTATTGCTATGTACATGATTATGATGGACTAACAACTATTTATTTCGTCAGTTTGTTGTGATGTGTACTGGTGTGGAGAACGGAATCGCATCACTCACTCATGAGTGCCCTATGATATCTGTGATTTTCTCCGCACGGTGTGTCTGTTTAATGCTTTATATATATATATGCACGTTATTTGCTTGGTTGCAGGAATTGCAGGTACATGACACCGACTCCACTTGGGTACTCAGGTTTGAGCGTGTCAAGACTCAATGGATACGTTGATTGGGAGATAGTAGTTTGGTTCACCCTAGTCTAATCTATAATCCCGGTCTTAGTACATCATCTGTTTTAGTTCAGAGTCATAGGATTGTTTTGTATTCTTTTGTTTGGATAAATTGTTTGAAAGGTAAATTTGGTTAACTTTAATGTTAGTTTATTGTGCTTTAAATTATTGTTATTTAAATTAATTTTTAAATGTTGAAGAAATTAGTTGTATGTTATTTAATTCATTAATTAGCTTATTTGGTTAAATGGTTTGATTTTAAAAGATTAAACTCATTTAATTAAATAAATAAATAAATTAAAATTATTAAGTGTGTAAATAGTTTTATTTGAAAATAAATAAATATTATTTGTGGAAATGGAATTTGAATTGTAAATTTAAATAAAATAAAATAAATGCATGTAAATTGAAATTTGAGTTTTAAAATTTAAATTAAATAAATTATTTGCATGCAAAATTGAAAATTGGCAAGATTGCTGAGAAGTGGTGGAGAAGATATTTTGCAACCACTTATCGACATGTGTGCCAGTGCATTAATTGATTCTTGTTGAAGAAATTTGTTTACGGAGTTTATTGAGGATCTGGGATTGCACAGAGGTTATTAAATTTTCTCACGGGAAAATTATCAGAGCTTTTTGCAAAATTTCTCTATTTGTGCTATTTGGATATACTGTATATTTGTGGAAAATCTTTTGTTTGTATTTGGATTGGGATTTGCTGTACGGGAAAGAATTTGGAAGCTTCAGGGAACAGAGGCAACAAAAGCTTTCTTTACCAATAAGCAAAGGAAATCAGGTAATCCTCTTGTAAAATTCTTTTATTTGTTTTGGAAAGGAAAGCTTCTGTAGATATTTTGTTGTGTGAATTTTGATGGCTTCAGAAAGCTTCTGTAGAATTTTCTCTGTTGAAAAATATATTTAAAATTTTGTGAGGGAAACAAATTGTTAAAAGAGAAATTAAACCTTTGGGAAATTTGGTTTTTGAACGGAAATATTGTGCATGAATCTTTGTAAACCTTGATTAAAAATTCTACAATTTTTCCAATTTCCCCACTGTAACCCCGTATAAATTTCTTTATTTCTCTGTTTCAAGATTAAACCCTGTTGAAAATTTGATTATATATATATATTTAATCTCATATATGAATTGGATTGTGAAATGTTTTAGAATTTTTATATATATAAATTTATGTGAAATTCTCTTTAAAACCCATGCGCCGTACAGGCGAATTTTATTTAATTCAGATAAAAATCTGATAGGCAAAATTATTTTCCGTGGATTTTATTTATGTTAAAAAAAATTACAGTGGGTTTGGGGAGGGCCGAAACCCTCCCCTCACCCCTTTATGGAGGCACATCCCCCATGGCTGTGCACAACAGCCACTAGGGCTGCTGGGCGCAGCCCTGGTAAGGGCCACGGCCTCCCCACAGGGAGGTCGCGGGCTGCTGCGCCGAGGGTTTACGAGTTTATTTATTTAAATTTTCTTTTAAAACAAAAATTCACATCATTTGTGATAAACACGATTTTTAATTGTTATAATTTGTATTTATAAATATATATCTATAAATATCTCTATATATATATATGTATGTATATGTATATATGTATATATGTATATGAATATATATATATATGTGTGTATATAATGTGGGAATAAATAAGTTCAAATTGAATATATATAATTATATATATGTTATTTAAAAAAATAATATTTTTTTTGGAGTTCTTAAGATAATATATATTATTTCTTTTTAAATTATATTGTATAAAAAAAAAGGATTGAGAAAATTATAGAATATAATATATAGTGAATTTGTGAAAATCAGAAAAATAGATTAAATGAGGTAGTTATTTTCTTGATTATTAAAATAGATCTTTTATTAAGACAATTTGTAAATATGTTGTTTTCAAACTGATACTTATGGATTTAGTATATCCAAATGATAGATGTGTATTTACTTTAAATGGCTTTAATTTTTGAATTGGGCAAATGGGGATTATTTTTATGTGTTATTAAGTCTTCCAGATAAATTGTTTAATGTGGGAATTGGGATGTGTACATGGCTTTGCACGGTGGATTGACATATGTTTTATGAACAATGATTTGATGTTCGTTATATCATGTTTGGTCTTTTCTATTGATTTTGGTTATATGTACACTTTGTGAACCCTAGTCAGAAAAACATAGTATATCCTTGTTATGTTTAGGGGAGTGGCTATTTGTAAGGGCCGACACACAAAGTGGTGTCAGGGTAACTTTCAAAGAGTTAAGTAAGTTAGAGAAAACTAAAGAACACAGTAGTTAGAACTAAAACTCTTAACAAGATGTTTATGCCTCACTTATGACTCTTGAGCTACTTCAGTCTTGAGTATAAGATGAGAAGGCTTGGAATGGAAAATCGGTGTGTTGTTCCTTTAAAATACATTCGATTCCACAATGATATGCATTGGGGTTGGGTTTCGTAAGAGGTTACCAGGGTAACCCAAGGATTGGGGGCCGAAACCTAGGAAGAAACACCAGGGTAACCTTTGCAACGTTGTGATGACACTCCACCTAGAATAACAGTTAACCTTGTAATTGTAATACATTCAATTGTCAAAATCTGGAAGCAATGTAACCATTAGTTTGTTATGTACTAGTGTCTAGGGTTAGTAGATTAGGTCTAGGTAACCTTATTACTATCTCCTAGCATGGGGGGTGGACCTACGGGTACCACATGGTTGGGTGGAACGTGCACCTTACTCCGTTGGGTCCCCAGTTTGATCATGGCATCGAGAGCTTCATGGATGCAAAGCTCGCACTTGAAAACTTATGTGTATTTCATCATTGTATATTGTAAATCTTGTATTGAAAACATCCCTCAATTGTTTATGAGGTGAACAATGTAAATGTAACTTGTAACTATTATTTGATCTACCTCATCAGATGGATGAGTATTGTATATTTGATTAAATTGCAATGTATGGAAAACAAGTTTGTACCTTATATTATCTTGAATGGAGTTTTAAATGAAATGCAAAGTTTATCTTTAATGTTTATATTACAAATTAATATGTGTAATGCGAAATACTTTAGTCACTTATGGAAACTCAAAGTAGTGTAACGTCGTATAGCTTAATGAATGTATGCAACTAATTAACTTAATAATTAAACTTTAAAAAAAAATTATTACATCATTATACACAATTGCAACATTCTTAGGTTATTAAGACGGGGCATTACAAGTTATCCCAAATATGACCATAGGTTTATTTTTAATATTATTTTCTAAGGCACACCACACAAATTCCATTTTCAAACATGGTCCCTAGTATATATGTAACTCTTTACTTATTTTTTCCCCCATGGACGAATAGATTGCAATTGAAAGGTATCTTCTATAAGGAAAGGAGAAAACAAAGCACAATGTTGAAACTAATGTTGGTGATGAATATATTATTATATCAATAAAAAAGAAAGAGGAAATTCATGAGATCTATTATTTTATTGAAAAAGAGGAAACTAATGCTTATGATTTTCTAGAATTTTATAATGAAAATTATTGGGAATTGGATTATGTGAAAAGAAGGAGAATGAAAGATGGGAGAGACATCATATTGTAGTAAACATGCATTGGGAAGATTATTATTTTATTTTATGATTTTAATTTTCTTTTCTTAGGTCGGGCATGGAAGAGGAGTTATAGAATGGAAGGAGATGGTGGTGGTAGGAAAGAGGCGATTTTGATAATTTTGGTTTGATTTGATTTTCCAAAATTTGGTGTGTGAGAAGGTGGGGCATAGATTTTCCTATGAGTGGTTGTAGACATTATTGTTGTAGGTTGGTTGTTATAATCAACAAAAATTAACTTAGGAAGATCATTGGTTCATTTAGCCATTGATTTTTTAGAAGAAGATTCCAGGGGCAAAGAGAATGAAGTTGCAAGAAGAAGTGAGATTGAAGAAGGCTTACTTGTGAATGATCTTGTAGTTTGTATTAGGCCTTTGAATTTTATTTTTTATGTTTTCCATTAGTTCAGAGGGATGCAATATTAGAATTTCAATTTGGTCATAATCCCATGTGATGCAATAGACTTTGAGCAATAAAGAGTCTCATATTTGTTTTTGATTTTTGGCATTGTTTTAATTCAAATCTAGAATTATCATTTGTGTAGTTTAAGTGTGTTGAGAGTTGTAGGAAATCTCTTGCATCAATGATATCAAAGCAGGTTGTTCCTAAGTCTACAAGAAAAGCACCAAAGAGATGCAGTTTGAAATAGGACCTATGAGTTATAGGTGTTGAGAAAAATGCCTCCTCAAGTAGCCCATCATGGTAGAGATGGAGGTAGAAACCCTCCTAATATGGATTCTTTTAGAGACCTTAGAAGGAAAGTAGAGACATTTCAAGAAGACCTGCACGTAGAAGAGTTGAACATAGGGAAAGAGATGAAAGTGAAGATCAAGCTAAGAATGTGGAGCCATTCGAAGAAGAAGCACTGGATGAAATAGATCCTAGAGAAATTAGATTTCTTAGAGCCATTTCCAATATTGGAAAAAGACCAAAGATGAAGATCTCAGACATTTAATGGAATTTTAAATCCAAAGAAGCTTATAGATTAGATAAATGACATGGAAGAATTCTTTGAGTTTGAAGAGATCTTGAAGACCTAGATAGAGTAATATTTGCAAAGACAAAGTTGAAAGGGAATGCACGTATTTGATGGAAAGAAATACAAATTGAAAGAGGTGAGAGAGGAAAGGAGAAGATCACCAAGTGGTATAGAATGGTGTAAAAGATGAAGAGGAAATTTATTCCTATAGAGTATGAACTTGAGCTATTCAAGAAAATGTAGAGTCTAAGACAAGGAACAAAAACTATGAAAGAGTATACTGAAGAATTCCAAAAATATCTTAATTAGAATGGGAAATTCAGAAGCCAACAAGGATAAGGTAGCAAGATACATCAACATAATGAAGCCAAAAATTCAAGAAGAACTAAGTTTGGTAAGAATTTTTAATTTGGAAGAAGCTTATCAATTTGCTTTGAAAGTTGAGGAAAAGTTGAATAGAAAATTTGAGGGTAAACTAAAAGGAAAGGGTAGAGCTTATGTGTAGAAAAATAAAGATGAAAAAAAGATTAAAGACACTAAGGATATCAAAGATGAAAGAGGTGAGAGTTCAAATAAGTCCCATGAGAAAAAAATTTAGAGGAAGAGGAAGATCGGGTAGAGGATTTAGAATAGGGTGTTTTAAAGGAACTTGTTTCTGGTGTGGAGAAGAGGGACACCAAACTTATGATTTCTCTCATAATCAAGAAATAACCACTAGAAGGAATAAAAAAAATGCAAGGGAAAAAATGTGAATAAGGTAGATGAAGACATTTTGAAATAAAAGAAAAAGGAGAAGCACTAGTCACTAGAAGAGCCTCAATGAATGAGAGAAAAGAACTAGATCAAAGGAAAATATTGTTCCAAACAAGATGTAAGTATGAAGGTAAATTATGTAATGTAATTATTGATAGGGGAAGTATTGAAAATATTGTTTCTAAAGAAATGGTGAATAAGTTGCAGTTGGAAAGGAGAAGGCACCCACATCCATATAGGATTGCTTGGTTGTAGGATGGCTATAAAGTTTTGTGAATGAACAATTATTGGTAAGATTTAAGATTGGTGATTATCATGATGATTTTTTTTGTGATACAATGCATATGGATTTTTGTTACTTTTATTGGGAAGACCTTGGTAGTTTGATAGGAAATAAATGCATGATGGGTATGCCAATACATACTCCTTGATGAAGGATGGAATAAAGCACAAGTTGAATCCTTTGAACAAAGAATAAGAAAATGTATGTATTAACACTGGATTTTTTTTGGTTAATGGAGTTTAAAAAAATAGTGAAAGAGGATGAGGATGAAGATTATGATTTGCTAATGCATTTTGCAGCAGTATTGGTTTCATTCAAGATAGGTAGAGTGAAAGTTTTAGTTGAGAAAGAAGAGGTAAAATATGATTTTTGTGAAAATTTTGTTGAACCTAATTTATTTGAGAATGATAATATTAGTGTAGAAGAGGATATTGCAACAATGAATGCATTGGTAGACGAAGGTGTTATAGTTGAAAGTGTGGAAGTAGATGAGTAAGTAGAAGTTGAGTTGTTTGATGAAGAGATTGTTGTAAATTAAGATCTTATGAATGATAGTTTATTGCAAGATGGAAAGATGAATCTTTTGATTATGTTGCTTACATTGATGTGAGTGCAGAGGACGAAGAGATTGAAGCTAAAAGTTCTCTAAATTAGAATGAAAGGAGAAAAAGGAGCACAATGTTGAAACTAAGGTTGATGATGAACAGATTATTGCAGCTCAATAATAGATAGAGAGGTAATGCATGAGATTCATTATTTTCTTGAAGAAGAGGAAACTATTTTTTATGATTTTCCATAACTTCATAGTGCAAATTGTGGGAGTTGGATTATGTGAAAAGAGGGAGAAAGAGAGGGAGAATGAAAGATAGGAGAAAAAATCATATTGTAGAGTTAGGTTTAGAAAGATGTTTAGGTAGATAAGGTAAATAGATGGGTCTAGGATAAATATAAGATCTAAAATTGTTTATGAGTTCAACTCATGAAACATTTTAAATTGCCATGGGTGTTCAATGCACGAGCATCTGTGGTTACAAAAAATATTGCACCAACTAAAAAGATTAAATTTTTGATGTGACATGGTTTGAATAATTTTTTATGAAATAATTTTTTTATCTTAAGTAGTCCAAAACTTAGAATTCAAATAATTGGGATAATTTTGTTGCAAATGATGTAGTGGGAGTTAGTGTTGGAATGCATTTTGAATGTTTGAATTGGAAAAAAGGAAACTTGGGCATGGGTTTTCTTGGGATTTATAAACTTTTTCAAGTCATTTAACACTACTCAATAGCTACAGGCAAGAGTTGGATGCCCATGTTGTGCTTGTTGAGCATTTTTCAAAATGGGCTCCTATTTGTGAGGAGTGGAGAATCATAGTGTTAGATATTGAAGACCTTTCTTCCTGGGAGTGGAGTAAACATGCATTGGGAAGATTATTATTTTATTTTATGACTTTAATTTTCTTTTCCCAGGTTGGGCATGTAAGAGGAGTTACAAAATTAAAGGAGATGGTGGTGGCAAGAAAGAGGTGATTTTGACAATTTTGGTTTGATTTCATTTTCCAAAATTTGGTGTGTGAGAAGGTGGGGCATAGCTTTTCTTGGGATTGATTGTGGACATTTTTGTGGTAGGTTGGAGGTGATAATCAACATCAATTAACTTAGGAATATCACTAGTTCATTGTGCCATTTTTAGAAGAAGATTGCAGGTGGAAGGAGAATGAAGTTGTGGGAAGAAGTGAGATTGAATAAGGCTTACCTGTGAATGTTCTTGTAGTTTGTATCAGAATTTTGAATCTATTTTTTTATGGTTTCCATAATTTTAGAGGGCTGCAATATTTCAATTTCAATTTGGTCATAATCCCATGCGATTCAGGAGGCTTTAAGCAGTAAAGACTCTCATATTTGTTGCTGATTTTTGGCATTGTTTTAATTAAAATATGAAACTATCATTTGTGTGGTTGAAGTGTGTTGAGAGTTTCAAGAACTCTCTTGCATCAGGCATAGACAATCTTCCTAGAAATTCTATTTCGTCAAGAATTTGTTATGGTCATACATCTTGGAGAAATTTTGGTTTCATTTCCTTTATATTATTAAATTTGGTTTCATTTCCTTTATACTATTTGGAAGGTGTGAGAGGTTACCATACTATTACTTTGGAATGGAAATGCATTTTATAATATTATTATAGTTAACCAACATTCTCATTGGTGGTATCCAATTATCACTTTTCATAATGTTCCATTAGTTGAAGCTCCTTGCATTTGTACCCTCAATTTTTCCAAATAATCAAATTTAAATTAGTCATGATATTTTCTCCAAGGTTATTTTCTCTTGGTTGTCTTGGCATGAATCCATGAGAAAATATAATTTAAGTAATCAAGCTCAATAATTATTTTAAAAAATTCTTGATGGTGTTCCTCATATGCAACACAAAATTGTTGTGTAGACTAGCCATCTTTGGTGAAAAGACTAGAAATGGTACATTGAAACATCATTTTACAATTAGTCCAAACAAAATACATGAATGGATCTCTTCACACTTGTCAATGATAAAAAAAGTTGACTAATTTTTTTTTTTCATTCTTCTACATAATATTAGAGCAGGAGATTGCAAACTATCTAGAATGCCATTGTGGAAACCAAGTTTACATTCTTTTAGTGTATTCTCTACCAAGTCATGCCAATGGAGGAATGTGTGGTTTATAGTAGGAGTGCCAAATCTTAAGTTTTCTTTATGTACAAAAATATAAGCCAATGATAGAGCTTAATATCAGCTTGGACATGGATTCATATTTTTTTAAACCCCATCATTTTGAGCTTTATACTTAGCATAGACCGACCTTTGATTCCTAAAAATTCTCATAGAATTGGTAAATATTTTAAGTGGAGATCCTTTTTCTATTTGGGAAAAAAAAATTACTATATTTGTTAATGCATTAGTTGGTAAACAATTTTCTATTGAAGAAAAAACAAGGTTACTTATAATGTTTTGATAGATTCAAGTGCAAAAAAGGAAGGTGGATTTGGAGGTGGCCTATCTATGTACTCTATTAGATCATTGGGGAAATGAATTGTGAATTAATTTTTGAGTTCCACTTATCTGACCACCTCATTTGCATCTTGATAATTGTTCTCATGTATGAGTCAAAGGGAAGGTCTTAACAACAACTCTTATTAGTTCTCTCAAATTCATGTATGATGGTCTCCCATACTTAATGCCATTGTTCTTCCTTGTCTACCCAATGACATGGATGGTGATCAAGAGAACTATTATCAATCAATGATGAAAGATAAATAAAATGAAACAAATATTACTAATTTTGGATTCGGGTGGGATTATTGATGGTGAGGACTTGTCATATGTTGGATGGAGTATCAAGCTAGATGGTCAAGTTAGCACCTCCTATTACTAGTCTTTTAAACCTTGTTACTTAATTTTTATATATAATGTAATGTTTTGAGTAATGATATTTTTAAACCATTATATTCTGATAAGTAGGAGGTATTTTCCACATGTCAAATTATGATATTTCTATCAAGATTTAACCATGTAATTTTTTGAATCAAACTCATTGACCCATATTTCATGAGTAGTGGTTCATAAGAACCCATGAGCTCATGATAATGAATGGTCCACTTAACACTCATTGCATCTAGGTGATCCTCACTGAGGTGAAGCATTGGATCTTCCTAGGAGGTCATCCATCCTAGTACTACTCCAACTCAAGCATGATTAACCATGCAATTTTCCTTGAGATTAAGCCCAATTATATTCTCCTTTAAATTGTAATTTCTCTAAACTCAAATTAATTTATAAAAGATATTATACTACTTGTATTAATAATTGTATATTTTTTCAAATAATATATGAAACTATTTTATTTTAAAACTAAAAACTTAAAAACCAAAAACATACATTATGAACATCTTCCTCTACCATACACCATATAAATACTAGCAATCACACCTTGGTGTGCAATGGGTACGTCAAAGAGGCATGACATGTTCATTATGAAAAACTTTGATCATTTTTTGCATACATTTGTGTAATATATGAGATCAAATGGTAGACCACTTAGCAAATGATGTTTTGTGTAATGGTCTCAATGGAGAAGTACTAGCTTCAAATGAACTATTAATCCGCTTAGGAAGATAATTCAATAAGCTAATGTTATATTAATAGGGAGAGAGGGAGAGATAGAGAGGAGGAAATAGAGAGATATAGAGGAAGAGGGAGAGGGGGAGGTAGAGAGAGATATCAATAGTGAGATAGAGTGATAGAGATATAAAGAGACATAAAGAGGAAAAGGAAGATAGGGAGATAAAGAGACAAATAAAGAAATAGAAAAATAGAGAGAGAGAGAGAGAGAGAGAGAGAGAGAGAGAGAGAGAGAGAGAGAGAAGATAGGTGGGGGAGGAGGAAGCCGAGAAGAGGGGAAGATAAAAGTTCAAGGTATAATTTTTTTTTTTTAAAAGAAAAAGGTGGTAGTCCTATATATATAATTAGTATATAAAAAGTGTTTTTACAAATAGAGAAAATTCATGGCTCTTGAAAGTCAAATATTCTATCTTATCGGACTTTACAAAACTACTTTCCTAGACAAATCGATTTACTGAAGTTCAAGGTATAATTATTCTATAATAATTAATTTTTTTATTGAACAAATATAATTATATATTGAACTACTTCTAATAGATTTTACTTATTATTGTAATTTCACAAAAATAGACAAATAATTAAAATAATTTCAAATCTAAATCTAAATTAAAAACTAAAATAGAGTAAAATATTATGTTTATATATTTTTATTAGAATATTATATTGTAAAATTATATAAATTAAATAAATAATATTTTTATATATTTATAGTAAAATATTTATATAGTTGGCAATTATATTTATTTTATAAAGAAAATATATAAAAATTTATGTTTCTT